>CM076577.1:546079955-546619955 GCA_034641835.2 Pinus albicaulis
GGACTAATGGATGTGGAAAAAGTCAAGTTTGACCAAGTCAACAACACTAATGTGGGAGGGGTGGATCATCAATAAAGGAAGCTCAATATGAATATGGATTACTTTAGACAACTATATAAGAGCTAGATTGAAGACCCTTAGGTGTGAAAAGGGCTGAAGCAGGTTGAAGAGGTCAACCTTAACCAAATCAAACAACGTTGTTATGGAGGAGTGGCATTGATTAAGTTACAACGCAGTTTTGGAGGGAGATTGATTGTGTGATGGTGGAAACCCTAATGCGTGGGACCCAAGGTGAGAAGGCTCACATGGTTTATAAGTAAGAGAATGGCAACCATATGGGGTAGCTTATGAATTATATTTTGATATGTATGTTTAGACCTTTGCTCTCTTCAGTTGTTTAGCTAAGATTGCTGGTGTTGTTTAGCACTCGGTATTCCGGTTTAGGAATTCCATCTCTTCCCTTTGAGTAGCTCTTGGGAGAGACCTACCCTATAAATCCACACATCCGGCATTGGTGCCAAGCTTCAATCTTCAGCTACAGCATAGTTTCTTCAGAATATTTTGTTGTGTTGTAGGGTGTTGCAGTGGAGGGTTGAGAAACCCACTTTCTGAGCTAGCTTTTCATAGGAGGAAGGATTCCTTCTCTTGGGAGATCAGTTTGGAGGGTTCTTGAGCACATTTCAGATCTTTGGCATCAGATCAACCTATTTCCATCACCTACAATGTAATTTCAGTCTTGGATGCATTATTTTGGAGGGCAGCTTCAGTGTGGAATCTTGTGGCTCATTGAGAGCGTTTTCCTGTGATTGAGGGGTTCATCCTTTCATTGGAGGATACCTTTGAGTGGATCTGCATCAGATATATATTATTTCAGCCTTCTAACTCAATGTGCTTCATTTTGCAGTGACTCTTTAGTCTTTGTGCTATAGATCATCATTTGTATTGGGTGTATTTCCAAAAACCCTTCCCTGGTTCTCCTGGATTTGAACAAAGGAGACTAGATCTCAATTTTTGGGACATATTGATTAATATAATATTAGATCTATTTGTCTCTACAATTTTTGTGTATAAACCCTCATTAGACTGCGATGTCCCTTCATGCATAAATTATATATTGCAGTAGTTTTTGGGTTTTAGTGTTTTAGAGCTAGTCTGTGTGTGGGAGGCTTGTTTAGCTCCTCTATCATGATTTGTTTCTTATCTCCTCTTGGATCTGAATCTTATAATAGCAGATCTAATGGATCCATGGACTGATTTTGATTTTTATAGCACATATTTCTGAAATTGTGTTATTTTTGCATGCATTACTGAGTTTTCCCATTTGGGAATATTACATATAAGGTGATTGGCTTTGTCATCCTAGGACATTGAAGGAATTAAGAAAGGTTCTCTAAGCCTGTCTAAAATAGCACCAAAAAAGTAGCCATAAGAACATCCAAATAATGTACGTTAACTATCTCAAGGAAACCGTCCATGTATAGAAAATTATTCAAATCAGGCAAATGAAACCTCTCAATAAAATTTTATATTTTCAGTACATAATAGTAGATAGAAAGCATGATAGAGGTACTAATTATGGTTCTGATATTTATCTTAAAATATCACATAGAAAGAATGACCAATACCTCCAAACAAAGCACTTAGGTTGACTAAAGGTGTCAAGAGGGTGTCTCCATGTCAGACTATGTTACCCAAACTACATCCTCCCGAATGTGTTCAGTCCTTAACACAAATTTTCGAAGTAATGAAATTCATTATTAACAGGATAGATGAATTGATTCATCATGTTTGGCTGCTTTCAGCTGTTGTGCTTAAACTTTGCTGAATTAAAAGGGATGGCGAACAAATTCATCCAAACTCGATAATTAACTTCTACTGAATTGAATGAATCCTGTTTCCATAAAATACCATTTAAATTTGTTTTTAAATTCATTGAAATTAAAGGAAATTTGTCTCGAAATTCTTTTTTATTTTAGATTAAATGAATGTAATGTTCATGTTTTCCTTTTGAGAGAAAGTCAGACATGATTTCTTCTTGACCGTGTTTTCTAGTTGTGAAGATTGTTCATCCTTGATTGTATGCATTTGAATGTGCTCTATGTCTGCATAAGCCTTCCCATGAATGGATTTATAGCATGTATGCCTTTGAAGGTCATCTTCTATTGTTGAAATGGGTTCTTTGAAATGGTTTCGAGAGTGGTTGTCAGATTTCTTTTGTACATTCATTAGTAGATGAAATATCATTTATCCATAAACATAATGCCTTTGTTTGACATCGCTTGTCCGAAATCTTAATAACTCCAGACTTAGAAAAAAGGAAAATTATTGAAAAAGCGTGAATTCAATGGTCACCTTGAATACCAAAGGCCAAAGGAAACAAGAAAATGAAACAAATCATTTGATGGTTGTCATTTTAAGCTAGCTCGATAATATACGATGCATGTTTGATATAATAACAACCCAAGAGATTGAAAATTGAAGCTTGGGAAAATGGGGCCTTCCCATTGTGAACAAGGGTTGTCTCCCAATCAAAGATTCAAGGCCATTGCCTGCAAAATATTGCTAGTGAGTAAGAATACATGAAATCTATGATTGAGAGTGTATATCCCCAAGCATGAATAGAAGCCATCAAATTTTTCTTTTTCCAAGTTGGGTTTCTTGGGTGAATTCTGTTGTTTATGGTCCATTTAATTGCTGTGAGAGCACGTACAGTACCAATCACATGAATGCTTCCTTAAATGTTTCCATTATTTCCCCAAGTTTTGGGATTGATTCCATCTTTAATTGAATTGATGCTTTTGAAGCTACAACTCTTATTTCAATTGCTTTGTTCACTGGTTAGTCAATTGGTACTTAAAATACTGAGTTGCTTGGGCTGGTGAATCAATATTGTGCCCATATAATGTTCAATGTGTTCATTTCTTGTGCACCGATAACCCCAAAGTTTTTGCATTTTCCTATTTCATTGATTTGTTGAAGTGCTGCTATATGGCTTCTTGAAAATGTTGATGGTTGACTTACAACACTTTTATTAATGCATTGGAATTGAGTAATGGTAATTAGAGCTATGTCATCTTTGATTTCCTAAGCCATTGTTAGTGAGCCTTTCCGTAGCCATGAACTGCCCTTTGTGTATTTACTAATTACATACGATGGATCATTTAAATAAACCAAATTCAGATATTTATCTAATGACTTATGGATGTGTGATGAGTAGTTTGAGGAGATGATTTTTTTCATGGGAACTAGTAGATTTGCATTGATTTAGCAAAATTGCATCCAAATGTATACTATAGAAGTGGGCTGTCATTGAAAGGGGATATACCTAGACATTAGGATTTGAGATTCCATCTAAACTTTTTGGAAGAAATCCCCGTATAAAGAGGGGGCCCAAGTCTATAGGAGGAACAAAGGATGTAAAAAGAGCTTGCAAAAGGGAGACACAAATGAAGTCCAAAGAAAAAAGTAATGAGATAAATGATTTCTCCTGTCAATGGTACTATTGTTGGTTGTGAAAGTAGCAAGATAAATCCAAAGGAAGCAGACGAGGATATGATTTTCATAGCAACTAATATATTTAGTGCCATGTTTGGCTTACCTAATGATAAAACTGCGAAAAAAAATTCTGCAGAAGTGAAGTCCCAAATTGATACTGAATTAATAGACAAGCAACACCAGTATCCTGTGGATCTTCACAAAATTGTTCAAAATAGTGACATGACATACTCTTTTGTCGACCTAACACCAAAGCATGAACATGATATCCAAACTATTAACAATGTTGGTAGCCTTGAGCCAACTACACATGCTGGAATTTTTTAGATGTACCCACAGATCCCTAGAAATTTCTAAGAACTGAACCTTGTACATCAAAGGATGACTTATTATGTTATTTTTTTCGAGTTTCTGGAAACTTAGAGGTGATGTTATATTGAATTTTGTTGTCAGTGTGGAGAGATTTGAAATTGTGTTTTTTTCCAAGTTGCTAAGTAATAATGCATGCTCTAGACTGCATGGCAAATGATGCATTACAATAATGGGAGTTGTATAACAAAGAAAAAAGAAATGCCATAAAATATTATACATGTGTGTAAGCCCTGTGCCGAATGGTATGCAATTAGAAAATAAAGGTCCATTTTTTTTTTGCAATTCTTTCTTTAATACAAGAAACAAATTCTAACATACCCCTTAGAATGATTATTGTTTACATAATCTATGTTGTTTATGTTTAATTATTTCTTTCAAATTCAACAAGGATTTATATTCTATTAAAATTATCCTTCTTGTTAAATTTTAATATAGAGAAGCCAATCCAGAACACCCTTTAGAATGATTATTTTTTACATAGTCTATGTTGCTTGTGTTTAATGCCTTCTTTCAAATTTAGCATGGTTTTATATTCTATTAAAAATAGGATGAATTCAGGGCACCATATGTTTATTTCAAATATGATTGTGTAATGAATCTGGAAGCAGAGGTAGAAAGAGGTACCAAAATCAAAAGCATTGTTTGTGGACTCAAGGGGGTTGCTCTAGGTTGTTTTTTCATAGTGTCGCAGTAGTTTTCATGTCCCATGTGCCCTTTCTACTCAAGAATGCAGATTGGATGTCATAATAGTTTAAAACCTTTTCTCTTAACTCCTCTTGGAGAAAAATTTTTAGGTATTACATACGAAAGTTGAGAGGGGTTTGTCAATTTTTGTTTACCATGTTTTCTACAGGATAATTTTCAATGCTCTACCCTTCTCATGCAAGTTTCCAAATGAAAGGAGATCATCTACAAGATCAAAGCGTAGCAGTTACCTACCAAGACGGGGACAACACTTTGTTGATAAGGTAACACTGGTTAGGTTATATTGTAAACCTGCTTTTAAGTTATGCATTTGATTTTTAAACCTCATTTTTATATTAGATTTCACTTACTATCTTTTCACCCCTTCAACACTTTCAAAGGAGACAAAAGCCCTGGTATACATCAAGCTGAGGAAGGTTTCAAAGCAAGTCAAGCTTGGACATGGTCGCTAGGACAACCATGCAAATGGGTTCCTTGTGGTTTTGCATTGGATTTTTATCAAAAGGTATTGTGCGTGTTCGCCTTTAAAGCATATATTTTTAACTTCAAATCTAGCTACTAGTTAAAATTATGTGCTATAGGTGCTCAACAAGTCTCATTTTTAATGCAGGATGAACTTAATAGTTTTGCAAGGCTAACTGGTGCAACGGTATCAAAAACATGTAGTCTTGTTCTGACCCATGTGGTTGCATCTACCGATGAAAATGGTTCTTGTAGAAGAACACTGAATATTTTAATGTCAATCTTGGAAGGAAAGTGGGTTCTTAAGATAGATTGTAAGTTTATCTAATAGTCCTGCAAGATGTCATCAAATGTCCTCATCTATACACTTGTTTTCCTAATATTTATTGTATATATGTGTCCTAAAAATTCCTCCACATTACTTAACTTTCATCTTTAGCTAAAGGTCATACTCGTGTACTGAAAAGTATGATTTCAGGGATTTCTGCATGGATGGAAATAGGGCATCTAGTAAATGAAGAGCCATTTGAAATAACTCATCATATCCATGGCACCTTTGAGGGACCAAGGTGTGGTTGAGCTTGAGTTGAGAAAAAGGTGTGGAAATATACCAAGGAAAGACATTGGGCACACAAGATCTTTGAAAAGATACCCGAACTTCGAGCATCTTCGACCAATTGATCCCCATATCCAGTGAGACATTAGAAACCCTTCTATTCCAAATGTTATTATGTATATATTCGAAGGGTAAAAAAACCAAAACACACTATTGGCATGTCTTTGCACCTCTTGGTGCAAATGCTAGTTGAAAATCAATGCTTATATATGCAATTTCAAGGACTACCATAACTCATAATTCTTTAAAGGGTGCTAGCTCAGTGGAAGAGCACCTGTTGTATAAGCAGGAGGTCAGTGGTTCGATTCCACTGTGTCCTAATATGAATTAATCAATGATATTGTAGTTTATTTTTAATTTTATCTCTTAATATTGGTTTATTTCAATAGTGAGATATTTTCTAGATTTATTATTTTATGTTGTTTCTAAAGAGACAAAAGTGTTGTTGGATTATATTTGAATGCAAATTTTTATTATCTAGAGAGAAAATAATTAGGGTCAAAGGCATTGTCTCTTTAAAGACAATATGTCTTTGATCTCAACTATTGTCTCTAAAGTGACAAAACTGAAATTGTGTCTAGAGAGACCAAAATGAAATTGTCTTTGAAAAGACAAAAATATGTGTTATATATTATCTTTACAAAGACAATATTTTAAGACAATTTAATTTAAAATTATAAGCAATGGATACAAACCATTCCAACGTAATCTGGTTGGATCTATAAACAATGAACACAAACCACAAAGATATTATCTCGACCAATTCATTTTGGTTGGATTTTTTTTTTTTTTAAACCACAAAACAAAAAAGCGTAATATCATCTTGGTGGTAAAACAGAGAGCACGCCTGTGTCAAATGCAAGTGGCTGTGACAGAAAGAATTCTAATGGAACACGGCTATAGAATTTATAAAGAAAGAATTCTAATGGAACACGGATCAAAAGAATTGTACAATGTTTTTAGGTGGGGGGCTATATGGAGTGAATACAGACAAGAAATGGAATCATATTAGTTGGAGGAAAGAGACAACACCAAGTAAGTCAAATACGGGCGGCTTGACACGAGGAAGAATTGTAATGGGACAATTTGCCGGGGAATCATCTTGGTTGATTAAAGAGACTTGGCCTTGCTTTTGACGTGTAATCATGTGATTATTCATGAGAACTCTATGATTGACTATTGCCTCTCGCCCATCGCTGCGCGACAATATAAAGGAATGGCAAAATCTCTGGAACCAACTGAAGCAGATATCCACTCGCACTCTTGGCAAAATACACAACTTGAAGGGAGAGTGTATTTTTAACACAATCAAAGATAACATGGGTGTTTTATGCATTTTCTTGGGGATTATGGTGTCCATATGGTTTATTAATCAGCTATTATGGTTGGAGCATTTCAAGTGTGAGTGTTTTCAAGTTAGAAAAAGGTTTTGCTATACTTTCTTTATTTTTAAGTTTTCAAGTTTATAATGGGATGGTAAATTTTTATATGAAATTATTTTATATTTTATAAAGATATTTTTTTAAGTGCTTGTGAAATAGATAACATGGAAAATATATATATATATATATATATTTATTGTATTTTCATAAAGAGAGGGAGATAAGCATGTTCACATAGTAACTAATCAATATGTTAATAGGGTTGACTAACCAATATGTTAATTGGGGTGACCAACCAATATGTTAATAGGAGAAGTATAAAATAAAAATATGTTAATAGGAAGGAGTAAATTATAAGAAGATAGAATATTGTTTAAGATTTGTATTAAGGGAAAATTTAAGAGTTTATAAATTTTAATATTTTACAGAAAAAAAATTCTATAATTTGCATTCTAAAACATATAAAATTGAAGTATGAATATTTCAATTTTTTAATTTTTAATTTTAAGATTTGTGAAATTATTTAAAGATTTTAAAAAATTTACATTTTTACACTTATCTATTTTGATTAGAATATTTGTTTTTTTTTTAAATCACATATAGTAGTTTATTGATGCAACCCAAATTTCTGTAGCTTTCACAACAAACTATAGAATCTAGTTGTTATAGAGTGCATAACCACAACCATTGGATTTGACTACTATATTAAATTAATTTAATAGTTGTTATAGAGTGCACAACGACAACCATTGGGTTTGACTACTATAGTTTTTCAACTAATAAATTAGAATGCAGAAACAGAGAGAAATTTTCAACTTGCCCACAAGAACTAAGAATAGAATTCATTCCATCCTTGTTCCAAAGTGCACAACCATTAGGTTTGATTACTGTATTAAACTAGTTCAAGACTAAATGACAACACAGAAACAAAGAGAAATTTTCAACTTGCCCATAAGAACTCAAATAGAATTTAATGCCTTTATTCATTTAGCATGTGTTGTTACAAACAAGAATGCAAATTATGGAACTACCCCCTAGAGCTCTTGAAATTCCTATATTATTACATAACATTACCACACACAACTACCAAAACACCCTCCTTAACTCATACAAAATCCAATCACACTCTCTCATAATCCCACAGCATGTGAAGGTCTCTCTAATGGCAAAGTAGCCAAAAGCCCCAAGAAGAAAAAGAAAAAATCTCAACTCTGAAGAAGTCATTTTTCTTCCTTGTCCTACAATTTATCCTAAAGTTGTTGACCTCTTCCCATTCCAACTTAAACAAATCACTTCCCATATTGCCAACCTCTTCACCTTCATGAACTGAATCGATTTGCTTCCTCTCAATATGTGGACAAACCAAAATGTGTAACCTAGGTCATTTGGAGTGCATCTAATAGGGGTTGTAGTTGTAGCAACACAACTAAACATGTCCGTTTTGGATGAATTTGTAACTTAGGTAATTTTTACTGCATCTAGTAGTGGTTGTCTCTGTAGCAACACAACTAAACAACTATCAAATTTGGATGAATTTGTAATCTAGATCATTTGCATCAGTTGTCACAACTAAACAACTATCTATTTTGGATGTGTCAATAATTTTAGTTTCTCAGTTCAGAATATTAGAAATAAGATTCAACTTCTTCTTATGTTTTTGTTGCTCACGACCCCTTCTAATGGTGATGTTGGATCTAGAAGAAGGACTGATAACAAGAGACGGAGACGACACCTTACCTTTGTCGACCAACAGAGGTTCTAATAATGATTCTTGACCCGACATGAGAAATTTGAAATCACTCCCAATGGAGTTTCTCGGGGATGAAAAAGCGATATCACCATTTGATGGGGACACAGGTTCACAATCCAGGTGGTTAGACACAGTACAAGCCTCCAAAGGAGCCAGAGGGGCAGGCCGCATAGGGGAGGGGATCTCCGAATCAGTAGAAGAGTTATCCGACTTTGTGACCAAGGGTTTCAAGGAACTATCCGATAGAATGGACCCAGACTTAGACTAAAATTTCTGCTTTCCCCTGGGAATAAAAGGTGACAGCCCATCCAAATTGTCACCCACACCCCGGTCCAAAGGAGAGGATGACATAGGCGCCCCACAATCAACATTCATTTCAGGGACAGACTCATGTGTATCACAAACAATATGTCTATCAGTAGAATGTTCAGATAACTTACTAGGAAGGTACGTCAACACACCATCCGGGGATGTGGCCATAGCAAATTGAGCAGAACATGTAGAATTCTTCTGCAGACGCACCCCATCCCGCTTCCCCTTTACGGACACCCTCCATTTAACGCAAATTTTTAATTAAATGGCCCAACGCATGACAGAAAAAACATCTAAACGACATCTTCTAGTAATCAATTGATTGTCTGTAGATAGCTCCGTTCCAGGATAAATCAATTATGGTAGGCAAGCCCCCCACAAATGACGCTTCGACCAGTATCCAAGCGGCTCGTTTATCAAAGACCCAAAAAAAATTTGGGTCTACATAGCAGCACTTCCCAATACTGTCTCCAATTGCAGTCAATACCTTCAAGCTCTAGAAATGTAGAGGCAAACCATCCAGCTTTACCCACATCAAATGATTAACAGGCGCATTAAGACGGAGGTGAAAACCTGCATCCCATCGGTGCAGAGCCAAGAATCTCCTTCCAGCCACCCACGTTCTCCCCATTACCTCTGCAACATCTTCATCTTTCAAAAAATGGAAACAGAACCATCCCCATTCAAGCTTTCTTATCCACGGCCTATACCCCAATCATTTATCCCATGCATTCAAAAGCCAATCCATTAAATTTCCTTTGCTGAAATTCTGGAACTTCCACCTCCCTCACACTGCTCGGTTTGAGAGGCTCTCGATGTGTTCCCACATCACATCATAGCCAAAAATGAGCGATCGCACCTCCGCTCCTGGTTTGATATATTTCTTAGCCCCCCATGTGGCGACAGATTGAAAGAAATACCAGTGGTCTCCCGCTTTAAAGATATTTCATTAGACTGGTCCCCCAATACATTATGCTCTAACGCATCACTATCACTCTTTGCCTGGAGATGATTCTCTTTGGTTTTTCTTATGGACACTTGATTTTCTGCCACCCCAATATCTCATAAAAAAGACACGTCCAAGACATCATTATCGCACCCGGTGATAAAAGACTCTAGCTCACCCATCCAACACTAAATGCAATACAAATCCCAGACGTCAGTTATCCCTCCCTCCGAGATCAATAACCCCCGTCTATGTCAAAACCATTCCTCTCACAGATCAAGTATAAAATCATTAACTTTTTCCGACTTCTAATCACCACCAGTATCTCGAATCGGTTTTCAATAAGTACTTTTGAGATAGTTAATTGCCAGCACCTAGGTAGTTTACAAAGACTTCAACTACCCCTGTCAGAAAGTAATACACAGATGTACTACGAGCATTATCCCACTCACTTCTCATACTGTCCTTAGGGAAATAACAGCTGTAGCAGTCCAAAGAATCTGACCCAACCCCGTCGGATAAAATTTGAAAAAATACCAAACGGTCCCCTATCAAAAAATGGGATCAGAAAAACAAGAACGATTACCTTGAACCTAGCAAGACAAAACCAGTGGATCTTTTCACTCCTTCAAGAGATATAGAGGAAAATTTGAATAGTAACTCTAAGAAAATCACCTGCCTACCCTGTATGCAACCAAAATCACCTCACCTCAATAAAATAAAAATACCTCCTCAAACCTATTACTCAAGATGGGAGAGATCCTTTGGACACAGACTATCATACCATGACTCAAGGGACCATAACCTACCACTCAAAATAATGATGATTTTCCCTTCCAAGTGACCATCCTTATTCACCCCTAAAGCGAGGAGAGTCTCAAGAGATAGTAAGCTACCAACTAACCGTCCCCCACATGAACAGTCACTCCAACCATGAAATTCAGGACCCAAAACATCGAAACTCAAATATTCTAAGACTCTGAGGAAAAGAGAGTACTATTCAGCTCAGAAAAAACTATCATCCAGAATACATTCCTACTAACCTTTTAGTTCAGCATTCCTACCAAGAATTTAGTTCATTATAGTCGATCTCTAAGTGACAACCTTGGTGTCGTTGTTCCTGTTTCATACATATCCTACAGAAGATAGGCTTGCCATAACATAAAGACTACCATCTGCGCAACTTCATCTTCTATGTAGGAAAAACTGCAAACTACAGCGAACCAAAAACAATTTGATAGCTACCAGATCACCATTGAAGCCATGTTGCAGAACGCTCAACTCGGAAATCCTTCTACCTATCCATTGCTTGATGCTGAGATGTTCCCTCGATTCTTTTCTGAATCAAATTTATATATATGTGCTACTGATCATGTTAGCCATCTAATCAATATAATGAATCTAACTCAAAATCTGGTATAATAATAGCTCCAGGGTTAATTTGAACGGATTTGAACCAATGTGAACTGAAAGATATGATTTATGTTTTGTATTGGATGCATTAGAAATACACACAACAAAAGCTAAAATCCACCAGGGACTCCTCTGTTAGTCATCAGGGAAGAGCTTGAAATGAGGTACCAACACAAAATATTTATGCAATATGGCTAATTTAATAGATATAAAGGAATATGTAATTTGGGTCCTTTGTGTTCATGGTAAATTTGACAGAATGACAGAAGAAGAAACAAATACAAAAGATTGCTAGAGAGCACAAAATGTAAATTATTTTATTATGAGCAATCTATATATACAGGCATATAGACAGTTACATAGAAACAATTTGAACCAACTAAAAACTAATTTGTAAAACTGGTTTCTAAACTAACACTTAACGGAAAGATTAAATTTTTTAACACTCCCTCTTAATCTTGAGGGTTACATTGTTTTATGCCTAACTTTTGACATTGAAATTCAAAATTAACTTTTCCTAGTGGTTTGGTGAAGATATTCGCTAACTGTTCCTTAGATTCACAAAATTTGAGAACAATATCACCATTTTTTATGAGTTCATGTGTGAAGTGAAAACGTGTGTCGATATGTTTGCTATTTTGATGAAAGACATTTTTCTTCGATAAGGAAATAGAGGAAGTGTTGTCACAAAGGATTGAAATAGGTTCATTTTCTGTATATCCGACGTCAGAGAGAAGTCTCTTTAGCCACACTTCTTGACATGATGTTGAATTTTCTACAACGTATTCGACCTCTGTTTAAGATAACGCAACTATGGGCTGCTTTTTGGATGACTACGAGATCAAGTTTCTGCCAAATAGAAAAGCATAGCCAGAAGTGCTTTTCCGATCATCAAATCTTGCATAATCACTATCTGTATAACCAACAAGCTTACTATCTGCAAAGGATGCATACGATAAAACATAAGTAGATGTACCTGCAATGTATCTTAACACCCCTTTTCCATCTTTCCAATGAAAATCTTTAGGATATTCCATAAACCTGGAAATATAACTAGCTGCAAATACTATATCAGGTCTAGTAGCAGTAAGATACATAATACTACCAGAAAGTTTCTTATACAAAGTCGCATTAACAATAGTACCTACATCATCTTTACTTAACTTTGTACCAACTTCAATAGGAGTATCTACCGGTTTACACCTGTCCATCTTAAACTTTTTCAAAATTTCAGTAGCATACTTATGTTGACTCATAAACATACCATCGTGTGTTTGTTTCACTTCGATACCTAAGAATTATCTCATTAATCCAAGATCTGTCATTCCAATTTCATTTTTCATTGCAACTTTAAATTCATCTAACTACATGTTACCTATATAAATTATGTCATCAACATAAAGACACAATATCAAAATATTACCTTGATGATCATTCTTGATATACAACATGGGCTCATGGCCACTCCTTCTAAAACTATTATTCAACAAGTAATGGTCTATTCGGCTGTACCAAGCTCTTGGAGCTTGTTTCAAGCCATACAATGCTTTCTTAAACTTGTACACCTTATGGTTTTGATTCTTGATTTCAAAATGAGGTGGCTGATCAACATACAATTCTTCATTCAATACACCATTCAAAAAAGTAGACTTTACATCCATTTGGTAAATCGGCCACTTTTTGTGTGCTGCAATAGCTAATACAAATCGAACTGTGTCAATTCTTGCTACAGGTGCAAATGTATCAGCATAATCTATGCCAGGTTGCTGTGAAAAACCTTTGGCAACTAATCTTGCTTTGTGCTTATCAACTTCACCTCTCTCATTTAACTTTGTTTTAAAAACCCATTTGACACCTATAGAGTTTTTATCATCAGGTAGATCAACCAAATCCCAAGTTTGATTTCTTTCAATAGTGTCAATTTCATTATTCATTGCATCTACCCATTCTTTGTCTTTTATAGCCTCTTCAAAACAAGTAGGTTGAAATGAAAGAAATGAAAAATTTACAATATCATCAACATCATCTTGTGCATAGATATCACTTAAGTTTCTCACTTTAGGATTATTAGAATCAGACTCAAAAGATGATGAACTGCTACTGCTTGATGAACTACTATTGGTTTTGTCTTGAACCTGTAATCTTGGAGTGCATGTTGCAGGTGCTTGATGTTCATCTAACAGAATAAAAATATTAGGACAAGTATTTTTCTCCATTTCATTCCAAGACTTGTCTTCCAGAAATTTCACATCTCGAATTACGACGAACTTCTTAGTTATAGGATTAAATAATCTGTATGCCTTAGATTGATCACTATATCCTACAAAAATATACTTTTCGCTCCTATCATCAAGATTTTTTCTCAATCTTTCTGGAACATGAGCGAAAGTAATAAAACCAAATACGTGAAAGTGTGAAATAGTTACCTTTTGTTCACTCCATGCTTCTTCAGGTACAAAACTTTGAACATTGGAAGTTGGCGATCTATTCAAAATATATACCGACCATGCAACTACTTTAGCCCATAAATCTTTAGACAAATTTCATGTTTTGAGCAAACTTCGAGCCATACTCATAATTTTCTGATTCTTTCTTTCCGCAACTTCATTCTGCTGCGTAGTATAACTGGTTGTCGTTTTTTTTTAATACCATGTTGTTTGCAAAAATCAATGAATTCCTTAGATTCATACTCACCTCCTTTATCAGACCTAAGAACTTTAATAAACTTGCCACTCTGTTTTCCTGCCTCAGCTTTAAACTCCTTAAAATTGAAAAATGTTTCAGATTTGTATTTGATGAAATACACCCAAATTTTCCTACTAAAATCATCAATTAAAGTAAGAAAATAGAGACTGTCAGCAACTGATTTTTCTTGCATTGGACCACATAAATCTGTATGCACTAACTCTAATTGTTCTTTGGCTCTATTAGAGGCTGAAGAAAAACTATCTCGCTTATGTTTACCCATAATACTTGTACATGAAGAGATATGATCAGACAAAGTAGGAAAACCTTTCACCATAGACTATCTTTGCAACAAAATCATACTTTTGATAGGTAAATGACCATATCGCAAATGCCACAGATTAGAGTGAGTTGGCGTTGAAACATTATGTGCATAAAACTTCTCACCTTTGAACTGTAATTGTTACAACCTGTTCTTTGTCATAGGAATCTTTGCAACAACAGACTTATGTTTATCAACAATTGTGCAAGTAGTGCTGTGAAAGCTAACATCATAACCATGTTCATCTAACTGACCAACACTCAAAAAATTATGCTTGAAATTGGGTACATAATAAACATCATAGATATTCTTCACAATAGTTTGTTTGGTTAAGACAGGTACAACACCTTTTCCTGAAGCTTTCACCTAGCAATCATCACCCAAACCAATAGAAGAACTGAAAGATGTATCAAGATCTGAAAACAAATCACTATGACCAGTCATATGATTACTACATCTGTTGTCTACCAACCAAACATATTTATTAGGTACTTGCACAATGACTTGGCATGCCAAAAATAAAGCATCTGATGTTTCACATTCAGTGTTTGTTACATTGGCTTTGTTTTTACTTAAAACATACTGTAATTTTCGACATTTAGACTTATAATGGCCATATTTTTTGCAGTAGTGACATTGAATTTTTTATTTATCTATCCACCTATGACCATGATCATTTTGAGACTGCTCTGAATGTGCTTGAGTTACCTGTGATCGATCATCAGACTAAGACTGTCCTTTACCTTTTCCTCTCCTGCCACGAAAATCTCTGCCTCTACCTCTATCCATAGAAGCTTTAGATTTGAAAGCATGCTCTAAATTACTGACATCTAAATTAATTATTGCTTCATGAGCCAACAAAGAACTAGTTAATTCTTCCACAGATAATTTTGTTAATTCTCTCGATTCAAAAACAGTAACAATCATGTCAAATTTTTTAGGCAAACATCAAAGAAATTTTTCAACAATTCTTTGGTCTTCTATTTCTTCACCATTCATTCGAAGCTGATTAACAAAACCCATAACTTTAGTCATAAACTGATCAATGGTTTCTGATTCAGTCATTTTAAGTGTCTCAAATTGTGTTATGAGAGTCTGTAATCTTACCATTTTTACTTTATCATTTCCTTGATAAACAACCTTAAGTATATCCCATATTGATTTAGCAATCTTAGCATCAATGATTTTAGGAAAAATAGAATCATCTAAGGAATTTAAAATGCATGACTTCGTACTACCTTCTTTCTGTTTAAGTTCATCAATTTTTTTTCTTTGAGAAGCAGTCATACCAGCAATTGTATTTGCGTCATGGTCTGTGAAACCCAACTCTACTGATTCCAAACAACCTAAGCCTTGTAAGCATGTTTGCATTTTAAGGCTCCAAAAATCATAATTTTTTCCACTAAATAGAGGCGTAGGGATTGCAAACTGACTTGTTGAGGCCATGTTTGAAGTAATCAAAAAACTGAAAACAACTCTTTTTAAAACACTTCCAATTAGATAGCACAAATAGACTTTTAATGAAGGTGATTAAAAACTATATTGTTTTTAACTCTTTTTAATTTCAACACCTTAATTTTATAAATCCCATAATTGAAGATTCACACCAACATCAAAGGCATATATCATTTCCTTTAACATCCTCATTCCCTCCCTTTCAACATCCTCATTCCCTTTCTTTCAATAACCTCATTAATAGGCTAAAAATCCAAACCAATCAAATAAAAAACCGTGGCAACTGATTACATATTTTTTTTTTTTAACTGTGAATAAAAAATGTGGAAGCCTTCCTCTAACGCTGATTAGACAAACTATTAAAACCAATCAATTAAAACACTTGTCATCCTTTATCTAACACTGATTACACAACTATTAAAACTGTGAATCATGCACCTTCGATGGCTAAACTCAATTCACACTTACAAATTCCTAGTTGGATACTCCTTCGTTCAATGACTTGGCAACTTCAAACAAAAAATACTAAATTGTAGTGAAAATTCATGTAGCAAAGTAGGCAGCAACAACTTCTCTGCTTCAAAAAGCTTCAAACAACTAGTGCAAGTCTTCAACAACAATCTTCTTCAAAAGCTTCAAACGACAGCTTCAAACAATAAGTGCAAGTCTTTAGCAACAAATCTCCAGCAGTTCCCCTTTGCCCAAGAAAAACCCCAATGCTCTGATGCCATGACAGAATGACAGAAGAAGAAACAAATAAAAAATATTGCTGGAGAGCACAAACTATAAATTATTTTGTTATGAGCAATCTATATATACAGGCATATAGACACTTACATAGAAAAAGTTTGAACCAACTAAAAACTAATTTATAAAACTAATTTCTAAACTAACACTTCACGGAAAGATTAAATGTTTTAACAAAATTAGGTGTCACCATTATAGTTTTAAGCTCAGCAAATGCACTCCTGCCAATGATGTTGTTTCAAAACACTACTCCTGGACCAACTCCCTATCAAAATAATAAAAAATAATCAACATCTTGTCTAGTAATTTAGGGAAAATGCTCTATTTTAAGTTTTCTTCACCGAAGATTGCGGGACAGAGAGTGCAAGATCAAGAGTGCAACATTTGTGGAAGTGATAGTGAATGCTGGTTTCTAATTTTTAGAATTATGTATTGATCATTATTTCGTTAAGTTTTTTCTGTTGATTTGTTCTATGTACATTTCTTTTATAGTGTCTTTCCCTGTTAAATTGTGATGTATTTTCTATGGATGGTTTCCAATTTACCTATTTGAGACATAACTCATAAACTCTAATATCAAATTTTACGTATCGAACAATAAAATTTAAATTTGATGTCAAAGATTCTGAGTTATAACTGAAATGTGTAAATCATGGTCATTTTTTTCTAAATCATGGGTGTGTTAATAATAAATATTCTAAACGATTAAGGTTTTTTAAAGATTTTTTTAGCATAGCATAATTTAAAGTTACTATAATTTAATAAGATAACTTCAAAACATTTTACGAGTAATAGGTACCATTACAATTCATCAATCTTAAGAAGAACCATTGGACAATATTTTTTTAGGAACAATTACGATTTACCAATCTTAAGAAGAACCATTGGACAATGTTTTTTGTATGTTTACAAGTGTTACAATTTACAATATGACATTCTATTGGTCTAAGTCTTATCTCTCTTTACAATTTTTGAGATCAATTAAAAAAACTTAGCTACATGAAGTTTTTTTTCTCAACTTTTTTTTATTGTGTATACATTTTTTTTTCTTTTCAATTTTAATTATATTTTGGTTTTCTTTTCGATGTTTTTGTAATTTAGTTATTTCTAATTGATCATTTCTATTAAGGTTAATTCGTGTAAGATTTTTTTTTTTTTTCATTTTTCTTCATTTATTTGCAATAGTTTCAACAATTTTAATGATTTTTTCATTTTTTTCTATTCTTTCTTCCATTACAGCTATGTCAGTTTTTCCATACCCACTTATGACATATTAATTTAACCTCATTCATGTATTTAAAAATTTCCATTACTATATTCTCCTTGAAATATTGATTTATCCTCATTCATTCATGTATTTAACAATTTCCATTACTATATCCTCTTTAACATTTTCTACTACTATGAAGGTAGTTTTATTTTTAACTTCAACATCAATTTCAACATCCACATGTGTATCAAAAAGTCAGTAGTTAGCTTTACTATCTTCAACATGCTCATGTTCTCCATCTTGTACGCAATGATCATCTTTTTCTTCAAAATTTTCAACAAATTTTTAGTAATGTTTAGAACAACTCCAATCTTCATGTGATGTATATGTTCTTATGCTTTAGCAAGTTTTTCTACAACTTCAATTATTTGTGCAGAGTCAAAATCTTCTACCTCTTCTATTACAAGGGTGAATTTACTCAAAATTTCAATGTTATTTAGCTCAGCTTTTCGTTGATTATTGTCACTCTCCATTTCGCTATATTCTATTGCCATCTTCATAATATTCCAAGCTTCTTTGGACCTAATCACTATTATAATTTTGGGAAAAATTCTCTCATAGAAGTGTTGTTGAGTGATAGAAAATGCTCCTGCATCATCCTTCTTATTTGTAATTAGCCTATTCCTTTAAAGTTGAATCATGGTCTTATGTATTGCCTTCTTTGCAAGTTTTTCAAACCTATTCAACACAATATCCCATAAATATTTTACAGATGTTCTAATTCTCATCTTAATTGATCTGAATTTATGCAGGAACACAACATAATACACATATAACCATAAATAAAAAGATGCAACGGAAATATCACTTCATTTTATTAATATCAAAGAACTGAAATTTGTTTTCTGACAAAATGGAAATAAACTAGCTAGGGCGCTGGTAGCTTATCTCTGAGAAGAGATGTGGTGGCTACAGGCCTTTGAACTGCATTACAATGAGGCTAGAAGGCCTATTTATTGTTGAGAAATAATGGAAACCCATAAACATCCAAAAACCTAACCCTAGGAGATGAAGCGGAAAAACTATGGGCTCAGTTTAGGTAAATTGGTACATCAATCTTCCCGAGGACGTAACTTTGGCATACAATCTCTGTTTGATACGCTCAATACCTTGTTAGAAATATCTATCCGAGGAATGCAACTTTTGGCATCAACAACATCAAAGGAAATTACATGTTGCTCCCGATTTTCCCCAAAAACGTCGTTTAGGGCCTCAAAATGGCTCCGAAAGTTCAAGACCCGAAAAAATGCTAAAAATAGTAAGTTGTGTTGAAACTGAAAAATTGAAAGAATCGATGGAGGGGATTCAAATGGAATAGGTGGGTGGCCACCAATATCCACCTGGATCATTAGGGCCTCAAAATGGCTTCGGAAGTTCATGACTCAAAAAATTGCTAAAAATAGTAAGTTGTGCTGAAACTGAAAAAGTGAAAGAACCAATGGTGGGGGTCCAAATGGGACTAGTGGGTGGCCACCAATATCCACCTGTATCATTCCTCCCCTCTTAGGAAGAAATGGTCCCCATTGCGTTGAGTTCCTCCATGAGATGAGCCAATTTTTTGAACTTGGTATTGAATTTGTCGAAGATGTCATGGACCTGCTGGCGGACGTGTTGGATGAGTTAAATGACTTTGGTTGCTTTATCAACCTCATACAGTACATGTGTGGGTTTTTTTTGTGTGTTCGCATGAGGTATGGCAACATAAGGTGACGACGTGCCTGGGGTCAGATTAATGGAGTGCTTGACCTGACACTGTAGAGGAACCTCTATGGGTGAGGATAAAATGTCCTTGTATTCCTCCATGATTTTTTCCATCTACTGCTGTCATTTAGGGGAGCCCAGTTTCGAGGCTGTTGCCACAATCTTCTTCTTTCCCTGTGCACGAATTGTAATGCAAATAATTTTCCTAGTTTGGAAAACAATCTTACTATGTTGTTTTACAGTAGTCAGAGAGATGGCAGGGGGCAGTACTACCTCTGGTATCCTATAAAATTTATTTCCTAAAGTAATAACAATAGCACGAGGCCTAGACTCATACACAACATGTCACTTGCACAAGTATGTTTGGCCCAGTAATACATCAGACACATCAAGAGGAGCAACATCACACAATACCTCATCCTTGATGAAGCCACCCAATGGTATATGACTGTGGGTGTGATATGGTCGGTAGGCTAAGCCGCATCACGACCTTTACTAAAATGAGGTTCTTTTGGCTTCCACTATCGACAAGGAATTGCAGTGGAGAACCCTTCACCCACATCTGCGAATGGAAGAGGCGATCTCCCTCCTTTGGATCCTTGGGATCCTCCCCCTGGAGCTTGGTGATGGCAAAAATATCACTGGGATACACATCAATGATCTGATTCTCTTTTTCATTGCCCTTGTCTGGTTTTAACTCAGGATCATAACATGCATATGATTCATGTGCCTTTAGTTCGGCCACCAATGACTGTTTGGACCAACACTTGTTTCTTCTATGAGTGGGGCTGTTATGAAATTCACACCACTTCCCCGTGTCCTTATTTCAATCTCTGGTGTTGTTATGATTCACCCCGCTTTGAGTTTGCCCCGTTCTGCAGTTCATGGGTGCCTTTCGCTAGATTCAGATTTGCGGATCCAAAGTCTCGAGTCTTCTGCTTAACTTTTTTCTCGATGTTGGTAGCATAGCGATATACCATGCAAAGTGAGGTATTGTCGAGGAACTCCATTTCCTCTTGAATGTATCTATGAAAACATATACGATGCTTGAGTACAAAATGTCTCTCTGAATCTTTAATACCCAAACTTATGTGCACTGTATGGAACAATTTCTTCAGTTTGTCCACATATTGATCCCTTTGTGGCTGCAGCATGGTCCATTGGATATACTTGTCCTCATAGCTCCCCACAGGGTAATACTGTTCCTTGATTCTATCTTGGAACGAATTCCAGGTGGGTGTGTCGGAGAACAAAGAGGGTTACCTCTCGTCCTTCTGTTCATAATATGTTTCCCACCAATGTTTGACATGGGGGCGGCTTTGAGGAGTGAAAAAATAATCTTTTCTCGGTCGTAAAAATCATGGACTAAGAAATAACCTTCCAACAAATTCAACCATTTACATACCGTGTCTGCATCTATCTGGCCAACAAATATAGGAATGTTGAAGTTGACCTGTACCTTGAAAGGAGTGGTGCCTCCAAAGTGGCTGTTGGATGCAAATGTGTCGCTGGTGGGTAGTCCTTGAATGATATGGGAAAAGTTGTCCATCATCGTGTTCCTTTGTTTCTCGAGGGCCTCCTTGATCAATATTTTGATATGATCTCCTACTCGCACGTCTTTCTTTTCTTTCACCATGGGAGGTTGTCAGGGTTTGCGAGGCTGATCTTGCAAGGGTTCAACTAGATCGAGCCCTAACTCCTTATACCCTGACCTCGTTGGGGACATGCAGAGAAAAATAAAGAAATACAAGACCTCTCTGATACCACTGATCTGAATTTATGCAGGAACACAACATAATCCACATATAACCATAGAAACAAAGATGCAGCGGAAATAACACTTCATTTCATTTTTTTTTCAAGGAAAAATTCCTAATTTTATTAGTGAAAACAAAATTACATGTCGCATGTGCTGGTAATTTCAATCAACACAAACTAAAAGGGTACAAGTATAAGAAATATTACATGGGAAAAAATATCAAGTTTTTCTTCCCTTCTTCTTTTCGACTTTCCGCCAATCACCTTATGTTGGCGTGGCCGAGATAAGGGTGAGCTGATTCTCTTCATTCATTACTCCAATGTCCTTATCTGAATCTGATGTATCTGAGATGTGTTGTCTTTTATTCCCACCCATGTCTTGTGGCCCGACGTCCTTTTCCGGCTGAGACCTGGCAGTGATATCGAAAGGGTCTTGCATCTCTTGTTCTTTTGTCTGGTGCAATGGTTGTCTCATTATTTTCTTATGGGTTGAGGACGTCATCTTCTTCTTTTGTCTCCTGTTCTGGTTCACTTGAGGAAAATTAACAACCTTTTGGATTTCTCCCTATTTTCTTCTTTTTTCTATTATCTCTTTTTGCTTTCGGGCATGTGTTTTGTAGGTGATTGGTGTTTCTACAAATTCAGCCTTTGAAAGCAGTGTTTTAGAAGTCCAGATGCTGTGTCCATTTCTGTTGTTTGTGATTTAGTTGTATACATTCTGGCAGCCCTTGACTAAGGTCCACTTCCACACAGATACATGCAAAAGTGTAGACCCGCTCCTCCAAGCGTTGAGTGTCTATTTTGATATAACTCCCAATGATGTTCCCAATGCTAGCTAATACACCTTCATTCCAAAAATGAAGAGGAAGGCTATAAAGACGGACCCATACTGGCATTCTGGTCACCTCCATGGTGTTTGCTTTGAAATCCAGGAACTAAGGTGTGATGAACAGCCCGGCGGATCCTCGGAACCATGATCCCTTCCTCAAGATTATATCTCTGGCCTAAGAGGATATAAACTTGACAATGAAAAACCCCTTTCAACAGAGGTGGATTTCACATTCCATATTCCATTTGGAGAAAATTCAATGAAAGAGCTCCGTAGGTTTGGCCTAGAAACTGTCAAATTTGCATATTATCGCTTGAGAATCAAATGAGATTCGGTGTTCATTTACCGTTGGAATTTCTATGTTCAGTTCTGGAATGGAGTTTAGTTGCTCCACAATATAAGGTTTTGGAGCATTATCCACTACTGCAGATGGAATAACAACATTTTTTTTCCCCTGTAATATATTTCTATATGAAGGGCCTTTATGGAGATCAGGTATTTGTGTGCTAGTACCCCCTATAAATCCATGAGCTCTGTGTCGTTCAGCAGTACCACCCCTCAATCTCAGATTGAGAGATATAATGGAGCAAGAGCATATGGAGTAATATTTAACTATGCAGGAGTCTTGAAGGGCTCTACCACAGTGTATTAAATATTGCAAGTGGAAAGGATAACCTACAACTTGACTGATCTTTTGTTTCAGGTATGCAATCCCCTCATTATCCTACACCCACATTATAATGCTATGACCCACAGGGGGTCTATTAAGTAACATCAACTATGACATCCATTGAAACTATTGTGTCCAAGGCATCTGGGTGCCCACCCTTGAAGTACATCTTGTCCATTGTGAAGGGAAATGATGTGTGGGTCAAGGATAAAGAAGAAATTTTCCAAGCAAGTGACAATATGAAATCAAAGACTAATCTAAATACACATCTATAACACTTGGATCTCAACATGTTACTAATACAATTGCCACTATGTCTACAGGTATTATAATTTTGAAAATAAAGTAACAAGGAAACCATTATAGGTCGAATTGTTAGAATAACCAAATCCTAAACATGTATAGGTAGATTCAACATATCATAAACATAGTTTCCAAATTCGATATAATATGGAAAAATAAAATAAAATAGAATTGAAAAAATAAACCATATATTTAATTTTAAACCACCAACATTTATCATATCCTTTAGGAATTATATGTATCTATAATTGTATACTCTAAAAAAATTATATTAGCTTCCCTAATGTTTTTCACCACTATTTTAGATTAAAAATAAACTAGTTAAGACCAAATAAGATGTGATTGGAGCCATATTAATGTTATATTTGCTAGCCCCTAACCCTTAGTAGCATAAGAGAAAGCAACATCACACAAAGAAAAGGTATTTAATTTTCTAGTTGATTCGTGTGGGGAATCACACAAATCCTTTGATCATATTATCTCAATTCCACCCCATCGCACTAATAAAATTCGACCAAATCAAATAAATTGATGAATTTTTCATTGTTTTAAACTAATGTGAAAAAAATTGATAAGTATAATGGTAAGTATGTATATAACTCCAGATGTTATTTTGAATAATATGGTAGACTATAATTATTTTTCATAAATGTATTAGAATGTCTCTCTTGTTTTAAATTATAGGTTTTAATAAATGTATTAGAATGTCTCTCTTGTTTTAAATTATAGGTTTTAAATTATGAATGATGTATTTGCATATATTTATGGCAAAAGACATGTCTATTTTGAAATAAGGTTTTAAAATTTTAATTTAATTATAAATAATTATTAAATGGAAAGTTTGCATTTAATATCTATGGAATATTCTATAATATTCTTAATAGTTTTCATAAACAAAAGGCTAAGATGTATCTTAAAAGTAGTTTTCTTTTAATTGAATTTATTAATTAAAAGAAATAACATATTATCAAATATTATATTAAATGAATTATATGTTTTTGGGTATGTGGTATTCATAAGTCTTGGTAATGGTCCATGGTATTGTAACAAAGCCTATTTACACCTAAATAATCTCTATGGTAAAGTGGAGGTGAATTTCCAATGTTAAGAATCAATCATAATAAGCATCAAAACCCCTATTTGATGATACATTTCACATTGCCAAAATTAAAGAAAATAAAAAAAAATTAACTTAGAATTACATCTTTATTTTAAATTATTATGATTATTATAAAAAAATAATATATAAGTTGAACATATAGGCATTTAAAAAATTCTTCATTGTCAACAATCACCTCCACATTACTATGTAGATTTTTAAATGTAAAGAGGATTTGTTACAATATGGGCCAATGTCATGTTATATATATATATATATATATATATATATATAATTTAGTTTTTTTTAGTCTTAACAATGTGATATGTATCATTAAGTAAGTGTTTTGATGCTTATTATGAATTTGTATCTATATACATTTACCAACCGTTTAATTTATATGACTACACTTGTTTATTGTATTGAAATATGCATAGATCTATAAAAAAAATAAATTAATCACAAATTCATGACAATTTATTTATAATATTATCTAAATTATAAAAATTTTGATCAAATCATAATTTTTTTGGTTTAAAAAATTAATTTTTAAAGCAAATAATTTCACCACTCAAACACTCATGTCATTCCATGCTTTCTTTAATTAGACATAAACACCTCATCTATTTCCATTATTATTATTAGGTTACATTAGTCAAAATGGTTTAACACTCACAATTTCTTTGTTGAAATGATTATTATATCTACCCCAAGTATGGTATAACACATTTAGTTTTGCTTTTGATTGCCTATTAGTTTTTCTTTGACCAAAAATTTTTGCCATTTATTTATAGTTTAACATTAGGAATTCAATTTTTATTATTATTTAAATTTATTTATTTGTACACTGATTGGTTGAGGTCTTATTATGATTTTTTTTAGTAATTTTATTAGTTTGTCTTTGACCAAATTATTTTTCCATTTATCTATAATTTAACATTACCAATTCAATTTTTATTATTATTTAATTTTATTTACAAGTAAACTATTTGGTTGAGATCTTATTATGAGCTTTTTAATAAGTTCTTAATTTATTAGTTACTATTTTTTTTAGTTTTATTTCCCTTTTATTTAATTTTATATTTTTTTTATTATTTAACTTTATGATTTTTTTTAAAATATTTATTTTATGAGGTATTTTTAGTAACTTTCATTTCTATTAGTTATTAATTTTTTGTTTCTAGTTTTATTTCTTTTTTAGTTAACTTTTCGATTTTTTTTTTTTTTCCTCTTTTTTTTTTCATTTTCATGAATTATAGATTTTCTTCATATTTTCAATTTAAAATAACTTATTATTATATCAAAAGCATATTTTAATAAACTTAATTATAAAAAATTATATATATTAATAAAAAATATAACACATAAATATATATAAAAAATAAACATATATATATATATATAAGTCTATAGATTAATATATACCATATTAATTAATCATATTTTTAAATTTTAGTAATAAAATTTAATAATATATTACTTTATTAATTTTTTACCTTTATGATGAAATCTTTGTCTTTATAATTTTTTAATTTAATTAAGCTAAAATACTATTCAACAATACAATATTTTATTATTATTTTTTATTTTTTGATAAAATTTATCTTTCTTATTTCTTTTAATTTAAACTTATATTTAAGTTAAAAACAAAGTAACCTTTTATTGATATGAGTTACCAAGTCAAAACTCTCTTTCATAATGAAAAGAATATTGACACAATGTACATGTTTCATTCACCAAGACAGAAGCAATGGTCAAAGTTTACACATAAGTATTTAAATTCAAGGTTGGTCTTCCTCCCTTTGTTCCTATATCAAACCTCGCCCAAGAATTTCTAATTTAAGAAGTTTACAAATAAGTATTGAATTTCAAGATTGGTCTTCCTCCCTTTGTTCCTATATCAAACCTCACCCAAGAATTTCTAATTTAAAATTCCTGAATTGCTCAAAGCTTTATTGGTTATATTCCTAGGTTAAAGTTTATTGAAAACATAATTTAGTGGTTATTTTATCTTTTTCATATTTTTTAAATCAAAACATTACTTTTGTATATTTCATTATGATTTAATAAATATAAATTTTATTTTAATTACGATTTAATAAATATATGTTAATGTATTGTTATAAATTTTAAGCTTTAATAAATATATGTTAATGTATTATTATAAAGGTTTATGTTTGTTGTGAGAGTAAATGTTTTTATTTAAATTTAAAAAATATGACAAAACAAGAAAATGTTTATCTATATTGTCATTAAGGAAACTATACCATAACTAAAATTTAATGCTAATCTTTATAAGAAATTTAGTGATGTTCATCATACTATATAAAAAATGAACTTGTCAAATAAGGCCATAGTTTATCTGTAAAACTAAAAACTAAAGCACTGAATTCAAAAATAGTACTCAAAGGAAATTATCATTTGGAATCATCAAAGTTGGTGGCCTTGATCACAATAGGTTGTTTGTTTCTACCAAGAGAGTCACTAGAGTGAGGAGGGATGCCTAGGTTAAATTCTACGTGGCCTAGTCTTTGGTCCAGGAATTGCATGATCATTTCATTTGATCAAGCACCAACGAATTTCTTCTTTTTCCTTATCGTTATCCAATAGGACTCTTCCCAATAGAAGCTTGAGATGCCAATATATATCAATTATATTCTTATACTACCAATATCTACCATGGGTAAGACTCATGCCAGGTATCCACTCACCAATGTCAATGAGAATATTCAAGTTAGTGAGCTAACAGTGTTCCCATACAATCTCATGTTTGACCTGTTAAATTTCCACCTAGGTAGGATGAGGTGTATGCTCCTTGTAAGGTTGAGCAGAGTTATCAAATTTTACTTGGGAATGAAAGCTTTCCTGGGCATGTTTATTTCTATTTCCTCATCAAACATGACCTCATTGATGGGGCATGGCAGGAAATAATGGAATAATATATTGCAGGCTAGAACCGAGAGAGGGTAGAAGCATAGAAGGAGAGAATGGAGGATCGAGTCGAGTTTGACATTGTAGAAAGGAGTTGAGTTGAAGGGATTGATGTTGATGAGCATCCCAAGAAAGGAGAGAGTTATAAGGGTAGGTAAAAGAGTCCATAGAGATAGATTAAAGCAATTGAGGAATAGGAGAGGATAAAGGAAAATGGTGTCAAGGACCTTGACCAATGGCGTAAAGGCCTAGAAAATTTAAAATTCTTCGAGAGTGATAACGAAATATTGGGACAGTGAGGGAGAGAAAAAATAAAGATGTTGAGCATAAATAGGAAGTTCAAGAATTCACTTCTTAGAGGAGATAAAAATTGAAGTTAAACAACTCCATATATAATGCAACCTTCAGAGTGTCATGGATAAGTGTACAATTTCTTCCCTCATGTAAACCAAACCCACTAAACAAGTTAAAATATATCCTTTGCATGAATTGACAGGTCATCATCAATTAGGTAGCTAGGACGAGGCCATCAACCATCCATGAATCTCTAAGAGCATGAGCGAGAGATATGCTCAACATCCATTTGAACTTATTTATTAACACTATATTGGAATGTGAAACAACTGACATATCGTGTTTAATACTCATTATTTAGTATGTGATGGAGGAGGGGAGCATTAATACATATGTGGGGGCTTATTTCAATTTCTTGTCCCATAAATGCATGGAGGGTCCACAAAAAGCGCACCCCACCCCCCCATGTATCTGATTGAGCACCCATTTGAAGAAGAGAGTTCCTTCTGAGGTCAATCTAAGCATTCATATTTGCGGGAGGGGGGATTTGGGAAGGAGTGTGTGATCTGGGTCTGTCAGCTACCAGATTTACCCATAATTTTTTACTTTTGTGACGTTGTTAGAATTGCATTTAAAAAGAGCATAAAAGGACACATATTCATGATTTAAGAAAGAGGAAACATGACTACAATAAAAAGCACAATAAAACGAGACATTTGGTAACAGATTTCACCCAGTGTGGGCTACATCTTCGGGCCTGGTGTCAAGATGGTGTTGGCCGCTTCATAAAATGTTGCCAGAGATGATGATGTACATGGATGAATCTCTGTCATATCAAGGTCATATGCCCTCAAACATAGTGTCTTGTCTATCCACGAGACATTTGGCTTACAGGAACTCTAACTCAAGAAGGGCTTCCTTCAACATGAAAAACTAACAAGATCTCACATAATGTGGCTATGACTATCCCCTCAACATAGTTACACAAGAATCTAAACAAAAATACATAGCATTAAAATCTAAATACATCTCACATAATGTGGAAATAATGATCCCACAACATAGCATCAAACATGGATCTCAAAAATAATACATCATCTCAACAATAATGAAAGGAAATGTAACATGATTTCTTCATGTACCTTCACTTCTTAAGTTTTCCTAAAAACAGAATGTTTAGCTATTGAATCTTACCACACCAATAAATTTGTGGAATCGATTAGTGTTAAATTGACAATCCATTCGTCAAATTCTCGCATTGTCAAAATCTAGGCCTTCGAGAATCTTTTAGATTCTTTGTGATTCTCCAAAGATTCTGTTTCATGGTCTTCCTGGAAATCCACTGCTCAAATTTCAAATTTGATCCCATCATTGGGATCCTTGTGGAATTATGAAACTTTTGAGTATAAAGTTTCTTGCATTATGACTCTGGCGAATTTTAGTCTCTAAGCTGGGAATATTTTAGATTTCACAATATTCCTTAGAGATTCCATGCTATGGAGTGCCTAAAAATATGTTGTCCAAATGGCGAATATGACTTCACCATCGCATTCCCTGCGAAATTTCATGAAATTTGACTATAAACTTGGCGTCATTCTGATAAAATGAAATTTTACCTCCCGTGGAAAATTCTCCAAGTTTAGGGTTCCACACCCTCTTTGCCTGGGTAAGGTTCCGCCCTTTCATGGTTCCACACCTCCTATCTATTGCTCCATGTTATTCCTTCACTTCTATCAAGAATCCATTGACCTCCATGTGCCCTCATCCCTCATGTATTCTCCATCATTCTTCATGTTTTTTCTTGAACCATTTGAATGACATTTTATCAAAGTGCGAGGTTGACACATTGGTTGGCATTGTCATATTAAGATAGTTGTTGTTGGGAGGTTTTCGGTTCAAATCCCATTGACTACCAATATTTTTTTCAGACCCAATTTTAGTTTTAATATAGTTTTTCAAACTATATAATATATGGAATTTGTATGTCCATATTGTAACGACTCCAAAACACATGAGAATAAGACAAAAAATGGAGGTTGCACCATCCAAGGCCACTTGGGCCTAATTTTAGTTATCATTTGGCACCATGTTATTGGGCCATGTTGCAATACCTCATTGATCCACATCATATTCCACCTCTACAACCTACTTGCCATGTGTCGACTTGTGGTGTTGCCACATCACCTTTTTGTGGGTCCACCAATTTTACTAACTAGACTGTGACATTATTTTTGTGGGTCCTACTAGACCTACAACGTGTCATCCGTACGGCCTTCCATGTGGCAAAATGTTGACTTTGACTTTTGTTTTATTTTTTTGTTTTTTGGTACAAAATTCAAACTGCAATAACTTTCTTATACTTACTTGGATTGAGACGCCATTTGCGTCATTGAAAAGATTGTGATGATATATTCGATATGAACTTGGTTTGAGAGCAATACGACCACTTTTAATTTTGACATATCCCAAGTCCTCTGGGACTTCTTAGTGTGTTTGGAGCCACCTGGATCATTCCTCTCCACTGAGGAGCTTTTGGTCCTCCAAAAGCATTAACATAATCTACAGCTTCTTTGTACCTTGTCTGCACCACAAGTGTCCTGACAGATCACCCTTCCTTCTCCTTCACCTTTATTATTTGGATCCATAAACTATGAGCCGACACCGGCATACTCTATAAACCTGTAGTACAATATTCTACAAATTACATGCTCAATTACTATACCAACTATGACCCAAACATCGCATACTTACCACGAGTTTATAATTCATACTCTGTGATCATGTTTACATTAGAATGGAAATCAATAACCCAACTATCAGTACAAGGCCAAAACATCATCGTTTCATATAAAGTGATGGAAAACACATCATCACTTTTACATTTAAATTGCAACACATGATTTACAAAGTAACGCCATAACAAGCTAACACATCCTGAAAATAATCTCTCACTTATCAAAGTGAATGGGTTATCTTCCTTTGGCGGATTCGCTTGTCGAACAACTGCTTCAACCGGTTCCTACATTGACAATTTGTCCTTAAGGAACTGCTTTATATCGAGCCTCCAACACGTGGCTCTTTGATGACCACTGTTGTCGCAATGATTGCAATGAGTCTTCTTCCTCCAAACTTTCTTTATATTCTTCTTTTCTTGTTGTGGAGAAGGCCTTTCACGCCTCATCCTCTTTCATGCTACCATTATTTTCTAGCACTCAACAAATACATGGTTATGTAAACCACAAAAAAATACATGTTTTTTGATGTCGTGATTTATTTTCATTATTAAAAACATGATTGTAATGGAAATAAACATTAGAATACTGAGACTTGTTATACCTTTCTTAGTTATCTCTGCTGAAATTATGGTGATAATAGCTTGCCTTAGCTTTTTCTCTACAATATGCATTGCCCCGGGATGATGGTGATGTGTTCCCATCATTATTTTTCCCTAATGGTTTCAACCATGTCTTGGAAGCTTCTGACACCTTTGAGCATTCTCCTTCAGTGTATCCCAAAACCTGTGAATCAAGGTATTTACATGACCTCCAATGGTTGGATCATGCCTTAGCCATTAACACCAAGTCCTCCTCCTTTGTACCCCATCTTGGTAAGGAGTCTTATGCCAGTTCCTGTAATGGGTATCTCCATATTTTCAATAGAAATAACATCATGTGAAAATAAAAATAAAGAATGATTAACATTGTTTACGTCAGATTTCAATTCAAAAACAGATGATGAGGGATTCTCTTAGCCTCCATTGTGCTTCAACTCCTCCAAGACCTCGTTTGTGGCTTGAATCTAAAGTTATAGTCTTTGTTTCTCCTCTTTTTATTCTTACGGGAGCCTCCTTAATTCAACATCCATTGATTGAAGGCTCTCGTCGTTGCACTTCAATTCTTCCAAGCCCTCTTCCATGGCTTGCAACTGAAGTTGAAAGACCTGCTTCTCTTATTTATCTTCTCATAGAAGCCTCTTCAATTCAACATTATCTGCTTGAAGGCTCTGTTTTATCTCCACATTCGAACTATGAGAAGATGATGAAGGCAATGAATGTTTACTGTAAGATGTGATGAAGAATTTTTTTTGCTTCTTCTTTCTCTTGTCTCTCAAAAGCTTCATACATCATGACCACCATTTTGGAAATACTGAGCATGGCCTCATACATGTCTTTGTAATCCTCCAGTGTTTCATGTTCAATCGTTGTTCACGCTCGTAATTCACATCAACGAGAAGACCGCTTTGATACCAATCTTGATCTGGGTCCGTCATCTACCGAATTTTCCCATGATCTTTTACTTCTTTGACGTTGTTAGAATTGCATTTAAAAAGAGCATAAAAGAACACATATATGCATTCTTTAAGAAAGAGGAAACATGACGATAATCAACAACACAAGAACACGAGACATTTGATAACGGAGTTCACCCAGTGTGGGCTATGTCTTTGGGCCCGGTGTTAATATGGTGTCAACCGCTTCATATAATCCTGCAAGAGATGATGATGTACATGGATGACTCTCTATCATATCAAGGCCATACGCCCTCAAACAGAATGACTTGTCTCTCCATGAGACGTTTGGCTTATAGGAACTCTCACTCAAGAAGGGCTTCCTTCAGCATGAAAAACTAACAAGATCTCACATAATGTGGCTATGAGTATCCCCTCAACATAGTTACATAGGGATCTAAACAACAATACATAGCATTAAAATCTAAATACATCTCACATAATGTGGCAACAATGATCCTGCAACATAGCATCAAACAGAGATCTCAAAAATAATACATCATCTCAACAATAATGAACGGAAATGTAGCATGATTGCTTCATGTACCTTCACTTTTGAAGTTGGCCTAAAAAAACAATGTTCATCTGCTAAATCTGACTCCACCAATGAACTTGTGGCATTGAGTAGTGTAAAATCGACTATCCATTCGTCAAACTCTAACGTCGTCAAAATCTGGGCCTTCGAGAATCTTTTAGATTCTTTGTGCTTCTCCAAAGATTCTATTCCATGGGCTTCCTAGAAATCCATTGCTCAAATTTCAAATATGATCCCATCATTGGGAACCTTGTAGAATTATGAAACTTTTGAGTATAAATTTTCTTGCATTATGACTCTAGCAAATTTCAACCTCCAAGTTGGGAATCTTTTAGATTCTACAATATTCCTTAAATATTCCACATTGAGGGGTGCCTAAAAATATGTTGTCCAAATGGCGAATATGATTTCACCTTGCGAAATTTCGTGAAATTTGACTATAAAATTGGCATCATTCTGATAAAATGAAATTTTACCTCCCGTGGAAAATTCTCCAAGTTCAGGATTTCACACCCTCTTTGCATGGGCAAGGTTCCAATCTGTCACGGTTCCACACCGCCGATTTGCTGCTCCACGTTCTACCTTGGCTTCGCTCATGACTCCATTGGCCTCGTTGTGCCCTCATCTCTCATGTATTTTCCATCATTCGCCATGGTTTTTGTTGAACCATTTGAATGACATTTTATTAAAGTGTGAGGTTGACACATTGATTGGCATAGTCACATTAAGATACTTATTGTTGGGAGGTTTTGGGTTCAAATCCCATTAACTCCCAATATTGTTTTAAAGCCCAATTTTAGTTTTAATATAGTTTTTCAAACTATATAATATATGGAATTTGTATGTCCATATTGTAATGACTCCCGAAAACATGAGAATAGGACAAAAAATGGAGGTTGCACCAAGGCCACTTGGCCCTAATTTTAGGTGCCATTTGGCACCATGTGATTGGACCATGTGGCAAGACCTCATTTGTCCACATCATATGCCACCTCTACCACTTACTTGCCATGTGTTGACTTGTGGTGCTACAACATCACCTTTTTGTGGGTCCACCTATTTTGTTGACTAGGTTGCCACATTAGCTTTGTGGGTCCCACTAGGCCTACCACATTTCATCTGTACGACCTGCCACGTGGCAAAATGTTGACTTTGACTTTTTTCTTGGGTTGTTTGTTACAAACTTAAAACTGCAATAACTTTCTCATGCAGATTTGAATTGAGACGTCATTTGCATCGTTGGATATATTGTGACGAGATATTCAATCTAAACCTAGTTTAAGAGCAATATCACCACTTTTAATTTTGACCTATCTTAAGTCCTCTCGGACTTTTGAGTGTGTCTCAAGCCACCTGGTTCAGTTTGAGTGTAGGTTAAGGATGATAGTTTGATGTTAACAACCTTTGTTGGCTAGATGAAAACCAATATTGTTTCTTAAGCAATGAATATGAAAAGTGATTACCTCAAGAATTATACGTAAGGCTGAGGAATTTTTCATAGCCTTTTAGTTGCCAATTATGAGATATTCTGTCAGAGGCCATCCCATTAAGGATTTAAGAAAGCATATATATTAGCAATTGAGAATCTCCTTCCAGTAGGAGTTTTGAGAAGTCTTGAGATAGAGAAATTTGGGGACCTTCCTCTAAGGCTTGAAGCTTAGAAGCATTGTTACTATTGTAAACCATATTTTTTACTAAGAGGAAGATGATTGTGTTAAGATGGATATCTCAACACACCTTGGAAGATTATGCCCCATGGGTTACCTTTCAATGTTCCATCAAGATTGAACTTGATAAAGTCCAGAGGTGGAGAAAGCCTAGATTCATAAAATTTCATAATTATTATATCTTTAATTTCTAATAATTATAATTAATTAATTTAAATTTTTTTGTTAAACAAATTCAAAAAATATTACAACAAAAGAATTCATACATATATATTAATATCTTACGAGCTTTGATCCATTTGAAAAATCAAATTTCGTTAATGGTGTTAATTCAATTATCTTTTAATTCCATGTGATGTATTAAGAAATTTACATATTAATAAATTTGATCCCTCTTATTATCCAATAAATCTTAATAAACTTTAATTTAACCTTATAAAATATTTTTAGGAATATCAAGAAATAAACTATTGAAATTTATTTCAAATATAGTTATGTTCTTTTTTCTTTTCAAATTAATTAAAAAAAATTACAAAATTAAATTTATATATAAAACATTATGAGTTATTAATAAACTATAGTATTGAATGTGATTATATATATATATATATATATATATGATATTGAATGTGATTATATATATATATAATCTTTGGAAGTAAAAAAATTCATCAAAATTTATATATATAACAAACTTTTGGAAGTAGAAGAATTCATCAAATATTGAAACCTTAAATGTGTTTGAAGGTTAACCTCTTCCATATTAATGATAAAAATAATTAAAAATAAGATTATGATTTAATTAAATTTAAACAAAATCAAATAGATCCCAAAAACGGAAAAGAAGCAAATGTAATGTTTATGTATAAATTAAACATTAAACTAATGTATAATTCCTAGTTCGTGGAAAAATAAAAACCTCTCCGTCTGTATGATTATTAAATTTATAAAATATTTGACCAAATTAATACTTCGGAGTTGACTTGCTCTGATAACATCAGAGAACACGAATTTCTTATTTTTAGAATATCATAATATCTATTATACCTATGGTTATTAAATTTATAAAATATTTGAACAAATTATTACTTCCTCGTTTACTTTTTGATAACAACCCCAACACAAATTATCATAATATCTATTTTAGTATGAGCGTGGAAATAAAATATGTAAAGAATATTAGTTAGGTCACCAGGTATCTTATTGGTGATGCGTGATGGCGTGTGATAACCGTGTGATAACACAACACAAATCTAGAAAATTACATTATCATTATCACTATAAAACAAAAAAACAAAAATAAAGTGGACGTTAACCATCATCATTATAAAACAAAAATATAATATTATCTGTTCAGTGATGTTTTTAAAAATATTTAACATTAATGATAACCACTGATTGGTAAGACGCAACTAAGTTTACAGGAAACCTAAGCTGCAAGTATGGAGGTTCGGCTTTCATTGGCAATCTCTTCCGGATTTATTCCAGCCGTTTTCATTTTTGCAGTGTGCATATTCGGACAACAATTTTCGACCATTGCCATACCTTCGGCATCTTCCTCATACGTTGGTATCAAGAGTAACCAGATTGTATACATAAATCATCATTGGCCCGATGTGGGAAAGACGTTTGCCAGTCATCTCTCCCGCACCCTACTTTCCCATGGACTGCGAATCGGCCCTATCGAAACAGCCTCCGTGCACATAGCAATTTTTTCCAAAGATTATGCCAAATCAAGTTGCTGCCTAAATGAACTCCTGATCATGCTGAAGTCGGGCGCACCAATTATTCCGATTTTCTACGACGTAAGGCCTTCGGAACTCCGCTGCCTTGTAATTCATACTCCTGTCCTCCACACGTTCCGGTGGACTACAGTTAAAAGTGGAATACGGTACTGTGAAGACCTGCGCCTGGACGTGGAAAAAATGTTTGAGAAGCAAATTTGTCAAAACAGACAGCAATATGACCCCAGTACAATTACAGAATGGAGTGGGGCTCTTTTTCATGTTTCAGGAATATTTGGTTTTGAGCGGGCAGCCTATAGTGGGTAAGTCCCCAGGATATCACGAGAAATCTCACGGATTAATGTGAATTATAGCTCCTCTTTAAATTTTTAAATGGTATGTAATAGTTTGTTTGCTTGTTTTTAAATGGTACCTAATAGTTTGTTTGTTTGTTTTTTTTGTGTTTTAGTTGAAGTATGATTTTAAAATTGGATTGTTATTATTAATATTATTTTTGTAATTAGGCAAAGTTTAGGTAGAGTATTTTTCTCAATTGGATAGAAGAAAGATATACACATAAATGAGAAGTTATTACTAGGATTGTGTGAGGTTGTGTTGAACTTGGATGCTTCTTGAGATAATTTAATTCCTCCAATGATAACTTTTATCCTCAAACTCTCTTTATAGGTAAATGTTTTGTATTGTTTGAAAAAAAATTACATATTAAGCCATAAAGTTTTGGGTCGGTCTATAGATAAAAAAGGACTAGTTACATACATTTGTCTTATTTAGCTATGGTTCAACATTTTTGTTTAAGGGGAAATACTTCAAAGAATTGTTACCAAGAGGAGATCTGGGAACCTACTGAGATAGATTGGCTAACTTCAATTTTATAGTGAGTGTAATATTCCCTTTCTTGATCCAGTCAAAGTGGATAGAATCGATCCATGGTATTGACCCATGGTATTTCTTGTTGGTATTGACCCATGGTATTTCTTGTATTGAACCATGGTATTGACCCATGGTATTTCTTGTTGGTATTGACCCATCAAGCCTATAAAAGGGGAGAGAAGCTAGGCATTTAGGGCATTCTAGATTATCTATCTTATTACGTTTGGGTTGAGAACCTGGCCTCGTTAGTTCTAGCATTGATCCTGGGACGAAAACCCGCGGTGATGTTTATGTGGTGAATCCATACAAGATTCACAAGTGGGCTTCAATTTCTTATATTTGTCATTGTCAAGCAGCTGTGCATGCCATTTGCAGGATTTTATGGTCTGGGCATGTATTTTACTTTTAGTGAATAATAATATAAATAAAATGGCTACAATTCTTGTGTTATGGTTCTTGATGAAAGATTATATTGAATGAGAACACTTAGATGTTTTAGATCTATCAATTTTTTTATTGTTTGGAATCTTATAGTGGTATCAGAGCTGTGCATCCTGCCAGCCTGAGAGTTTTATGCAAGGAACTTCGGTGAAATTTATTTTTCACCCTAGCCAGCATTTCTCACTTCGGTGATATTTATCACCCTAGTTGGATTTTTATTTTTCAGTAAATTATTTTATTGGGAGACATAAGTGAGGGGAAAATCATTTATAAGTCTGTGGGTTAAATTTGTGAAAATATTTGAAGGCATGATTGACAAAATCATTTATAGCTTGTATATAGCCTCTTATGAATAAATGTACCCATGATATTTATTCATGTGTATGGAAGATTCATATATTTCTTGAAAATATGGTCATTGTTGAAAGGCTGGAAAATTATTGCTAGACAGGGATCAGTCCCAGGTTTCTCATTAGCTAAGTATTGAGATCCATTGATGCCAATGTCGTCATTTTATTTTTGGAAATGCCACAAGAATCAACATAATGATATATCAGTCGATTCTCTGGGCTACAATACTTATGTGGATCAAAGATGGCAACAACATACAAATCAGAAGCAAGAGCACAACAACAGGCCTTTCTCTCGAAAGGTCCATGTTATCCTTCAACAGTCAAAAGATATCCGGAAGGAAGATGTAACAAGCAAGTGTCTCTTCGAACTTGGATCCAAATTGCAGGGTACAAAGTCAAAAGATGTTCTCCTACAACTAGACACATTAAATGCGACTTTGAGCTTGATAGATAAATCAAAATGGGAAGGGTCAAGTTGGGCCTTGAAGCCATCCATGCTTGCTTTGATACAACCTAGGTTCTTAAAGCATTCTTGTGAAAAGGTTAGACTCACGGTCGCCTCTTGTCTCAGTAAAATCATAGCCGTAACAACACCGCTATTGCCCTATAATGATGACATCATGAGGAGGACTTTTCGGGTAATGGTAGAAGCACTCCAAGGGTTGGACAACACCACCATTCTTACTTTTTTCCAAAAGTGCACAGTTTTGGCACGCATGGTGAAATTCAGATTTGGTATACTTATGCTGGATCTAGAGTGTGATGATTTAATCCTTCAGATGTTCCAATACTTTTGCAATGGAATTACAACATCTCATCCAAACTTCATCAAAACAGACATGCAAAAGATCATGTCTCCAATCGTAGGAGAAGATAGGGCCATCCGTGAACAATTAAGATCCAAATTGTTGGCCATTTGGAGGAAGGAGCTAATTGCATCACCTGCTGCTTATGAACTAGTTGAGGGGTTGATCAAACAGAGCATCAAACTACTTAGAAAGAAGTTAACCAAGGAGGAACTAACAAAGATTTGTGGAGACAACAAGAATGAACTAAGGAGGAAAGGCTTATGCTTTGTATGCAAGGGAGTTTGGGCACTTGACCATTCATGCCCACATAATAAGGAGGCGACAAGGATAGAAAAATTAGAGACTTCCTCAGATCATGGGGATTCATCCATAGATGGGTTCGCTGGTTTTCAGGAGAGGACCTATGAAGGATCTGAGCAGTCAAGTACAAATGGTGAACAACAACACCATGCTCTTCAGAGAAACTTGTAGGATAAGCTGATCAGTCAACTTGACAAAGTACACGACGAAAGGAAAGATGCAATTCCTCCTGATGATGTGGTATTTGAATCTATAAATACAATGGAGGACATCCATAAAGAGTATGGGCAATCAGGTATAGACAATAGTCCACCAGTACATCCATGTTTGACAACCAGAGAGGATGGACAACTAATCCTCACATGTGAAGAGGTCCTGGATGAATACAACCAAGGAGAATCAAATGAGGAGAGGATCATGCATTTTCAGGAGAGGATCAACCATTTCAAGACAGATCTTATGTTGTTGAAGCAGAAAGTCTGGACAGTCCGAGACATTGCCTTACAAGAGAACAGAAAAATTGAGGAACTCATAGGGGTATGTGCCGAATCAAAGACCAAGTTGTCTAGTGTTGAAGAACGACTCAAATCCCTCATAAGGCAGCAAGAGGAGTATGATTGGGAGTTCCAGAGCAGCCCTCTACAAGAATACATAGATAAAGCTTGCAACGCCAACAACCCACCTTTATACATTGGGAAGAGAAGGGAAGAGTTCTCCAACTGCATCATGTTGGGTAACCAAGTACAAAAGCATGAATTGAGCATCAAAAAACATCAACATAGTAGATTTGCATATATTCATCCCTCCCCAAGTATGGATTGGCGAGAGATTATGAGTTGGTATTCTATCGATAGGCTAATTCTTTGGAGGATACTCACAGCTGAGGGCATATTGTAGCGTGAGCCCTTTGGTGCGGGCAGTGATGGAGGGCTGAAATGGTACCATAACCCATAGGTCCCAGGATTTAGGTGGCATTGGGGAAAGGATTGTTTGGGATCCAGGTAAATCTATTGAGGGGAGGATTGGTCGCATGATTGTTTGGGATCCAGGTATTGGAGGATCCATTCAGGACCATTCAACATGGAGGGTACATCGGATTGTATGGGAATGTACAAATGCTTCTATTGTGGATAGAAGTGGATCGCTTGAGGACAAGCAATCTTTGGGCGGGAGGATTTGTAATATTCCCTTTCTTGATCCAGTCAAAGTGGATAGAATCGATCCATGGTATTTTCCCATGGTATTGACCCATGGTATTTCTTGTATTGACCCATGGTATTTCTTGTTGGTATTGACCCATCAAGCCTATAAAATGGGAGAGAAGCTAGGAATTTAGGGCATTCTGGATTATCTATCTTATTATGTTTAGGTTGAGAACCTGGCCTCGCCAGTTCTAGCATTGATCTCGGGACGAAAACCTTGTAGTGATTTTTATGTGGTGAATCCATATAGGATTCACAAGTGGGATTCAATTTCTTATATTTGTCATTGTCAAGCAGCTGTGCATGCCATTTGCAGGATTTTATGGTCTGGGCATGTATTTTACTTTCAATGAATAATAATATAAATAAAATGGCTACAATTCTTGTGTTATGGTTCTTGGTGAAAGATTATATTGAATAAGAACACTAAGATGTTTTAGATCTATCAAATTTTTTAATGTTTGGAATCTTAAAGTGAGTAAGATGATCATTGGAATGGAAGGACAAAGCAAATTTTTCTATTCTTATCAATGGGCTTTCAAGTTTTCAAGTGAAAAATATTTTGTTTATCTATATATTTTGTAGATTATTGTGAATCATGTTTATAATTAGCTGAGAATCATCCTTCATCATCCTTTATCATAAGTTTGGTATAGCTTAAGTGTGAGAAATCAATAGTTCTTTTTCGAGGATTTTTTTTATTCTACTTCATTATTACTATTATATCATAAATAATTTAAAATGCAACGAGTGCTAAATGGACTATACAAAAATCATGAGAAATTACCTCTCATAAAAATAATTTTAGATGAATGACTTACTTAAATGAATTGAATCCCAAAAAATTATGTCTCTAAAACCCCTAAATACTTAAATAATTATTTTATCTATTTCTTAAGGTGTTGTGTTCTTTGTAATAAATTATGAATATCAATTCTGCGTTTAAACAACATTTGTCGTATATTTGTTGTGAAAATTTTCAGTGACGAGGGACGGCTGGTGCATGATGTGGTGCTTGATGTGCTTAAACATGTGTCGAGCATTAAACATGTGCGCAGTATTGAGGAACAGAAAACACAACACATTAAACGTGTGCGCAGTATTGAAGAACAGAAAACACCCATCCAATACGATGTTTTCCTGAATCATCGTGGCACGGATGTTAAGAACACTCTCGCCAGCCATCTGTACTATCGTCTTCGTCATCACAGTTTGCAAGTTTTTTTCGACAAGGAGGAGTCGCAGAAAGGAAACACAATAAAGTCCGAGATAGAAAACGCCATTAACGTTGCATCTATTCATATTGCCATTTTCTCTGCAGGCTATGCACAATCGGAATGGTGTATGGATGAGCTTCTACTCATGCTGCAATCTCATTCGATCATTATTCCAGTTTTCTACCATGTGAAGCCTACACAGATTTGGTGGAATTGTGCGGACGGCACGAACGGAGTGTACGCTCAAGCCCTGCGCATCCTCAAAGAGGAAAAAATATTTGACCCTGAAACTCATCAAGAGAAGCCACGATACGATTCCCACGCTGTTGAAATATGGAAAGCGGCTCTAATCGAAGTTACAGGGAGAGACGGCTTCGAGCTAGAAACATATGATGGGTGAGACCTCCACCTCCCTCTTCGTTTTATCTCTTTCAATTTGTGGTATATCACAATTTATCTTGGTAACCGTTTCTTACTGGTAATTTCATCGTGAATATTTCTTTTTTCAGTGAAGAGGGGGCTATTGGTCGACAATATCGTGCGAGAAGTTATTAAAACAAAAGTAAAGGATGATGAAGCAAAAATTTGGAGACAACAATGTCAGAAGGACAATGATAACAGCAACGAATGGGAACGCTATATAGCTGTGGATGATCCAAACGCTATATGTAGACAGTCCAGTTATTAACAAATAAAAACATTTTTTGTGATTTATGGAAGACCTGTGTGAGAAACACAGTTTTGGGGTGTCTCCTAACATGCTGGGTTAGACATGGTTGTTCCCAATTTCCCACTCTTGTTTTAATGTAAAACCTATTGGGTTTCCAATTTCTGATTCTGATTATTAATGGGAGAGCTCATTGTGTTATAAAAGCTTTTATGGTAATAATTTCTTTGTCAACTAAACTAATGATTCTGCACTTTAGCGAAATGCTTGTCAGTGTGTTTGATTGACAGGTCTGCTCCACTGGCCGCATGAAGCACGCACTTTCTTTTACAACTCTTCAATGTTTTCAGGCCCTATATCTCTCTTAATATTTTCGAAAAACTGGGATCGATACTTTTCCGGTTCATTTTCTTGCAATGCCTTCATGCGTCTGAAGCTAGATGACCTTCAAATATATACTTTGGATGAACCCCAGCATCCAAGATCTTTTTTTCCTTGTTCCTTGTTGCAACCGGCAAACCGCTTATCACTCTAAGGAATGTATAATCCACCATCCAAAGCACCCTTCAGAGGTCCAAAAGCTGGGTTGCCAGTGGCGGTTCTCACAAGATCTACATCCAACAAAGCTCTGAATGGTCTCCTGGAATCATTTAGCTCAAACACTATAGTCCTCTGCAGTGGTCTCTGGCCTGCTCATTGCCAACATGATCCTCCCCATCCAAAATATTTTTTCGTTGTGTCAACGTTTACATAATATTTTTATAGTCTCTCTCTGTAGGTTGGGTTGCACATTGAGATGTTTTTCGCTATTTAGTTTTTAACTTTCACTGGGTACATTTTTCGCTTCAATCATTTAAAAATAGTCTTCTTCCTATTCATAATTTGATTGAAGAAGTGAGAATTTCAAAGTTATTTTTTCTTAATATATAAGATGATATTATAAAAGATACATAAACATATTTTAATTACTTTAAATATTTATAAACATTTATTAATCATTTAATTCGTATAACTATACTATTACTACTTTAAAAAAAATACTACTAAAATCAATATTGATATTTCTGTACAACGTGCGAGAAATGATCAAAGTTTAGTAAGATCGATGATGGAACCGAATACTTTGAAATGATCAAAGTTTAGTAAGATCAATGATAGAACCGAATACTTTTGTGCGATATGCAAAAATGGACAGGTAGTCAAGCTTCTATAACTTTCTGGCGAATTCTAGCCACAATACCAATAGCTCACATTTTTGCACAAATATTTGCATCCAATTTAATAAAACTGTGACTTCTAATTTATATTTTTAATTGAAAATTGAAAAACAAATAAATTTGGGTAAAAAAACCCATCAATTTTAATTTATATATTTTTTAAGAAAATGAAATATTAATGAATTAAAATACATCATATTTTAAAAAATTTAAAATGTAGTTGTGAGGTTTGTATAATAAGGAAAATCACTTATGATGGTTTATGGTTTATGTTTATGAGGTGTAGTTTATTAAGATGTTTTGGCTAATAAACATAAGCAATTTTGGCTAATAAAGTATCAACTAGTCCTAAAATGAGATTAAGAAGTGCCCACAACAGGCCAAAGGCCCATATAATCAATAAAGATTATTATTGATGATCATACATCATGATGTATGATAATCAATAAAGATTATTGATTATAATCAATCATGGTGCTACTTTCAGTTGTACTATTAAACCTTTGGTTTAATGATCTTCAACCGGTGGTTGTAGATATCCTTCAACCTTTGGTTGAATTGGTTGGGTGGAACCCCTAACATATCCCAACCTATGGTTGGTTGATCATTCTTTCAACCTCTGGTTGATTGGTTGAAGTGTCAACTAGTCCATTATCCCAACCTATGGTTGGTTGTTCCTTCAACCTTTGGTTGAATGGGTTGTTAGGGGTTCTGCCCAATCCTTGGATGTAGTTCCTTCAACCTTTGGAAGGATCCATGGACCTTAATAAACCTCCTAATTGGCCATTTCCATGGCGCTGACAGCCTCTTTGACCTCCAAAGGTAGGGTAAGGCTTGGGCCTCATTTCATGAACTGTCAGAAATGGGTGTGGGGTACCATACCCATTTTTAAAACATGCCCTAATAATAACACTAAGCTACTAAAGGCCTTCCCTGCGAAGGGACGACAATACAGGTACAATGCAGCTGGTACTGCAAGTACCCTTAGCGACACGGAATTCATGGCGTTACAGTTCCAAGGCACACCATCTGAAAGGAGCTTCCCGTGTCGCTAGTAACCCCTATGGACTTGGTAACCAGGTACACCACATCCATAGGTTGAATTATAGTTAGTGCATCTCTACACCTTTTAGATCTAGGATATTAACCTGTTAATCTTGAGCAGATCGCTCTCCCTTCGTACTTCGTTATTAGAAGCTCCTGCCCTAGGCCCTGTGTAGGGACTTATAGGTCCAAGGGCTGGCTCCCTTGTCCCTAGGCACTCCTACATGGCCCAATACCTTCTTGGTGGCTTCCTAATACCCAAGGGCTCATTAGGCCATCTAAGAGTACCCGAGTAGTTCCTCTTTTGGTACAGTAGATTACTCTAAAGTGAGTTAAGAAATAGTGAGCTAAGAAGAAACAGTGACTTCCTCATAAGGCCTTTGCTAAGAAGAAACAGTGACCGCCTCATAAGGCCTTTAAGGGCCGTTTAAGGCATGGATACCCTTATTTAAGGCCACCTTAAGGGGGCATAGAGGGTCATCTCATTGTATGGAGAACAATGAGCTCTAAGTAAGCTATAAGGTGGCAATGAGGCCTACAGGGAAGACACTGACCTCCTGAGGGCTGGGGAAGATGGTACCAGTGACCTAACTTGAGGGCATCGCGGATGCTCAGACGATGGTGACCTCCTGAGGGGCATCTCCTACTGGAGAGATGACCTAACTTGTATGGGGTGCTTCCCTGTAGTGTATATCCTAAGTGGTGGGTCTCTTGCTCCAGTCTCACTGTGGGGGTCTCTTCTCTCTCTCCTCTCTCCTCTCTCTAAAGGGAGACCATAATGCTTATGCTACTTTTTGGTTTGTATAATAAGGAAAATCACTTATGATGGTTTATGTTTATGAGGCATAGTTTATTAAGATGTTTTAGGCTTAAATTTTAAGGGGGAAGAGGATGACTTATAAGCTTAGTTTATTATGATGTTTTAGATTTAAATTAATTGGAACCAACATTTTTCAGACAGTTTATCGAAGTTACGTCTATGTGCTATTGATTGTGTTAGCCATCTAATCAATATACCACAATCTAAACTGAAAGATATGATTTAGTTTTTCTATTAAATGCATTACAAAAACACACAACAAGAGCGAAAATCCACCAGGGACTTCTCTGTTACTTGAGATGAGGAACTAGTATTTATGCAGTTGCTATTATTATAAATATGGCTAAAATTTAATCTAGATATAAACGAATATGATAATAAATCTTCTATTAAGGTTTATTTTAACCTATTAAATTAAGGTTTTAAAATTTTAACTTAGGATTATTAGCAAATAAATTGTGCATGTTCGTGTGGTTTGTTTGTTGTTTGTTTTTTTGTGCCTTTGTTTGGTCGGGCACGCCGTGTCGCTCGATAAAACGTATTCAGGTCAGGTCATTTCGTTTGAGGGCGGCCATATCAAAATTGCTAAGTTGTAATCACCTGTGTGCCTTGTGCACGTTCGTGCGGCCCGTTTCCTGTTTGCTCCTTTGTGCCTTCGTTCAGTCGAGCGCGCCATGTAAAAGTGCCCAATAAAAAGTTTTCAAATAAATTAAAAAAACATGTTTAATTACTAAACATATTGACACTAACAGTACCAAATCATTATTTTTCACCTACAAATATTGTCCATTGAAAAGTATACTTACATAATAGAAATAATTTTCATCACTTTTAAAAGATAAGAAAAATATTTTAATTTCACAAATGAAATTATTCTTTATTCAGAAGCTAAATATTTTATTGGTCTTTATTTGAAAAAGCATGTTTGATCACTAAACATATGGACACTAACATTGCCGAATCATTATTTTAATATTTTATTGATCTTTATCTGAAAAGCATATTTGATCACTAAACATATCGACACTAACACTGCAGAATCATTATTTTAATATTTTATTGGTCTTTATTTGAAAAGACATGTTTGATCACTAAACATATCGGCACTAATATTGCCAAATCATTATTTTAATATTTTATTGGTCTTTATCTGAAAAAAGCATGTTTGATCACTAAACATATCTACACTAACACTGTCGAATCATTATTTTGCACCTACAAATATCCTCCATTGAAAAGCATACTTACATAATAAAAATAATTTTCATCACTTTGGAAGGATATGAAAAATGTCTTAAATTCACACATGAAATTATTCTTTATTCACAAGCTAAGTATTTTATCGGTGTTTATCCCAAAAGTTTTGATACCAAATACACTTTAAATTATTCATTATTCTTTACATTATTCATTATTCTTTGTAGTTGATGAAATTCAACAAAAGACAAAAAGAGCTTTATGAAAAGAAGCATTAGGGAAATTTTGAAGTCTAAAATAGGCCTCCTAAGGAAATAATAAAATAATAGCTAAACCAATAAAATAATATTTATGAATTTGCAATTCACTTTTTGCACCAAAATCCATGTAACCATGGTTAAATTCAATTCAAAAGTTGTACTAAAATAAAATTAATAAAAAAATTGTATTGATGTGACTATAAATAAGAATAAGATTTTCAAGAAAAAATCATTATCATTATACAACTACTGCATTTGTCCTTTGTACTTAAATAACTTAAAATAAAATATAAATATAAATTCTTAATTATAGAATATACTATTAATTAAAATTTATATTATTTAAATTATATAATGACTTGTAATTAATATACTATATAAAAATAATATAATATAAATATATGGTTTTATGTATGAATTTTATATTACATATTGAATTGATTTTATTTATAAATAAATATTTGAAAATATACAAATATAATATTTATTCAAGAGTGTGTAAATACTTGAAGATTATGTAGGGATATGCATTGCTTTTTTCAAAAAATATGAAATTGTGAAATGACATTTATTATGAGTACTTTACTTTATAACTTTAAAAGTACTTAAAACACTACTATGGTTAACCATGATTTTTTATCCACCATTGAGAATGTGACAAGTAAATAGCTTTAACTCAAACAATGCCATCTCAACAATTAGGGATGATGTCATCCCCTGTGATTAGTTCTCATAAAGTGAATTTTGAATGTACATTTTCCTTAAGAGGCCCATTTTAGACCTCAAAATTCCCCTAATGAACTTATACTTGGTCAAGATGAATACGTCAATGTAATGAAAAATATGTATAAACTTTAAATCATTAAATTTAAAAATCATTATAATCCACTTTATTCATATACTTATTTTCTGATTAATAATCAATAACACATGGTTACGTGTCTAGTACCCACTTCACAATTATTAAAAAATTTAAATATAAAATAATATAAATGTTTATAGCAAATATTTTACAACTAACTATAGTAATTATAATATTCTAACACTCCTAATAAATCTTCTATACTATTAAGGTTTTAAATCCTAATAAATATTTTATGATTAAGGTTTTAAATTTTAAAACTAGCTATAGTAATTATAATATTCAAACACTCCTTTAATTATAACTACTAACAATTTTAACACTGAACATTCAACAATGTATTTATAGGCTTACAATTCTAATCATTCATAATATTATTTTCAATTAGTCTAAGTCTCGGTCAGACTTACAATAAACTCATTTGGCAGGTTAGCGTAGTTTGTTTTTGCGTACTCAATTTTATGTTTTTTAATTTTTTTTTGTTTGTTTTAAATTTCATATTTGTATTATTTTTTTTTTCCAACTTCATTTTTACTGTAGTCTCTTTTTTTTCAACATTATTTTAGTCTTTTTCGTTAATATTTTTTATGGAATTTTGTTTTTGTATTTTTTTTACTTCAATTATTGCCCATTAATCATTTTTATCAATCTTTATTGCATTTTCGTGTTTTTTCATTTTTTCCATAGTTATTACAACTTCAACAATTTTCATGGTTTCCTTCATTTTTTATATTCCATACACATTTTCTTATCCAGCATATTTAGGCTTTGAAATCCACTCATCTAGACATGCCAAATTAACCTTATTCATATTTTCAACAACTTCTATTATTAGATTTTTCTAACATTTTTTTAACTGTTGCAAATCTAGTTCTGCTTTCAACTTCAAATTCATTTCCATCACACTCTTGTATCTACACAATGAGAGTGACCATATTATTCTATAATATTTTCAAAAAAATTCTTTGCAACATTTAAGACAATTACATTCTAATGTCTTGTTGGTGGAAGAGTTTATTTTAACCTCAAGTGGATGAGGCCGTGTTGACGTTTAAACCAATAGAGAGGATGTAAGTCTCAATAGCACATCCACGGCTGTGATTATTAGGAGGGTGTGTTACAACGTCAACCCAAAAAAAAAAAATAGTGAAATTGAATGGATTCAAAATGCGGCTAGATTATGCTTGGTAGCATGACCCATAGCGCTTGCACTTCGTGGTTAGTGATCAAATTTGAAGAATGAGTTTTAATTTTAATTAGAAGGACATATGTTCATACAACCTTTCTATAATGGAAAACTTAAAATAAAAATGCATTTTAATTGATAACATTATATTATTTTTACATTTCATTTTCAGTATATATATATATGAATGAGATTGAAATAAGTAAAAAAAATGACAAAACATAAATTCATATATTTGAAGTATATGAAAGGTCTCATCAATGTGTGACTTTATTTATGAATTTTCTCAAAGATAAAACCTCACCACAAGGCATCTCCACTAGTAAGTAATGGAGTAGAAGACTCCACCATTGTCTACAAAATTTTTCTCATTAAATTCACTTTGCAATATACATGAATCTTTTACATTTATACAGGGCGATTAATTTCTCAAGCTGTCATGGCGAGAGGTCAATCTGGGAAATGGAAAAGTACCTGAAAAAGAAAGCAAGAACAAACAAATCAGAAGGAGAAGGGCCCAAGTAAACATGGCAGGAAAACTCACAGACAAGTTCTTGAAAACATCTCCGACCACTATGAAGTGAGTAACCCAATTCAAATTCGTAATACAATCCATGGATGGGAAAGGGAGAGCTCCCATGAAGAAGAAGACATAAAGCAGTAGGAGACAACTCTGGATTTTTTGTGTGACCTAGGAAATACGAGAGGAAGAGTCTCACTCTTCCATCAATCGGTGAATACATACTGGAAGCTCAAATGCATCTTGGCAAAAGCCATGGCAGGAATGCAGGACACTAGAGGTAACTCATCAATAGTAGTAGAACTGCAGCAAATAAAGAAAGAGATTCGAGATATTGTGAGCTCTCAGTACCATGCAACAACAGGGATTAGGAGGATCGAACGTCAAATTCAACGGCTACAACAAGTTGATATGTCGGGTTCCACTGCAAAGGACCCGGCCCCAATAGACACGTCAGATGGGTGAATCTTATGTTTCTTGTTTCCATAGTCATTTTTGAATGTTTAAGGCAGAAAGCTTTTATTGTTTAAAATGTTTTTTTTTTTTTATGGACAAAGCAATATAGTTATAGCGGAAAGTAGAAGGAAAAAACAGTACCAATATTGGTTGGCATATAATCCTCTAAGGTGCCCAACATACCTGGTTTCCTTCAGGCAGGTTGAGGCTAAGTCATGCATTATTACTTGTATAGCAACTTTCTTTTTGATTAATAGAAAATAGAAAGGCTCTACTAAACTTACAGAAAAAAAAACCCCACCACAAGGCCCTTTTCCTAATTGTAAACAGGTTTTTAGGTTCTCACCATACTCATGTTACATATATATACATACATCCACAACTTGAGCATTTTTTGATGGGACAGCACAAAGGACCCCCTCTCTAGGAAGAGTCTGTGGAATTGTAAATCTTTCTCTAACATTTTTTGTATCTTTTTGTACAAATATTGGTTCTGTTTCAAACAATTAAGCTGGAATTTTGTCCTTAAATTATTACTTTAGATTGATACCTCACATGGAATATCCCCTATTTATGTCTATGAAGACTCTTAAAATTTCAATAATTGGGTAAAAGAAACTGCAAGAATCCACAATTATATTTTTATGTCCGATGTTTTAGAAAATACAACATCAACTTCCTCATTTTATTTAGATTTCCTTTCATCAACTCTACTAGAGCCAAAATACAAAAGTAGATTCCCATATAGAAGGTTGGATTGGATATGAACCCAGACACATTTGAAATCACAAAAAGTAAAGAAAGCTAGGAACAAAAATATTTATTAACCCTTGGGTATAAGAATTTTTTGTTTGAATCACATCATTTTTTATTGATGTATCTCTTTTATCAAATTTATTTATTTATTTTTGTAATAATATTTTGAGATGTATATGAGAATCTCTAAGTGGAGGGATCTACTGGGAATTTTTATAAAAGATGCACAACTGTTATCCATCTGTCATGAAGAGAGTAAATTAGGATAGAAAAAATATTGATGAAATTCAATGACTACACAAGCATATACAACATGGCCATATATAATGTAATTTTGTTTTGGAGAAATTTGAAAAAAATGTTGTAATATCTATTCATATATATACTTAAAATAAATAAATAAATGGGGTTGTAAAAATGCTTATAATATATTTAATGATTTTGGAAAATATAAAATATAACGTTTATTTCCAAAAATTAAATACTACATATAAAGTTTATATTTTAAAAACTAAGTTAGCCAACTAGAAAACAGTGATTTCAATAAAAATTTACATTTTAAAAACTAGTTAAAACGGTGAAAGATAAATGAGTAACTTGTATAAAAGCATTAATATTTCAATAAAAAATTACATTTTAAAGACTAGTTAAGACTGTGAAAGATAAATGAGAAACATGTATAAAAATATTAATACAGTTTATCTCAACTCCATAATTAAAAAATGTTGTACTCTACAAGTTTTAATTACCATTGCAACTTTCAAAATAGACATTCTAAAGGAACACATCTAAATCAAAATATTTTTCTGAATGTTTCATGCATTGCATATTTAAATTTCACTCACAAATTTTAGGAGGTGTCTAATGTGTAATCTGAATATTTCAAAAAGGGTTTCATTCAAAAATTTTAGGAGGTGTCTCATGTGTAATCTAAATATTTCAAAAAGAGAACTCAATATGTAGAAGGTGAACCCAAAGAACCTTTTGCAAAAAACATTTTATACTTATATAACCTTGCATTCCCCTAAAAAAAGTAATTGTAAATTTGTTCACCTTCACTGGGTGAGAGCTTTCTTCCTTTTGCAGGGGACTTGAAACCCAATATTGTGATGATCCCAAACCCCTAATTTCAAGGGAAGTTGCTATGGTATCCAAAATTACTATAAACTTGAAGAACATGAACATGAGTTTTTTTGGAAGGTTGGACATTAAAGCAGTAACCGGGAGAGACGCACACCAACCCGTAGAAAACCAAAATGAAGAGACATTATTACTTTTGAAATGATTGATTAGTCCAAATGCAACATCAAGAAATTACAACAAAAAGAGGCAACTCTTAAAAAACTGAAGGAAACAATGTTGATTAGTTATTACAAAATAATAAAAAATGTGACAAAAAATAGTTGAGAATGCATATTTGATGACATTCTAGGTGCTCATGGGATGATTTTTCTGAAAATTTACTCATATTTCTACTGGCTACTATCTTGTCTCATTCTTCTATTTATCGTCAATATGCCCTAGCACTTTCTTCTATTAAAGATTAATCATGAGTTAGAAATTAGTTTCTAGAGGATTAGTTAGAAGTTATTCGAACAATTTTTAGTTGTAAATGTTGATCAAATGTATTTATATTTCTCCATAATGAAACATTTTTTGGTGTGGGTGTTCTTATCAATTATGTGTTACTCTTCTCTCTTGGTTGTAATCTGTCATGGTATCAGAGCACATGAGATGGTCCTATTTTTTTGCACTAGTGGTGTGAAGTCGGTGAGTCTGTGGACCTGAGATTCATTTAAGAGTTGGAATTCTTCTTGGGCGAAGGTGGAACTGCTAGAGTGACCTCGGTGTTGAAAATTTGGTGTTCGAACCTGCTGGTACCACTACCATGTTCACTGCTGGAGCAACCCCACTGCTGAAAATTTGATCGTAGTTGGAAAAGGAAATTCCCACACCATTCATCCTGCAACATTTTGACTAGTCAGAACGATGAGAACCAGTTTACCAGTTTGTTTGAGAATATATTATGTGCCATATACTTTGACTAGTCAAGAAGTCATCATATTATTAAGAGCATCAAAGTCATACTATTATTAAGAGCATCAAATATTATTAACTCTTAATAATATTTGGACTCTAGACAAATCATTATTAGCTACCATCCCCATTGGAGCCAATGTTTGTGTTAGTCTAGTCATACTGCCATCAGTGATCAAAATTGCTCTTTTGCATTTGCATATTAGGAGTCCCATACCATAAATTTTCACCATTCCATTAGGTCGTGGATTCATTGATGGTAGTGGTATTTCATCAGTTTTCCCTCATATAATACTTGTTGACTCTCCTCTCTATGGTCTTAGTCATGGTCCACTTTCACTCTCAATCCATATTATTAGGTCATAGGGTTGGTTCCATTAGGTTCTAAGGTCTCATCATGGTAAAATTGATGAGTCAAGTGTCAATAAATATTAGCAAGATCATGAGGAGGTCTAATAAACTCAGAGTCGCAGCATCTGGGAAATCCAAAGAAGTATTCTATTGAGCTTGATGTAATTTTCACCTCAAAACCATGTTTTGAGGTGAAAACGTGGTACTCTACCTATATTATCATTTATTATGTAATTTTATGTCTTCATATGTAATAACTTGCACTTCGGAAGCTGATATCTCGACAAAGCCACCATCATGCCTTTTAGAGACGTTTTCCACAGAATTTTTAGTGTAAAATCATCTTCCAAGTATGTCCATAAAAAAGAGCCCAGAAAGAGCTTTCCAACGGTATATTATACTCTCAAAACTGACTCTTGAATCAAAAATTATGCCTAAGTGAACAAAAGTTCCCTATAGCCTAACTCTACCCCCTTTTCCATTTGTCCCTTAAACTTTATTTCATAAAAGTTTAATGTTTTTCTTTATAAACCCCCTTTTCCCCTATCCCATGGCATAATCGCATTCCCAAATTCCTTTTGACTTATAAAAAAAAAACCCCCAATGCGATTAAATATTCCCCTCTGATCCAATCCCTTTTCCCTTTCCCGATCTAATTGCACTCTTTCCCTCCGATTGATCGCAACATCCAAATCGCTGCTCTGATTGCCTACCTCCGATCAGCCCCGCCTGATTACATCTGGACCGTTGATCTCCTTAAAGATCCGATGACCCACATCTAATCGCATCATCGCAATCGCAGATTTTGTTCCCAAGCACTTAAACCTGCTCTCCCTCATCCCCGATTACTCAGATTGCGATTAACTCCACCCGATTACACCTCCGCCGTCGATCTTCCCATCCGATCAGATGGCCCATAGCCCATTGCTCCATTACAATCGCATTGCCCTTAATATGTTACACCTGCTCCCTTCCGATCTCCCGATTGCGATTGACCGGGCCCCACCTTAAAATCTTCCACCCATTTCCCAAACAAAAGCACTATTTCGCTTTGTAAATGCGCTAAATCACATTTTAAAGATTTATTAAGTGTTTTAAACCTCCACTTCCCTCCTCGCCGATGCGATTGATCGCAATCGGCTATTCCCTTTGCACAATACATTTGCTCCTCCTCCTCGTGATTTGCGATTGCGATTGGCCTCCTTTGGGTCCCACCTTATAACTTTTCTGCCTTTCAATAAAAATTGTTGTTTTTCCTTTGTAAAGGCGTAAATATTGATTTAAATCTGTTTAAAGGGATTTCTCCAATCGGACACTACTTTTCGTTATTTATTCCTGCACTTCTATTGTGTTACCCCCCATCACATCTTTCAAATTGCATCGCAAGTTTTGTCGCTTCGTTCCAAAGCGCCCTCCCGCTCCGATCGCAGATTGCGATTGCAATTTCCCTCCTTCCATTATACACTAATCACAATCGCACATTTCCATTGCATCTCTCCGTTATATGATATTTCTCGTCCCTTCCTCCGATTTGTGAATTGCGATCGCATATGGGTCCCGCCATCCTTTCCTTTGTCTTTTCCATAAAAAAACGGACTTTTCTTCATTTAAGGCATAATTTCATTTTAATTTGTTCCAAAGGCGTTCTCATCAAAAGTGGATTTTTCTTCAAGAGAGTAATAACAGAAACAAATAGTCAAAGGCCAAGAAACGAAATATGAACCAATTACATCTTCGGTAACGATTAATAAGGGATTGGTTCTACAATTGGATGTAACAACGAATCTCAAGATGTTCAAAAATGTATTTTTGCTCCTTCTTTTCAGGGGCAGATGGTTAGTCTCTTTCTTATGATCGGATTTCAGTTCTTGAGTTGGTAAAAAAGATCCCTTTTTCTGTAGATCTATTTCCCACATTTCTGTCTATTTAATGTAATTTTGAATCATTTGTAAAGTAGTCAGTAAGTAAGGGATATAGTGTGGAATGGTTTGGAAATCAAAGAGGACGCTTTGTGATCCATTGTAATAGTTTGACAGGGAATTAATAAAGATATGCAGCTCTGATTTATGGGATTCCTGTGGTATGGATTTTAGCACTGTTTCTTCTTTTGTGTTCATATGTTAAATGTTATGTTTACCATTCATTCATAAACATTTTTGGTTGAATTCTTTCAAGATAGATAGGTAGAATCCATCTTTAATGCTCTGCCTTGGGAAATCATTCAATACTCTATGTTTTCTTCTGTTTGAAAAGGATCCATCTCCTATGCCCTTTTCATCTCGTCACCAGTCTTACCATTCCATCATTATTTAAATTAAATTGTTAAAATTCCTGCCTACCTTGCCCCATGAAATACCCTGTATCTCTGATTCAATTCCCCAGATTCAAACTGCCCCATCTGTTCCATACACCCTGAATTTATAAAAAACATTTCCCATCATTATACCTAGCCTAATATCAGTTCACTCTTATACTTCATTGAATATTTTTCCTAGAGAGAGCCCTCTCCTGACCTTGTAGGGCTAGCTACAAGGTTGAGCATGGTTTAAAGGTTACCCTGATTTGCCTTTCTTCAGCCTAAGGTTCAAATTAGGTGCTAACAAAAGCTTTTGGACTGTGTGTATTAATGCTAGGGAATTTTTCTCTTTGGGCTCATACCTTAATGTGGGGCCTGATAAGTTTTTTCTGACATAATAAATTACGTGTTCTTTACCATCAGGGCCCTCCTGGATTAACACCCCAACCAAAGAGGTTTTAGACGCTAACAAATACAGGGTGTAATCTTTGGCATAGTTTGATGGGCTGATCAATGGTGTTGAGGATAATGTGTCTTTCAGTGCCTTGAACGATTGTTGGCTTGATCGTCCCGTTTGAATGGGATATCCTGACAAAGGAGGCATAGGAATCCCTGAGGGAAAGTGGCGTATTCTGGGACAAAGCATCTCAGAAAATTAGCTTTTCCCTGCAAGCTTTAGAGTTTCTTGAGGGTTCGAGGTGATGGTACCTCTTTGATGGCTTAGACCTTAAGGGGGTCCACTCTAATCCCTTGTTGGGATAGAATAAAACCTAGAATTCGACCTATAGTGATGCAGAAGGTGCACTTGAGAGGATTTAAGCGTAGGTTGTATTGTCGGCATCGTTGGAATACCAGCCGCAGATCTTCGAGATGATCATATCTCTTCTTGGATCGAATGGTGAGGTCATCCAAGTAGGCGAGGATAATGTGGGCTAGGTCATGAAATATATAGTTCATGGCCCACTAGAAAGTGGCTCCATCATTTTTAAGACTAAATGGCATAACCTGGTATGCGAACATGCCCCATGGGGTGGTGAAAGCAGTCTTGTACCAATCGGTATGCCGAATTTGGATTTGGTTATACCCATAGAAGTCATCCATGAAGGAGAGGGCCTTGTGTCCCGTGCAATCATCGATGACTTGGTCGATGAATGGGGCAGGGTAGTTGTCCTTTGGACAAGCTTTGTTCAAATCTCGAAAATCGGTACATATGCAAATTATACCCTTTTTTTTCATGACAGGAACAAGGTTGGAAACCCATGATGTGTAAGCGATGGGGTAGATAAACCTAGCTTTGTGAAGATTATCAATTTCTCATTTAATTTATCCTTCCTAGGATGGGTGCAATTGACATTGTTTCTGGCGTACTAGTGGTACGTTGGGCCAAGTGTCAATATGGTGCTCTACTATAGTGGGACTAAGCCCTGAAATTTCTGAATAGTCCTATGCAAATATGTCTCTATACTCTTGCAACAAGTGTGTGTAAGAGGTTAGTTCGTCTAGGGAACATGCTGCCCCCAACGATATTTCTTCCGCTTTCTCAAGATTTCTAGAGATATTTACCTTGATGGTTGGAAAAGTGTTAGACATGTTCCCTTCTTCAAACGCATTAGGCAACGAAATGGGATTTGTGAACCAATTGACTTTCTCGGAGGGAAGAAAATATTTTGATTCAATCGCATATATTTCATGGTTTCCTAGGTTTTTAGGGAAAAACATATTTTCAGGGAGAAAAAATGAGCGGTGATGCATTGCATCCCATAGATAATATGGTTCCTTCATGGCCTCCAGAATATCCTCGTCTGAGTGAAACAAGGATCCTAAGGGGGATTGATTTGGTGTAAGACTGTGAGGAGGTGGTTCAGTCCTAACGAATCTAGTCGACAAACATGAATAATATTCCATAGTTGATGCGGTGGAACCAGACGCGGTCGACAGGGTGCAGATAGATTAGGTTTGCACCGTCGTTGGTATAGCCACTCTCGTAGTTGCTACAGTATTGACACCTATGAATGATGAGCAGACAACACGAGTCATGGCTCTTATGCACGATGAGACGAATCACATGTGATGTTTTGTGTCATTGATGTTGGGTGGGGGAGGAATTTCCATCATGGCGGCTTGCATGAGAGCAAGTCTAGGTTCCTCACAAGGTGTACCCAGAGTATTTGCACTTTCCTGGATTTGGAAATTGTGCTTGGTGCAGAGGTGCCTAAATGTTTCCATTAAGGGGCATGCCTCTATTTCATGGTTATGATTGGTGAAAAAGGTGCACGGTACCACAGTGCTTACCAAGTAGATGGTGTGAGAACCAACGCTACTCTTTGTCCCTGAAGTGGATGCTCGAAAAGATTCAGGTGTAGGGGAATTATTCCATTTTTTCCATCTTCGATTTTTTTATTTTGGGAGGTCTAGCTCCTTTGGGGGGTTTAGACTTAACATTGCTCTTTCCGCTCTTAGCCTTGGGAGGTACTCACAATTCATTGTATGGTGGAATTGTGAGAAAATACGAGAATAGCATTGTGTGATCTTCTCTCAAGATTAGAGAGATTAATCTGCGGGATGGCAGTCTCCCTGTGCAGGCTATTTGTAAGGTTCTTCAGTTCCTTACATTGATTGACTCAGCGATAAATTTTATCACATAGACCACATGTCATCCTTAGCTAGACATGAGTTGTGCTAGGACGGTGCGTCGTTTTGACTTGCCCAATGCTTTGGTATTGATAGGGGGTAGGCTATTTGGGGGAAGTCTGCCTTACATTAGGTTCTCTTGGCTCTAGACTGATCATCCCAGCGTTGTGTTTCCAATGAACGTATGATGTCTATTAGCAAGCGCACTCAAGGGATGTAAGTATAGTGTTGAGCATGATGGTTGCCTTAACACACTAGACAGGAATGTCTTTCTTGGGTATTCCCTTCCCTTTGGGATGGTGAGGTGATTGGATACCATCTACATAGTGATTCTAGGTCTAGGAATTTGGCGACCAAATGGTTACGTGCGTTGCATAACGCAGAGGTTAGCCTTCTCCGTGGAGGGTGATTGGGCGTGACTATGTGCCACCAACTGGTCGCTTTTATACTGACAAGAAGAGAATGGATCTTCTTGTCACATCCTCTTGCATTGTTGAGCTTTCCATGGATTCGGTATCTGAGTCGTCTCCTAGGGAGAGGCGCGTTATGGCCATCCGTAAACTGGTTAACGCCAAACGAAATCGAGGGATATAATGGCAATGACCACTAGAAGAAAAAAGGACATTGGTGAGGGGCGAAAATGGTCACCATAAACTCATTGGTGAGGGTCAAAAGAGCCTTTGTCACCATAGGTGGCATTGCCAAAAGTATAGGTGTTGTGGTGACATTAAAGGTCTATCACCAATAATGATTTATAGTGACGGATAGTGACCGTTACCATTTCATATGAGCAATGGTGACAGAAAATAGCCTTCGCCACCAAAAAAATGAACGTCACCAAAGGTGGCGTCACCGAAAGTTTGTGTTGTGGTGACATTCAAGGTCTGTCACGAATATTGATTATAATGACGGATAGTGACCGTCACCATTTCATATGGAAAAAAATGATTTTTGTGATGGACCTTTCATGGCTGTCACTATTGGTGCATATATATGGCGACGTTCATTGACTCCCACTGTAAACTCATTGGTGACATCAAAGTCCGTCACAAATAATCACTATAATGACAAACAGTGACCCTCACCATTTCATATCAACAACAAAGATTTATGGTGACGGACCTTTAATGGTCGTCACTATTGATGCGTATATATGGTGATGTTCGTTGACCGTCACCATTTCATATTTTGGAAAGGGTCGAAAAATGTCACCATAAGCTCATTGGTGATGGTCAAAAGAGCATCCGTCACCAAAAACTGATCGTCGTCATTCCCTATGAATATCAAGGCACGATGGAATCGAACCACCAACCTTCTGCTTGTAAAGCAGGTGCTCCTCCATTGAGCTAGCAACCTTTAAAGAATTAGAATTTAAACTATAAATTGCCCCTAAAGGTGCAAAGATACACCAAAGGAATGGAAAATCTAGGAAGATCAAAAGTTGCTGGAAATAATATGTTCAATATACATAAAAAACAACAATAAGAATAAATTTTTATATAATCTAACAAAGCATGTACTACGTAGGAGAATAACTGGAAAGCACAACTATAAATTTGAATCACAACATAACAATATAAAATAACATGCAACAAGCAAGGAAAAACTCCACAGTTTGAGAAATATGAACAATCCATGGGCTTGTTCTTATATATTGATATAGATAACGAAATAGAAATCTAGATTTATGAAATTCAAGTATCGCGCAAGAATGTCTTGAACAAATATCAATATGTAAAATAGTATTTTTTTCATTTGGATTTACCTTACAGAACCTCAGGAAAAAGTTTCCACAGATCAGCCAATAAACATAACAACATGGACCTCAGGAGCACTATAGAAGTATTCAAAGCAAATTATGAAAAGCGTATCTAGAAAGAACTGAGAACCCTCTGAAGTAAACCACACATTTATCATCATGACTAGTACACTTGCAAAAAAATATCAGAATAAATTATGAACTATTCCACCGAAAAACAGTGAATTTTTCCACTAAAATACAGTTTCAAATTAATCACTAGCATGACGTTAACTTCTCTGCAAAAATAGGGAATTTTCAAGACAATGTATAATAACTTTCATGGAAATCGTGTTGATAAAACCTTCCAAGGAATAAGACCATAGCAGTCAACAAGAGTGACATCATACTTAATACTATAAAAGAGTGGTCAATAGCAAAAGTGAATTGACAGACCTTCATAACTTGCATCGGTTCCTTATCCTTCATCCAACCCTAAAATTTTAGACCAAGGTTAACATTTTGAAGGAAAATTAAGAAAAATCACATGATCTTGTGAAATGAGATTTTTATCACTACCATTAACTATAATGCAACATTTTTGCACAAACAAAGCATCCTTGTCTAAAGTGAAGTAGTCAATGATGATTAAGACTAATTGTTGCCTTAGAATTGTTTTTCCATTTATTTTTTTTAAATTGTTATAATTACCGTACTTAGTAGCAGAGGCATTCCCACCATGGATTGGGAAGTCCACAACAACCAATTATGTAACTGGTATTGTTGACTATAATTATTTTAACCTTCTCCTTCCTTTTGCTCAACCACTAAAATATGTGTTGAGAACTCTTTGCTTAAGACATCCCGCATTAGAATGGGCAGAATATTAGTGATAATAAAAATATTCTCGTAACATTTCCACTATCATTACAATTTATTTTGGGCTAAAATTTATACTTATGGGTATCTTTGTCATGCCTTGTAAACAAATGAAGATGACAAGGGGAAGGAGCAGAAGAAGAGGGATTATAAAACATCCACTGAGAGGAGTTTGAATTGTTGTCAATGATGCTCCATCTTTAGGGATCGCTTCTGTAACTTGATTCCAATATTCAAGGCAAGCCAGAAAGCCTTGATCCAATGAACTGAATGCAAAGTCCATCTTGTGTTGAATATGAAACAAGAGACACTTGATAAAATTGAAACATTAATCCCTAACGATGAATTTTTCAATATACTGATGAACAATCAATACCAGCAATTGTCAGAGAGGCAACCATTTCTAAGTATCTCCTTCCTAAGAGGTTAGAAAAAATTTCTAATAACTAGTTTGTAGAAGCCATCGAAATCACCCAACAGGCACCACATTGCACACAGCATGTTGAGTTGTGGGAGAAAGAATCTTAAATTAGAATGCACCCTTTTGCGAGAGTAACGGCATTTTGGAGAAACAAAAATGCCTATGATAAGTGATATACCTACTAGAGGTATAGAAATACTGTCAGCAGATCAGGAGGTTGGTCGGTACCCCAAGAGATATCTATGGAATAACCCCAAACCCGAGTAGCTCTGAGGTTATGGCAGAAACATTGAGAAGGAATGTGAAGGCAAAAGTCTTGCAATCAGAATAAACTCACAGGATAACTACGAAGCAAGAGTGACAAAGTTTTGGACAGTTCCTTATCTAAAGAGGCTAGAAGCTCATGCAACACTAGAAGGTTGTTTTATTGGGAAAATAGAATGCTATGTGAATCTGGAAAATGAAAAATGCTCTTGCACATGATGGGAAAAAGGGCTTTCAAAAAGATGTCCTATGTGCAGCATCAACGCACACAACATTCTCTTTTGCCCAATGCACTAACCTTCTAGTTGTGGCCAAATAACACTTGGGTCATAGTGGCAAGGCTTTCAGTAGCAAGCACTTACTGAATCTTCCACAATTTGCGTTATTGTACCAGAACTAGATCTTGGACCTATGCTAATATGTGAGGTGGTTCCAATGTAAGACATCAAGCAACATGTTTAGCATTCAAAGCTGTCGAACTTGAGAAACACCTTGACCAGGGAGAAACAGTCAGAAAGAAATGAACAAATAATAATAATAATAACTCTAGAACATTATAAATAGGAAACCCTGCTATCACGACACTGGAGTTGTAGGCCTTCACTTTTCTATTTTTCATTATAATTTGCACAAAAGCCCTCCAATCCCAGCCTGTCACATTTTTGCATTTAGAAACAGTTAAAGCCTTTTTCATTTGGTCACGTATGAATCCCAATGGACAGCTAGTATTATATATGCCATACATAACAATTAGGAAGCCAAAACAAGTAAATTCAATGTTTCAACTATAAATTCTTATCAGTAAATGTTAGTTACAGTAACAACAATGGTATGCCAATTGCATAAGCCATATGTATCTCCTATGGGAAGGCTAATTATAATCCCTGTGAGCCAAAATCTCAATAAATAACAACATAAAGAACTAATATGCAGCGGAATTGTTGTAGAAACTATTTTATAAATGGGAAAGGTAGTGAATAATGGAATGACATATCATGCATACTACCTATTTAGTTTCTTTCCCTGCAATATCTACTATCATTTTCAGTTTCTTTATTATTTGGGTACACTGCTCATTTTATCTAGAATTACAGTGAGATATTTGTCCAATAGTTGGTCATATTACAATAGGAACGTCATCAATATAGGAAAACTATTTTTTAACTGAAAATGAGAGCAGGGCATAAGGAAAATCGTTGCCACAAGGAAAAACTATGATTGACATTTTCAGATTGGAATGTATATTATTTGGAGTTAAATACAAACTATGATTATTTGTGGTATTGCTATGGATGTTGGAGAATAAACATTCAAGAAATTTTGTCATTGTAACACGTCTACAATGTAGCTATAGATCATTTTTCACCTTGGTTTCTATTTTCTGCAATGGCTTGTAGTGGTAGCATGATGCGTGCATTAGATATTTGCTTCCAATGTTCTAGTGAACCTGGTATTTTCAAGAGGGTCATAACCTGTTAGGAAAGAACTTATTTTTTCATAAGAGGAATTCCTAGAAAAAATTGGTCAAGATGCCAATCTACAAGACAAAATTATAATATATATTGTGACTTCTCCAAAGCTTGAAACTTATTCGCTGGTTGATACTTCACTAGTCATTCAATAATGCAACAACCTTCAGAAACCAAAACACAGTGGTGACTTGCAGGTCATGTTTGCATTATGCTAGTACAAGATTAGTCTATTCAGAGGCCTACCATATGCAACAAAAGAGATTTGTAGAGAAGCTTTCCATGTGCACTATTGGAATTGTAGGACAAATGAAATAGTTAGTTTATATATCTTTAGTGTTTTTGAATTAGGAAGGAAGCCATTAAAATGTACATCCATCATAAGATTAGGTCGAGTTCAATCTAGTCAAGTGTGTTTCTGCTTGCACACAATTGTTATTTATTTTTCCCGTCTTAGGCCTTAGAAAACTGACATAGTAAATCTATAAGAGTTCCAAAAATAAGTTTCTAAGTGAGATGGAAGAAATGTGAGAAAAGTTAAGCTTTCCTATCCATGTTCACCCATTATTGGGCTTCTTTAGGATTAATAGTCGAGGAAAGTTTTTCAGCATTGTGGGACTAAGAAAGTATGCCAACTTGTAATATTAAATAACATTGCAACACCATGAGAGTCATCTAGAATTGCTGAACTGATGTTGACCAGTTTAGCATATAAGTAGGATACAACTTAGCAACTTCTTAGTATCATGTTGCATGAAGAATTGAATCAAACCTAAGTTTTTGAGGCAACTGATATACTGCCCAAATCATGTCCTTTAGGAGACAAATTTTGCACATTGAGTGTGTGAGAGAGCGAATGGGTATCATGTTCACATGGATTGATACATTAGTCCAATTTATATTTTCTTATCTTTTCCTAAAGGCTAATATCAGTAAATGCGAACATGAGAGTGGGTGCCCTCACATTCGAAGAGACGAATCTAGAGGGATTGTTTTAAAGACCATTTAAGTTAATCATTCTACCCTCATGCTTAATGGAAATAAAAATTTCATATGATTCATGTCATATGTGCCCAAGGTTTGAAAACACTAAAGTTTAAACTCCCAACATGTCCTTTATGAGAGTGGGTGCCCTCACATTTGAAGAGACAAATCTAGAGGGATTGTGTTAAAGACCATTTAAGTTAATCATTCTACCCTCATTCTTAATGGAAATAAACATTTCATATGATTCATGTCATATTTTCCCAAGTTTTGAAAACACTAAAGTTTAAACTCTTAGGATCTCATCATTCTCTCTAGTTGAAGGAAGAAGAAATTTGAAAAGAAACATTTATCTCCTATAGTGACTCGTACCTTTCTTATTTCATCTTTTCACTTGAGAATTTGATGGCTTAGGATTTTAACCTCAAAGTAAATGGTAGGTTTAGCATATAATTGAGGTTGTTTTACCTTTTGGGAAACTATGCAACGATGAGTGCTTTCTATGTCCAAGATTATAATGATCCATTTTAGATGAATCTCTTAGCTTTCACTGTCTTAATATTTTTGAATATTGATCTTATTAGAAATTGTAAGTTAAAGGTAATTGTTATTGCAAAATCTAGCACCCCTATGGCATTATAGGTATGGGCACCTCAACTTGACCTATCTCTCTCAGTTGGCATGAGAGAAACTAGTAGATGGACTTTCAAACATTTTGTAGAATATCCACAGAGTTTGTAGACCTTGTCAGGCAGGGAAGCTACATTGAATACCATTTTATGAAGGACAAGCTTGGCGAGCGTAGAGGGTCCTTCATTTGGTACTTTCAGACATATCTGGACCAATGAACATGACATCAACCACTGGTGCTAGGTACTTCCTTCCGTTTGTTGATTATTTTAGTAGAAAAATGTGGGTATATTTTCTATAATTAAAATATGATGTGTTTAATGAATTTCAAAAGTTCAAAGAATTAATAGAGAAACAGTTAGGTTGTCATATTGCCTCTCTTAGATATGATACTAGTGGGGAATTCTACTTAAAATATTTCAATAATTTTTGTGCTAAACATGGGATCCAAAGACAAGATGGGATGAAAACACATTTCAAGACCTTGTGGCAGCCATACAAGAAGAAGAAGCCCCCACCCCTCTTGAAGATGATAACAATATCACTAAAAGGGACCCTCCAAATTCACAAAATTAGTTCATGATGGACAGGCTATTTTGTGACCAACATAGCCCCACAGCAAACCCCATCCTCATCAAAGAACTGGTATGTGTTGATGTATGTGTCCTAGATTCTATGAAAGATTTGCATGAAAAAAAGGAGCATGATAATAATTTTCACCATTGTGAGGAGGCTAGTCATGATGTCCAACATAACAAAGCAATAAAAATAGGAAATGAAATTTTTTTGAATAGTTCCACCAATGATATAAGATGTATGCAGTTCTAGTCGGGTAGAAACCATGTTTCTACCAAAAAGGATCAACCATTTGAAAAGTATGATGAATATCATGCTTCCCTTGCTGATAATTTAAATCCTAAAAACACTTTTGAGGTCACAGAATTATACTTCAATCACACTAATCCTATTTTTTCAAATAGTGAAAGTAAGGGAGTTGCAGACTTTCATGGTAATATACTTGGCACCTTGACATTCCATTGTGAGTTTGAGTAGAGCAGTAATGTACCCCCATGTTGCACTTTGATTTTAATCATGATCGTGTAAGAAATAAATGGAAGTAATCATGGTTTCCTAGAGTTTGAGGTCAATAAACTCAAAGGGTTTTTCAAAACCATGAAAGTAATAATGTGACCCTCATGATTATCTAAGTGAAGAAACAATTAATTTTATAGTTCAACCCTCAAATATCCTATATCATGGAATCTGATGGCCCCCCTATTTTTGATTCCTATGATCTAAATTTATTCCTCAATCCTGATGGAATAGGGAAGTTTCTCCCTTTTACTGTCAATACTCATCTAGAAGACAAAGTTATTGACATATGTCATGAATATTCCATGGTAGAAAAACAAAAGGTATGTTATAAACACACAATTAATGAAGCTCTCAGTCATACAGATCCATTTCCACCTATATATGGCTCTATTATTGAAAATAATGAAGTTGGACAGCCTGAGAAGATTGATGAAACCTGTAATGAAACCCTCAATGATATTTACAACTATAGTGCTAAGAATGAAAGATATTTCAAGAAAATAATTGATTAAGAATATGGGCTTGACCCAAATAAAAATTCTCTCTAGACCACATCGAATGCAAAGATATTTTCTTCTCCATGAACATGTGGACAATCATTCATGCACTAGATTTACAAGGAAATGTAGAGAGCGAACATCTAACAAATCCACATGAAGGCGACACTAAGGGACAACTTTGGGGCTTGGAAAAGGTGCTTTCTAGAATGATCAATGATATAGGTCAAAATGATCTTGAAACCAGCAAGAGGACATTTTCTCAACGTAGTCATAAATAAGATTTGGCTGCTCCGACCACTCATCTTATGGGGTACCTTTCAAAGTGTGATTCACATGAATAAGATCTATATATGCACAGGTAACCAAAAACATGAATTGTAGGAATTTTTTTTTTTTAAAGGCTACTAGCAGGAGTAATAATCGACGAATGAATTTCTACCCACTGTTTTGCATGCTCTAGGGGATAGGACCAGTTCTAATATAATTCAAAAATAAACAATAATTGGCAAAGGTGATCAATGTGAAATGTTTTTGAAGAGCGCTCTTCATGATACTAGAAGAATAGCTAACTCACATGATATTTTGTATCTAGAGGAACAATGGGACCCAAACCCCTTGCATAACTTTGAGTACCTTGTCCACAATAAAAGAATGGAAATCATTTTAAGCTTAAACGATTTAAAGTTTTTATTTTTAGCATTGAAGGGAAGGGTGGTGTTAGGTCCCCGTAATTTTTTAGATTGGTGAGAACAAATGAATAGGGGTAACATCAGACCAGTCTTTGGAGTCCTAGGACCTAGCCTTCCTGGACTTAGAGAGGGCTCTCTCTATTTTGTGCAAAGGATGTGAACTTGTTTGCTTTTAGGGTTTGATTTTAGGCTAGTTGTTAAGTTTAGGGCCGATTTGTTTGTTTGGGCTGGGTAGGTGATCAAGTAGAATATATGGAGTGAGATATTTTCAAGTCATTGGGCTATGGAGTCTACAAAATGTCATTAATATTTCAACAATGAATCATGGTGCATCATAGGGCAAATCTAACATGGTCAAATGGATCTTCAAGGTTTGTGTGAGATGAAATGAACATCAAGTTTGTGAAAATAGTAGGTGCAAAAGGGCAGTTAAGAATCCTTGAACAAATACCTTTAAACAAGAAAGGTCTTTTAACACTACTAAGCATGAAAAAATAATCAAAAGACAGGGCAAACCGATAACTTCTCCGATTAAACTCAAGAAAATAAGCATTCAATACAAACAATCCAGTGAACTATAGAAGGCAAGAAACTTGTAAAACTTCTAGTGATTTCACCTTCAATATTAGAAAACATTTAAGATAGACATGTAACATAGATCAAGGAGGAGGGAATGCCTAAAATTCATTAATCAAAGCTATAAAGACCTCCAAAGCAAATTTTTAATATAGACAAAGGGCATAGCAAATTATAGACCTCTTTAGCTAAATCTAATCAGTGATACTTCAGAGTAAAGATCTTAAGAACAATGTTTAAGTAATATCAAACAAGGAGGGCTAACATAAAACATCTTTGACATTTTATTTATTGAATCATTCATAAGATAAAAGAGCAGAAGTAGGTCTAGAGAGAAACTAAGAATTCTCTAAACTGACCTAGCAGAGGAAAGCATAGAGGCAATAGAGGACAAACAGAACTAAGGTGCCTCTAAACAACATTTCTTAGCCTAAAATTTTGGTCCTACTGCAACATAGAAAGATGAAACATAAGAAAACATGAACTAAATAGGAACATATCATCATTAACTACGCTTAGGGATCCTGCAAACAAGCCTTATCCATTGTCAAGCAAGCCAAGCCATCCACAAACACCAAGACCAATTTCTCTTCAATCTCCAAGTCTATGTATTAATCACAAGAGTCATCAAATGACAACACGTACAATGAGGCCTCAATCTTGTATTTAACAAGAAAGGAGAACCAAACCCTAATTAGGTCTTTAGAAGCCTATTAATTAATCATAAATTTCACTTTTGTCCTTTGAGACCATGCAAGGCCCAAGGCACAAATATCTTAATGCTTTAAATGCAAAATATCTTCTCAACCATTTTTAGCAAAAAAAATTGACATTTAGGCTCCCAAAAACTTCCAAAATATTTTCTAGCATGTTTTATTGACTTTTTGTTTGCCATGGTGCAACACTGAGATTTAAGGATGAATTTACAGGCCAAGGGCGCAACGCTTGCACCAGAAAATTGGGTCACCTTGCAGCCAAGTTTTGAAGGCCTTTGCGATGTCGGAATGGGCTCCGTGATGGCTCGTTGGAAAGAATGTTGAGTCTAATTTAAAAAAATGCCTTTATTTTTCTGATTGGGCTCAATTAACCTATTCAAAAATCAAATCTCAAAAGGCTGCTAAAGGCGCAACACCAGCCCTAAAAACTAGGCAAAAAGGTGAAATTTTGGGTGTTTTTTACCCTTTTGGAAGGTCAAATCAACTCCAAATGACATGGAATTTGGTGAGCATGCTATAATTGAGCTGAGGATTCCAAAAAATTAAACTTTACCTACTGAGGATGGCCTAAGAAAAAGCGCAGCGCCAAGGGCGCTGCGCCCTTGGCCCTCCAAATCAGCAAAAACCAAAAATGTCCAAAAAGTTCCCAAAATTTGCAATTATCTTCCCCATGGGGTCTGGGATGCCTGTAGGGAAGCATAAAATAATATCTCAATGTTTTCTTAGCCCTTTTCCTCTTTGAGTGCTTGAATTTTGGCAAGGGCTCTTTTGAGCTTGGCCCTTGCGATTTGATTTCTCAAGGCATAGTGCTTGGCCATATTTTTCTGTAGGCCAAGGTCCCTTTGTGCCTTCTTTAGCTGCTTGTTTTCATCCTTATAATAATTAATGACATAATTTTCCATGCCAAGCTTTCTTTGTAGGTCTCTGATCTGAGCATCCTTGCTTTGGAGCAAGATGCTAGTGGTCCTTTCTTCATCTTCATTTTCACTGTCAAGGTCAATGAATTCAAATTTTTATTTAGTTCCATGCTTACCTTTCTTATCTCCAACAACGACCTTTTCTTTGCCTCTATCAAGCTTCTTTGTTGATGTGGAGGGCATAGCCCCTTGTCTTTTGGAGGCAACAAACACATGCCTTTCTCCTCTTTGGTATGTTAAAGGAAAAGGTTCAATATTGTTTACCTCAGTGCCATATGTTTTGCTTCCATATTTTTTTGGCTCACTGACTTCTTGGCTCACTTCTTCATTTGTATTCTTCATGCTATCATCACTGCCTTTGTCAACACTATCAACCTCACTGTCTTTTACACTGCTCTCTGCACTATCATCATTTCCACTATGAGCCTCATTGTTTTTACTGTCCTCATGGCCATCATGACTGTTGTCATGACTGTCACTGCCTCCCTCATGACTGTTGCTTTCAATTTTTGTTGTGATTATCACTGTTATCATCATCCTCTTCATTTTCTTCACTGTTATAATCAGCTTTACTGATATTTTGGTCCTTGGTGTCAATTTTGTCATTAGCATCATCATTTGCCTCTTTGTCACTTTCTTCATTTGTATCCATACTGCCTTTTGCCTCTTCATTTTAAACATCATCATTTGTTTCTACATCATTTCCCTTATCATCACTAGGATCCTCATGATTTTCACTGTCATTATGGCTCTTAGTTTCACTATCATGCTCTTTGTTGTGTTCCTCCTCACTGCTGCTTGCCTCGACATTGCTAGCATCCTCATTTTTTTTCTGTTTCCAATGTTTTTGCACTCCCTTCATCATTTGTGTCTTCCATGCTGACATCACTTCCCTCTGCCTCTTCATTTTCTTTTTCTTTATTGTCCTCTTCTTCATTTTCTGCTCATGATTACATCCCTCATTGTCTGTTGCACTGGGAGAGGGTAATGAAGGAGGCTGTCTTGAGGTGAAGGAACATGTGTAGATGGTGAAACATGCTCATCAGGAGATGATGGAGGAGTAAGGACAAGAGGATGAGATGATGAGGGTATATTTTGATGAGGATGGGGTTGTGGGTTTGTGAATACCTCATGAGCAATGAAAACCTCTCATGGAATACCCTTTTTCTCCAACTGATGCATCACAACCATCTTGATGAGAGAATGGTGAAAGAGCCTCTGCATTTGTTGTGAAGGGTGTCTCTTTCGCAAAATATAAGACATCTTGTCAATACTCCTGTAGATATAGTAGGGAAAATGCAACATCTTAACCCTAGAGAAGTGAATGAGCAGTCTTATGTGGTAGGAATAAAGCCTAGAAAACCTTCCCACACATGTGAAGTATTTCATAATGACCCTCATCATGGGTGCATACCTCTCAAGCAGATGTGAAAAAGGAAATATAGACTTATTGTAGTCTTTGTGTATGGGCTTGAGAAATGGCTCATAGTGGCTTATGTCTAAGATAGCATGTTTGAACCACTTTTCACGAACACTAGGTATTCCAATGGCAATAGCAATGGAATTTGATGACAATTCAAAGTTTACCCCTGATAGATTGACTTGTTTCTCATGCAAGTTGAGGATGAACAGCCTAGTGAGCTATGGGTGACTTTGTACCTATTGTACTCTTTCACAGAAATGAAAACACACCAAATTTTGGAAACATGTAACAGTCATAGGAGAGGCATTAAGCTCCATTGTGTTTTGAGGTTCAAACCTATTAATCCTCCCTCCTTTGTGTTGATGTATCCTTGGCACTTAGCTTCCCTCACCATTGTCACTGTTACCCTACCCTGACATCTTAATCGATGCTTCTTTGTAAATGAAAACCCTAACTCTTTTTATGAAATGATATGGAGAGGTGATGGAATGGTGGTAAGAAGGCAGCTTTTTATAAGTGAGGGATGAGTGAATGAAGGTGAGGCAAAACCCTAAGTGAATGACCAATTTTTCAGTAATACAACTCTCTGTGTGTTCTCAGTATGCAGATGAAGGAGTTTTAATGACAATCACCTCATCTCCTTAGGGTTTATTTCTTTAACCAAATGACAAAAGAAAACTTTGAAGAAGAGGCTATGTCTTGAGCTTACTCTCAGAGATATTTAGAAAACCCTTGGAGGCAGTTTGAGGAGGTCCTGAGTTGATTGTAGGGTTTGAAACAATGTAGAGGCCTTCCTGGCCAAACGCGCAGCGCATGCATGTGCTGTCGGGTCTGTCGGGTCTCCGAACGCACAGCGTTGGCCGGTGAAGGAGGTGTCGGGTGGCTGAACAGCCTGTCGGGTGGGTGAATGTGCAGCGTGTGAGTGTTTATGCCTGGGACTGTCAGGTCTTCTGGGTGAAACACGCAGCGGCTACCAGTTTCTGGGCCTGTCGGGTCATGCTGAATGGATAAATGTGTAGCACGCACTTCCAGGTGCGCAGCACAGAGTATTTTTACACAGGGAAATTCTCCAGGGGCGCAACACCTAACTCTGAATGCCCAATGCTGGGTAGACTTGCCCAAACTCGACCAAAAAACCGACAGTTCCTCTCCTGGATGTCTTTGATGGTTTTTTGCAAGTGAGGAAAGAGTTTTGAAGTGTTATAAGGGTTTATATAGCCCTTGGAACTTTAAATTTTTACCATGAAACCCACTTTTCTAATGTTTTTACTCTCTTTCCCTTTTTACTGATGTTTCTTTGGCTTTTGCTACAGGTGACTTAAAAACTTTTAAGTGACTCCTTTTAAAAACTTTTCTTGACCTGTACCTTGGAATTCAAAACATCTTGTGCAGGGCATGTGACTGAAAACTCTGTATTCACCTTTCTTACTGACCCTTAGGCATGATAAATTCACCTTTGCCAAGCACTATGAATTCAAAAGCTCATGCTTGCTACCTTCTGCTAGTCACTGCTAATTTGTAAGAGCCCTTTGAAATGCTAACTTGGTTTGCTCTTGCTCCTTGGATCATGAAAAATTTACCTTTGACAATTTTTTAGAGAGGGTTGCACATAGTGGTATTTTTGAGGCTGTGTTTTTCAATATAATATTCAATCTGCCTTTCTTACCCTTTTCTTTCTAATCATTTTTTCCCTGTTTTCTCTGCAGGTTGTTGATATGGTGAATTTGACTCCTTCTGTAATGTTGGGGGCTTGATGGGTTTGCTTTTGGCACCTTTGAGACTGAAACATAAGGGAACACCTTCACAACACTATTTTTCCAATACCATGGGTTTTAAACAATGCCTTTCACCTCCTTAGGCCACTTCTGATTTGCAGGTGCCTAAATTTATAATTCAAAACTTGCCCATTGATACTCTTGACCTCTTTGTTCTGTAGATTTTGTTTGAGTCACATGATTGACTGTGCTTTGACTTGTTTATGTCCTTCAACACTTTCACTCAATAGGTCTCATGAAAACCTTGAAGTGACTCTTTTCTTCTAATCTTTGAAACATGCTAAATTCACTTTGACAACCTTACACACTTACACAGTGGCAGTATCTTCAAAACTTCTTTTTTCTTACCTTGGAGCTCATACCATGTTTTTCTATGTTTTGACCACTGAGTGTAAATGACTAAAATGAGAGCTTGACTCTCCTTCCACTGATACTCTTTGCATCATTGTTCTTTTGAGGCAGTGAGACACTTCACCTTGGAAAACCCTGGATGTAACTGACATCAGTCCCTTCAAATCTTCCTTCTGCTGACATCATGGAGGCCTGACATCTTCACTTTACCTCCTTTGATTATCTTTCCAAAACCCTAGGTTTCTAGGCTGCTTGAGAAAAATTATCAGTGTTGTCTTCTAAGTTCTCTATAGCCCTATCAAGTTCATTATTTTCTGTCCAACTCACCTCACCTTTTTCCCTATTTCATCTATAATTTCTAAAAAAATTCTCTTCATGTTTGGTTTTCTTGGTGTGCCTCCTTTATGTGATTTGCTGCATTGGATCCCTGTTTGGAACACTGCTAGCCCAATCAGTCTTAGAAACCCTGATTCTTCTTGAACACAAACTGCTCCTTCTATCTTTGTTGTGAATGTGTTAATTGAGGAGCAGGCCTCTTGCCTTACCAATTCTTTGTTGATAGTCACTTTAACACTCCTGCAAAAATGTAAAAATTCTCATTTATCTCTTGCAGAACTTGAATTTGGTAGAGTGGTTTTCTTAGGATATTTTCTGATCTTTCTTGGACAACCATGTGTTGATCTTGTTTTTCATTTGAACCAGCTTCTAGAAAAAGAAAATCAGAGCTTAAAACACCAATGATGACCCTACAACCTATAAAACCCTAATGACCTAGTGGGAGGGTTCTTTGACTTGGCCTTTGACTGAAATCTTGTTTAAGATCTTCAAGTGTAAAAACAGAGATTTTGACAAATTGATGTATTTTTAAGGCTGCACACAATGGTACTTTGACTTGGGCTGCACACAGTGGTATTTTTAAGGTTGCATTTTTCAATATAATATTCAATCTTCCTTTCTTACCCTTTTCTTTCTAATCATTTTTTCTCTGTTTCCTCTACAGTTTGTTGATATGGTGAATTTCACTCCTTCTGTAATGTTGGGGGCTTGATGGGTTTGCTTTTGGCACCTTTGAGATTGAAACACAAGGGAAAACCTTCACAACACTCTTTTGCCAATACCGTGGGTTTTAAACAATGCCTTTCACCTCCTTAGAACACTTTTGATTTGCAGGTGCCTGAATTTATAATTTAAAACTTGCCCATTGATACTCTTGACCTCTTTGTTCTGCAAATTTTGTTTGAGTCACATGATTGACTATGCTTTAGCTTGGTTATGTCTTTCAACACTTTCACTCAACAGGTGTCATGAAAACCTTGAAGTGACTCTTCCCTTCTGATCTTTGAAACATGCTAAATTCACTTTGACAACCTTATGCACTTACACAATGGCAGTATCTTCAAAATTATTTTGTTCTTACCTTGGAGCTCATACCGTGTTTTTCTATGTTTTGACCACTGAGTGTAAATGACTAAAATGAGAGCTTGACCCTCCTTCCACTGATACTCTTTGAATCCTTGTTATTTTGAGGCAGTGAGACACTTTACCTTGGCAAACCCTGGATGTCACTTACAGCAGTCCCTTCAAATCTTCCTTCTACCGTCATCATGGAGGCCTAACATCTTCAGTTTACCTCCTTTGACTATCTTTCCAAAACCCTAGGTTTATGGGCTTCTTGAGAACAATTATTAGTGTTGTCTTCTAAGTTATCTATAGCCCTATCAAGTTCATTATTTTCTGTCCAATTCACCTCACCATTTTCCCTATTTCATCTATAATTTCTGAAAAACTTCTCTTCATGTTTGGTTTTCTTGGTGTGCCTCCTTTATGTGATTTTTTGCATTGGATCCCTATTTGGCACACTGCTAGCCCAATCAGGCTTAGAATGCGTTAATTAAGGAGCAGGCCTATTACCTTACCGATTTTCTGTTGATAGTCACTTTAACATTCCTGCAGAAATGTCAAAATTCTCATTTATCTCTTGCAGAACTTGAATTTGGTAGAGTGGTATTCTTAGGATATTTTCTTATCTCTCTTGGAAAACCATGTGCTAATCTTGTTTTTCATTTGAACCAGCTTCTAGCACAAGAAAGTCAGAGCTTAAAACACCAATGATGACCCTACAACCTATGAAACCATAATGACCTAGTGGGAGGGTTCTTTGACTTGGCCTTTGACTGAAATTTGCTTTAAGATCTTCAAGTTTAAAAATAGAGTTTGTGACAAATTGATGTATTGAAGATGCAAAATCCAATGTACTTGATTTATCTAAAGAGCCTACATAGATAGTTTTGAGACCATCAATGCTTGAGGAACCTGGTGGACATGGAAAGGAAAAGTTGTTTGATAATCCTAGATAGGAAGTGGATTCATGGGCAAAAGAAAATCATAGTACTTAGGTTATAGGTGTGAAAATAGGATATATAAGAGTGGCATAAGCCCATGAGGGGTCTTTTAGGAGTGGTAGGTTAACCATGGAATGGTAAAATAGTAGAAAAGTGAAAATTTTGGTATAAGGATAATGAAGGCAGTGAGATTTCTAAAACTCACAATATTCATGAATCTTGTTTTTAGAAATCTAGAACCAATTTTTAGTCATCTACAGATAGTAAAAATTATTGATGACTAATAGTGGCTTCACTTGGGGAGGGAAGATCCCTTTTAGGAGGTGTCCAGGACCTCAGAGCTTAAATCTATGAGTTTTGAAGACCAGTGCCTTACTTTCACTTTGCAGATTTCTTTCTTTCATTTCTAATTTTTTTTTCTTGAAGCTATGATCTCAAAATCTGAAAATACATGTTTGCTTCAACCTCATTTCTACCTACACATCATACCTTGCCTAACATTTTTTCTTCTTTTGGGTGCACTTGGACTGGCAAACCCTTGACATTATTTTTCTTTGAAAGCATAAAAAACTAACTACTTGTACTCTTATCACTCCCAAGAGTTCAGATTAGGCTATTGAACTCTCTTATTCTCTACCTAGTCTAATTATTTGTCAAGATTAAGTTGTTTGACAAAATTTTCTTATCTAATCTACCGACATGAAATTGAAAACATGACTAAACCAGGATTGAGCAATATGATTTTCCATGGGTTGTGGCATTCGGACAAGCTGCACACAGACATTATTTTTGTACAACCAGAAACTAGAAAACATGAGGGCTATGATTTAGAATTTGTTAGGCATCCCTCTTTTTCTCTTGGTTCAGATTTGTGCTTTAGGAACCAGCAATCTTTTCCTAATATAACCTACTGACAAGTCAAGCTTACATGGTTTTGACAAGCTTTCTTTCACTATCCTATTAGCAGAAATTCAAAACATGTTAAGTCATGATTAGGCTAGATGAATGAACAAGACTCGTTTTCCTTAACAATAGTGGCATTTAGGCTTGCACACTTTCAGCAACACTTTTTTTTGGGTATGGGGCTGTACCTGTTCTTTTCCTGCCCTCTTTTTGTTCTTTTTTCTGTTTTTGTTTTTCTGATTTTTCATCAATCAATGTTATGTACAATGAATTAAAGCTTCAAACTAGGAATTTTGACAAAAATATTTTTTGAGCATCTTGCCATTGACGGGACCTCCAAATAACTCTACTCCATCCAGCTCTTGTAAAAAGAAAGCATTATTACCTCTAACTGAATGAATGATTTAAGGACCCCTCCACAAATTTTCAAACTTGCCATGTTTGCCTTTGTCTTCTTCCCTTGAAAACCACTTCAGCACTTTGTTTCTTTGAATGACCCTTTTTAGGTGAACTTGGTATTCCTCATCAGTTTTAAAATAGACAACAATGCCATCCAGGTACCATGGTGAAGTAACTTAAGTCCTCAGAAAAATCAGTGTTCATAGGTCTTTAAAAAGAAACCCCTGCATCCATTAACCCAAATGGCATTTTTTCATACATGTAGGTGCCCCAAGGTGTCGTGAGAGTGGTCTTGTGCTGATCAGTTGGAAGCACTATCACCTGATTGTAACCTGAAACACTATCAAGCAATGACATCTTGTTAGAACCTAACACCCTTTGCAGTGTATGATTTATCTTAGGTAAATGGAAACTGTTCTTTGGGAAGGGTGTGTTTAAGTTTCTAAAGTCTATGCACAACCTAAACCCGCCTGTTTTCTTTCTTACTGACACAATATGCCCGAAAGGTTTATGGTTTTCCTTGGGAGGAATCTTGTTTTGAATAACATTTGTGTCATATGGTTTCAAGTCATCCTTCCCCTTTGCAAAAGCATCTTTAAAATCTTTGCACAACTCTATGTATTTCTGTTTTATGTGGGATGGTAGAGTTTTGGACAGCTTGATCATTTTGGGTTCTCTTATGTTGCCTATGTTCCATTCTTCTACATCAGTCTCGGTAGATTCCATTTTTACTTTCCTAGCAACTTCATTAAAGTCAAACACCTCTTCTGAAGGGATAAAACCTCTTGGTGATGAGTTATCTCAGTATTGCAATACCTTAAGGTCCTTTTGATCTGGGTCCCTAGAAAATTTTGCCTCATGAAAGTGTTCTAATAGACTCATAACAACAGAAGGAAATGGTTCTTTTTTGGTGTTTGTTCTTTATTTGGGCAACCTTGTTCATGCTCTAAGCTTGGTTTTGATATTGCAAATTCATCTTTAAGTTGCAACAAATTAAGTTCAGCTTCACCATTATGTTGTAGTTCAGGGTTGCTAGCATCTTGGCTATTAAGTTCTTCATTTTTCATTAGGTTTGACTGTTGTGAGAAGTCTAGTTCTTTGTCAATTTCATTTAATTGTTCATCTATGGCATCTTCATTATACAAGATAAATGAGTCCAGATCTGAATGGATAGAATAAATAGGGGTGTTGTTTAGCCTGTCTTGGTTTCTAACCATATATTTCATGTGTGATTCCTGGTATAACCTCCATGTTTAGTTAAAAACCAGGATGGTAGCATAAGACATATCCATTTGGAGATTGCCTTGAAGTTTGGCTCCCCATGATCTAGATAGAAGCATGCCATACTTCGGGGGAATGTCAGCAACCACTATGTCCATGACTAGACTCTTAGCAGGTATTTGGGCCAGATTGACACACAGATCCTTGATTAGACCCAAACATTTGACTCTACTCGAATCGAAAGAGTACAAGTCCTTGTAAGGTTTGGTTATTTCTAGGCCTAATCTATCCATCACCATCTTGGGCATGAGATTGTGTGAGGCATCGGAGTCTAGCATAACATTGTACAAAATTTTGTCGTGAATGTTTAAGATGACATAGAATGGAGGGACATCTCCTTCTTGATATTTTCCTTCTACCTCATGTCTAAACAACAGTTCTGGTTTGTCATCAGTTAAGTTTAGAGTGTCGGTGTCATTTCCTATGTTCAAAGCTTTTAACATTTGGGACCTATATACATCCTGAGTTACTAGTTCAGCAAGGGGTATGCTTATTTTTATTTTGGTAATCTCACCCTCAAAACTGAAAGGTGTTAGTGTTTTTGGTATATTTACATCAGTTTTGTCACACATAACCTTTTCAACCATTTTGGTTTGCTAATTTTTCTTAGGACTGTCATTTAGAGCAGTTTTACCAGGGCCACTAGTTGATGTACTAGGGAAGCTTGGGTCACCAATTGATTGGCTGATTTTGTCTTTGTTTTGATCAGATTTCTTAGCTATGTTGTTTTTTTTTTCTGCTATCCTTTTCATTATTTTTTTAGGAGTCTTTTTAAGAGCATTTTCTAGTTTGTTTTTCTTGGAGGCCTTTTGGTTTTTATTACTCGTAAGATCATATTGCCTATGGACCTCCATTATGGCATTTTCAAATCCTAATTTATATTCTTCAGACCCCTCATAGCTTCTTCTATCATTTTGGTTTGAGGAAAATAACCCTTGTTCTTCTTCTGTGAGAAAAACATCACCCTCGTTGTCAGAGCCTATCAAGTTTAAATGGTTTTCTTCTGGCTGTTCAGTCTCTCTTTCCTCCTCATCCACATAATTGTCTTGGAAAGGAGGCCTAATATGTTGTTCATTTTCCCTTTGTATGATTTGGGGAGGGTCTCTTCTGAAGTTCTGATTTCTATTTCTGTTTTGGGGATTTGGTTGATTTTCCCTAAGAGGTTCTCTTTCATTCAAGTAGATTCTCTCCATCATTCTTTCCATTACCCTCACTATATTGTCAATCTTGGCATCAGATGTGGAGGCCATGGTTTCATCTTTGTATGTGACTTTCTTTTCTGACCTCATATTAGCCCTTTTTCCAATCAGATTTGCCTCCACAATCGCAACTCCTGTTTGCATGTCTTCTAAGGTTAGGGGGTCTCTTTCTCTCAATTGGTAGGTCATGTCTGGATCAAAACCTTCCAGAAATTTCACTAAGGATAGGCCTTGTGGAGGTTTCATGTGAGGCGGGAAGGCATTGTACACACTATTGAACCTAGTACAATAGTGTTGGACACATCCCCCAACATTTCTCTTAAGGTTGTTATATTCTGAGAGGATTTGGAGGGGGTTTTTCTTAATCTTCCATTTGTTTATGAATGTCTGGTAAAGGGAAGGGAGATCATGTATGCTGTTAGGAGTCAAGCTTTTGAACCATTTCTTGGCTTATCCTCCTAATCTTTGGGCAAACATCCTCATTTTTATGGTCTCCTCTTCTATCTCCTAATACTCAAAGTCATCATTCATCCTATCGTCACAGCGATAGATTCAGCTCTGGTAAAGTGAGGTATTTTTTATTGGTAGTCTTGAGGCATGGGCACTAAAGGTTGGGGTAAAAGTAATATGGAAAACCATGCTGCCATGATTGGATGTAAGGGAACCCAAGGAGGGTTTGTGAGAGGGGGCTTTGTGAGAGGAGGTGGAGTGGTTTACACAATGGATGTGTGAATGGGGGTGGTAGATGTACTAGGACCAGCAAACTGATTTTAAGCAGAGTTGGAATGAAAAGAGCCAAAGTGATGGAGAAGCTGAAAATCAAGAGGAGTGGAAGGAGAGGCTTCTCAATTAGGACTCTTCTTCAAATCTATGGGCTCAAGGTTAGTCTGGTCAATCCCACTTTGTGACTTAATTCGGAAAAGGTTTCTTGTATGGTGTAAGTAAAACTGGGGACCTTGCAAGGTGGTTGGATGTTCAGCGACAGAACTTTATCTTTGAATGGTCCTAATAGTAGTTGAATCTTCAGTCCTAGAAGTTTGCCACAAAATATTTTATGGGTCATCAACTATGGTAGGAGGGTTTGGGTCCGAGTGAGATCTGGTGTTGATCCTTTGTGAAGCCAGATTTCAAACCCAAAGTGGAGAGAGACTGAAATTTTATGACTGCTTTCGGAAGGGTAACCTCTCTTAATGTTTGCTGAACTCACACACTATGTGACTAGGCCTCTAAACTTCTCAGGGCTGATTTGACACAATCCTAGGGAAGTCTACGAGAACTAGTAAAGTCAGTAGGCCTACTGGAGGCTAGTGGAGTCGCGAGGTGGATGTTTTTTTACTGTTTTAAGGATATGTACTTGTGGTCCACCACCAACAATTTACAAAAACCAATCTAGAGATTTTTCTGGGGTTTTTCGAGTTTATTTATATAACATTAAGAATTTAATGAGTTTTCTCCAGTTGAAACATCATGTTACTAGTATGGTGAAACAATTAGATAGTACTCTTGGCTAACACTTGATTTTCTAAGTTTGACAGAGGTTTTATGAGTTCTTTAAGGATGTCTAAGGTTGTTAATCACTTAGTCCCACTATGATCGCCATTATGTTAGGCGATGAATAATTGGATACTACTTGACAAGGGTTTCTGAATTCTCTAAGGATGTATAATCTTGTTGCTTACTTGGAAAGTCCCACCGTGATCGCCATTATGTTAGGTCCCCGTAATTTGTTAGATTGGTGAGAAAAAATGAACAGGGGTAACATCAGACCAATCTTTGGAGTCCTAGGACCTAGCCTTCCTGGACTCAGAGAGGGCTCCCTCTATTTTTTACAAAGGATGTGAACTTGTTTTCTTTTAGGGTGTGATTTTAAGCTAGTTATTAAGTTTAGGGTTGATTTGTTTGTTTGGGTTGGGTAGGTGATCAAGTAGATAGATGGAGTGAGAGATTTTCAATTCATTGGGATATGGAATCTACAAAAGGTCATGGATATTTCAACAATGAATCAAGGTGCATCACAAGGAAAATCTAACATGGTCAAATGGATCTTCAAGGTTTGTGTGAGATGAAATGAACATCAAGTTTGTGAACATAGTAGGTGCAAAAGGGAAGTTAAGAACCCTTGAACAAATACCTTTAAACGAGAAAGGTCTTTAACACTACTAAGCATGAAAAAATAATCAAAAGACAGGGCAAACCATTAACTTATCTTATTAAACTCAAGCAAATAAGCATTCAAGACAAACAGTCCAGTGAACTATAGAAGGCAAGAAACTTGTAAAACTTCTAGTGATTTCACCTTCAAGATTAGAAAACATTTAAGATAGACATATAACATAGATCAAGGAAGAGGGAACGCCTAAACTTCATTAATACAAGCTATAAAGACCTCCAAAGAAAATTTTTAAGATAGACAAAGGGCATAGAAAATTATAGACCTCTTTAGCTAAATCTAATCAGTGATACTTCAGAGTAAAGATCTTAAGAACAATGTTAAAGTAATATCAAACAAGCAGGGCTAACCATAAAATATCTTTGAAATTTTCTTTATTGAATCATTCATAAGATAAAAAAGCACAATTGGGTCTAGAGAGAAACTAATGATTCTCTAAACTAACCTAGCAGAGGAAAACATAGAGGCAATAGAGGAAAAACAGAGCTAAGGTGCCTCTGAACAACATTTCTTAGCCTAAAATTTTTGTCCTACTGCAGCATAGAAAGATGAAACATAATGATAACATAAGAAAACATGAACTAAATAGGAACACATCACCATTAACTATGCTCAGGGATCCTGCAAACAAGCCTTCTCCATTTTCAAGCAAGCCAAGCCATCCACAAACACCAAGACCAATTTCTCTTCAATCTCCAAGTCTATGTATTATTCAAAAGAGTCATCAAATGCCAACATGTAAAATGAGGCCTCAATGTTGTATTTAACAGGCAAGGAGGAAAAAACCCTAAATTGGTCTTTAAAAGCCTATTAATTAATCATAAATGTCACTTTTGTCCTTTGAGACCATGCAAGGCCCAAGGCACAAATATTCTAATGCTCTAAATGCAAAATATCTTCTCAACCATTTTTAGAAAAAAAAATTGACATTTATGCTCCCAAAAACTTCAAAAATATTTCCTAGCATGTTTTTTTGACTTTTTGTTTGCCAGGGCGCAACACTGAGGTTTAAGGATGCATTTCTAGGCCAAGGGCGCAGCTCCTGCATGGGAAAACTGGGTCACATTGCAGCCATGTTTTGAAGTCCTTCCTAATGTCGGAATGGGCTTCGTGATGACTCGTTGGAAAGCCTGTTGAGTCTAATTTCCAAAACCGCCCTTTGTTTTTTGATTGGGCTCCAATAACCTATTGAAAAATTAAATCTCCCACGGCTGCTAAAGGCGCAGCGCCAACCCTGAAAACTAGGCAGAAAGGTGAAATTTTGGGTGTTTTTGACCCTTTTGGAAGGCAAAATCAACTCCAAATGACCTGAAATTTGGTGAGAATGTTGTAATTGAGGTGAGGATTTCAAAAATGTAAAATTTACATCCTAAGGATGCCCTGAGAAAAAGCGTAGTTCCAAGGGCCTTATGCCCTTGGCCCTCCAAATCATCAAAAACCAAAAATTTCCAAAAAGTTCCCAAAATTTGCAATTATCTTCCTCATGTGATCTAGGATGCCTGTAGGGAAGCATAAACTAAGATCTCAAGGTTTTCTTGGCCCTTTTCCTCTTTGAGTGCTTTAATTTTGGCAAGGGCTCTTTTGAGCTTGGCCCTTGCGATTTGATTTCTCAAGGCATAGTGCTTGGCCATCTTTTTCTGTAGGCCAAGGTCCCTTTGGGTCTTCTTTAGCTACTTGTTTCCATCCTTATAATACTTAATGACATAATTTGACATGCGAAGCTTTCTTTGTATATCTCTGATCTGAGCATCCTTGCTTTGGAGCAAGATGCTAGTGGTCCTTTCTTCATCTTCATTTTCACTGTCAAGGTCAATGAGTTCAAATTTTTGTTTAGTTCTATGCTTACCTTTCTTATCTCCAACAGTGACCTTTTCTTTGCCTCTGTCAAGCTTCTTTTTTGATGTGGAAGGCATGGCCCCTTGCCTTTTGGAGGCAACAAACACATGCCTTTCTCCTCTTTTGTATGTTAAAGGAAGAGGTTCAATATTGTTTACCTCAGTGTCATATGTTTTGCTTCCATCTTTGTTTGGCTCACTGACTTCTTAGCTCACTTCTTCATTTGTATCCTTCATGCTATCATCACTGCATTTTTCAACACTATTAGCCTCACTGTCTTTTGCACTGCTCTCTGCACTATCATCATTTCCACTGTGAGCCTCATTTTTTTTACTGTCCTCATGGCCATCATGATTGTTGTCATGACTGTCACTGCCTCCCTCATTACTATTGCTTTCATTATTGATGTGATTATCACTGTTATCATCAACCTCTTCATTTTCTTCACTGTTATCATCAACTTTACTGACATTTTGGTCCTCGGTGTCAATGCTTCCATTAACATCATCATTTGTCTCTTTGTCACTTTCTTCATTTGTATCCATACTGCCTTTTGCCTCTTCATTTTCAACATCATCATTTGTTTCTGCATCATTTCCCTTATCATCACTAGGAATCTCACAGTTTTCACTGTCATTATGGCTCTTAGTTTCATTGTCATGCTCTTTGTTGTGCTCCTCATCACTGTTGCTTGCCTCATCATTGCTAACATCCTCATTTTTTTATGTTTCCATGCTTTATGCACTCCCTTCATCATTTTTTTCTTCTATGTTGACGTCAATGCCCTCTGCCTCTTCATTTTCTTCCTCTTTATTGTCCTCTTCTTCATTTTCATTTGACTGCTCATGATCACTTCCCTCATTGTCTGTTGCACTGGGAGGGGGTGATGAAGGAGGGTTGTCTTGAGGTGAAGGAACATGTGTAGATGGTGAAACATGCTCATCAAGAGATGATGGAGGAGTAAGGACAGGAGGATGAGATGATGAGGGTATATTTTGTTGAGGATGGGGTTGTGGGTTTGTGAATACCTCATGAGAAATGAAAACCTCCCATGGAATACCCTTTTGCTCCAATTGATGCATCACAACCATCTTGATGAGAGAATGGTGAAATATGCTCTGCATTTGTTGTGAAGGGTGTCTCTTTCGCACAATATAAGACATCTTGTCAATACTCCTATAGAGATAGTAGGGAAAATGCAGCATCTTAACCCGAGTGAAGTGCATGAGCAGTCTTATGTGGTAGGATAAAGCCTAGAAAACCTTCCCTCACATGTGAAGTATTTCATAATGACCCTCATCATGGGTGCATACCTCTCAAGCAAATGTGAAAAAGGAAATATAGACTTATTGTAGTCTTTGTATCTGGGCTTGAGGAATGGCTCATAGTGGCTTATGTCTAAGTTGGCCTGTTTGAACCACTTTTCACCAGCACTAGGTATTCCAGTGGAAATAACAATGGCATTTGATGACAACTCAAAGTTTACCCCTGCTAGATTGACTTGTTTCTCATGCAAGTTGACCATGAACTGCCTAGTGAGCTCAGGGTGACTTTGTACCTGTTGTACTCTTTCACTAAAATGAAAACACCCCACATTTTGGAAACATGTAGCAGTCATAGGAGAGGCATTAAGCTCCGTTGTGTTTTGAGGCTCAAACCTATTAATCCTCCCTCCTCTGTGTTGATGTCTCCTTGGTACTTGGCTTCCCTCACCACTGTCACTGTTACCCTGCCTTGACATCTTGATCACTACTTCTTTGTAAACCAGGACCCTAACTTTGTTTTATGAAATGATATGGAGAGGTGATGGAATGGTGGTAAAAAGGCAGATTTTTATAAGTGAGGGATAAGTGAATGAAGGTGAGGGAAAACCCTAGGTGAATGACCATTTTTTCAGCAATACAACTCTCTGTGTGTTCTCAGTATGCAGATGAAGTAATTTTAATGACAATTAGCTCATCTCCTTAGGGTTTATTTCTTTAACCAAATGAAAAAATAAAACTTTGAAGAAGAGGCTATGTCTTGAACTTACCCCTTAGAGATGTTTAGAAAACCCTTGGAGGCAGTTTGAGGAGGTCCTGAGTTGACTGTAGGGTTTGAAACGGTGCAGAGGCCCTCCTGGCCAAATGCTCAGTGCATGCACATGCTGTCGGGTCTGTCAGGTCTCCGAACGCGTAGCGTTGGCCGGTGAACAAGGTGTCGGGTGGCTGAACAGCCTGTCGGGTGGGTGAACGTGCATCATGTGAGTGTTTCTCCCCGGGTCTGTCAGGTCTTCTGGGTGAAACACACATCGCCTGCCAGTTTCTGGCCCTGTCGAGTTGTGATGAATGGTTAAATGTGCAGCGCGCACTTCCAGGTGTGCAGCACAGAGTATTTTTACACGAGGAAATTCTCCAGGGGCGCAGCGCCTGACTCTAAATGTGCAACGCCAGGTAGACTTGCCCAAACTCGACCAAAAAATCGACAGTTCCTCTCCTGGATGCCTTTGATGGTTTTTTGCAAGGGAGGAAAGAGTTTTGAAGTGTTATAAGGGTTTATATAGCCCTTGGAACTTCAAATTTTTACCATGAAACCCACTTTTCTAATGTTTTTAATCTCTTTCCCTTTTCACTGATATTTCTTTGGCTTTTGTTGTAGGTGACTTAAAAATTTTTAAGTAACTCCTTTTAAAAATTTTTCTTGACCTGTACCTTGGAATTCAAAACATCTTGTGTTGGGCATACGACTGGAAACTCTGTCTTCACTTTTCTTACTGACCCTTAGGCATGATAAATTCACCTCTGGCAAGAAATATGAATTCCAAAAATCATGCTTGCTACCTTCTGCTAGTCACTGCTAATTTGTAAGAGCCCTTTGAAATGTTAACTTGGTTTGCTCTTGCTCCTTAAATCATGAAAATTTTACCTTTGACAATTTTTTAGAGAGGGTTGCATAGAGTGGTATTTTTAAGGCTGTGTTTTTCAATATAATATTCAATCTGCCTTTATTACCCTTTTCTTTCTAATCATTTTTTCCCTGTTTTCTCTGCAGGTTGCTGATATGGTGAGTTTAACTCCTTCTGTAATGTTGAAGGCTTGATGGGTTTGCTTTTGGCACCTTTGAGACTGAAACACAAGGGAAAACCTTTAGAACACTCTTTTGCCAATACCATGGGTTTTAAACAATGCCTTTCACCTCCTTAGGCCACTTCTGATTTGCAGGTGCCTAAATTTATAATTCAAAACTTGCCCATTGATACTCTTGACCTCTTTGTTCTGCAGATTTTGTTTGAGTCACATGATTGACTGTGCTTTGGCTTGTTTATGTCCTTCAACACTTTCACTCAACAGGTGTCATGAAAACCTTGAAGTGACTCTTCCCTTCTGATTATTGAAACATGTTAAATTCACTTTAACAACCTTAAGCACTTACATAGTGGCAGTATCTTCAAAAATTCTTTGTTCTTACCTTGCAGCTCATACCATGTTTTTCTATCCTTTGACCACTGAGTGTAAATGATTGAAATGAGAGCTTGACCCTCCTTCCACTGATACTCTTTGCATCCTTGTTCTTTTGAGGTAGTGAGACACTTTACCTTGTCAAACCCTGGATGTCACTTACAATAGTCCCTTCAAATCTTCCTTCTGCTATCATCATGGAGGCCTAACATCTTCACTTTACCTCCTTTGACTATCTTTCCAAAACCCTAGGTTTCTGGGCTGCTTGAGAACAATTATCAGTGTTTTCTTCTAAGTTCTCTATAGCCCTTTCAAGTTCATTCTTTTCTATCCAGTTCACCTCATCTTTTTCCCTTTTTCATCTATAATTTCTGAAAAAATTCTCTTCATGTTTGGTTCACTTGGTGTGCCTTCTTCATGTGATTTGTCGCATTGGATCCCTGTTTGGCACACTGCTGGCCCAATCAGGCTTAGAAATCCTTATTCTTCTTGAACACAAACTGATCCATCTATTTTTTTTGTGAATGTCTTCATTGAGGAGCAGGCCTCTTACCTTACCAATTCTCTGTTGATAGTCACTTTAACATTGCTGCAAAAATGTCAAAATTCACATTTATCTCTTGCAGAACTTGAAATTGGTAGAGTGGTCTTCTTAGGATATTTTGTTATCTTTCTTGGAAAACCATGTGCTAATCTTGTTTTTCATTTGAACTATCTTCTAGCACAAAAAAATCAAGCTTAAAACACCAATGATGACCCTACATCCTATGAAACCCTAATGACCTAGTGGGAGGGTTCTTTGACTTTGCCTTTGACTGAAATCTGGTTTAAGATCTTCAAGTGTAAAAACAAAGTTTTTGACAAATTGATGTATTGAATATCCAAAATCCAATGTACTTGATTTATCTAAAGAGCCTACATAGATAGTTTTGAGACCATCAATGCTTGAGGAACCTGGTGGACATGGAAAGGAAAAGTTGTTTGGTAACCCTATATGGGTAGTGGAGTGATGGGAAAAAGCAAAATAGAGTACCGAGGTTATAGGTGAGAAAATAGGATATAGATTAGTGGCATAATCCCATGGGGGGTCTTTTAGGAGTGGTACGTTAACCATGGATTGGCAAAATAGTAGAATAGTGAAAAATTTGGTATAAGGATAAGTAAGGCGGTGAGATTTCTAAAACTCACAATATTCAGGAATCTATTTTTTAGAAATCTAGAACCAATATTTAGTCATCTACAGATAGTAAAAATGATTGATGACTAACAGATGGTCGACCAAGAGTAAATTATGATGTGGAAACCATCTTAAAATAGCCTAATAGACAAATACAATGTGCTTGTACTCTAAAATTTCTTAGTGTTTGACATGAGATTGAGAAATGAAAATTAATTTTTGAAAGTATTTCACATGGATCAATGTTGGCCCAAAAAATTATTGAACAGGGGTCAATTTGGTATCACAAATGCCACAAGTACTTATATTTGCGATTGCTGCATCTTACTCTAGATTACATAGACCTTGCAAACCAGTACAACATAATTGGGTCAAGCAGGTTATTAGTTCAGTATTGGCCAAGAGAGTAACAAAAGCATGCGATTACATTTTCTAGGGTAATTGTGCAGTGTTGTTCAAAATTCTGAGCCAACCATAGCCTTTAAGGTTAATAGTAGCCCTAAGCATAGGGACCAAGCCTACTGGAGTTTGACAAACAACATGATTTCTTGAGACTAGCAGAGACATCTCCAGGTCTGTGGTTATCTCTAAGATAATTCAGAGCCCTGTACAATAAACTTAGAATATCTAATAGAAATTAAATTAAGATAGTACGCTTGGATTGGAAACTGTATCATAATTGTAGTGTGGCTTTATCAACCATGTATCGACTATTGATTAGATGCATTCATTGCTACAGGGCAGTTAGCCTTGAGTGTTGTGCCTTGACTAAAGTGTTATTGCTATGGGAATTTTATATTCATACATACACTATATAGTTGTTGAGACTCTTTATATTTATGCATACATATTTTTTATGAATGTGTACTACTACTAAATATTTATTGAAGAAACCCTCGCCATAATAGCAACCCTAAGGGAAAAAATTACCCTAGGACACTAGATAATATTGGATAAGAACTGTTGATAAATCTTAAGCCTGATGATTTTAATTGGTTGATGCTTGTGTTCGAAAATACAAAAGCTTGTGGAAGTGTGGATGTGATCTCTCAGGGGAAAATGTGTGGCTATGACAGTGGATTGTATTCCCCAACTATTTATAGGCCTATCACTTAGAGCCTTAGGTGTAGAACTTCCAGATGGGTGGATCACTAGCACTTGTGGTGGCCTAATAATGGTTATGGAAGACTATGGAATCGATATTCCTTAAAAGACATAATTGCAGATCATGCTTCCCTTGTGACAAGTTTTCATATATCCAATACAGACCTTTAACAACAATAATTTGGACAATAGTATGTGCTCTCATGTGATGGAAAAATGGGAGTTTCAAGAAAAGGGGGCAGTATGTGGTTTGACAGAGTTCACAAACATCCTCTTCAGGACGGCTACACATATCTTATGGCAGATCATGTCCACTGTTGCATCAAAATTGATGACAATTTTCATTTGCAAGTACCTAGGTTTTGTTGTAGCCCAGCAATGACGAGATTCCATCCTGCAAACATTTTGGTTTTGAGGTTTCCTAGTTTTGCATGATGACTAAGCACATAGGAAATGACCATTGTATCCATGAGGTGTTGTGATGGTTGCATTAATTTACTAATTTCAACTTGAAGCCTTATTTTGGAACATGCTACAACAGGATAGGAAATTAATAAGCTCTATTGAGCAGTGGTTTAGAGTTGAATAATCTCTTTTGAGCAGCAGTCTTGATTTCTTAGATTCATAGGAATTAATGTCTTTTGCTTTGCTTTATAAGGGCCAAAATTTTATGTAGTGATGATATTTTTGTTGAACGTGGAGGCTAGTTTCATATGTGCATGAAATGATTATGAGGTTCTTGTCCACTTCTATGAAGAACACGTCCCCAAGTTGGAACCAAGTGTTGTCCGCCAATGAAAAGGGACTGCACATGTGATTTTCATCACATTTGCAGAGTAGCACGGTGATCCCAACTTTCCAAAAGTTGGAAGTATGTAAAAATCCCTTTTCATCAAGCACAAATACATGCACATGTTTGAAAACATCATAGACTGTAAACCCACGGGAAAGACCATCAGCTACAGCACTATTGTTAGGCTACATGTGGCAAATTTGTTAGCTCATCTCTTGGATGACTTGTACTTTCTTGACTGTTATAGCCAGCAATAAAGGTACAATAAACCAACACCCGCTCTGAATCTTATGAGGCAAGACTTAAGGGAAAACCACATTTTTTCATATGTTTCATGGGTTTGATGACAAAAATAAAGACAGGCATATTGGTGTGTAAAGAATGTCTGTGAATGATTGTTTTGACATATCTAAAGGTAGAGCCACTGAAGAAGAGGAACGCAGAGCTAGAAGGTTAATGACTGTAGTGCACAAAGTTACATTTCAGAGATGAGAATTACATGACTGAGATACAAGTTATTCCAAATGTGAAGATAGAAATGTAAGACAATAATGTGAGGTTGCTGCCTAGGTTTGATAGTATTTCAAGGTAGTTTGTGTTATCTTCTGAGGTATGACAACAATTTTCCTGAGGTATGACGGGATGTAACCTTAATCTATGTTAGAAATAGCAATGACGCTGATGACATGATAAGTGATATGTATATGACAGTAAGCCTGATGTATAACAATGATCTTGATATTTATGATATATAACCTTGACTAACTGGTAGCAACCTTGTTATAGGGAAGTCATTCTTGTTATATATGTAGTCACCTTATTACATAACAGTAACCCTTGAGACTGTGGTACATAGTAGCAATTAGGTCATATAATAGTGATACATTTGGAAGTATGACAATGATTAAAATGACAGTTGTCTCCACAAGATCTAAGCTCTGCTATATACCCATGTGATGCAACATAATCTGAGTTATGGCAACTATTATCATTTTGAGTAAGCAAGAAACGTGACAGTGATCTTAAATGATAGCGAAATGTGGCAGACGTGACAGATATATATACCCTTGTACGTTGGTGCAGTGGAAATCTCAGTTGAATCATGTCAATGCACATTTCAGTTCAAATATTGTTAAGGCTAAAGATGATCAAGTTCGGTGCTTCGTAAGATCTCAGTTCAAAGTACCACCATGGCTACAGAAAAGCATGAAGCGCAACTACAAGTTAAGTCTTTGTTTGAGCTATGGGATCTACCTAAACCGAGGCTATGGGTATACATATGTATCTGGACCGAACTTTTATTCAAGCTACAATATGTCTATATAAAAAGGGCTTACGTATATATATATATATATATATATATATATATATATATATATATATATATATATATATATATATATATATATATATATAAGGGATAGTGGTTCTACTTCACATAGCATTTCCAGTTGATATTATATCTACATATAGTATGCATTTTGATGACACCTAGTGCTCAGAATAAGAGATAATTTTCATCCTGATAGCTATCTCTTTTATCTCGGTTTTCCTTGATATTTGGATATCATATAACCTACAGTAATCTTGACGATGTTTCTCATCATGGTGTTGTGACTACAGTATACTTGGGATGTTAACCGTAACTCTACTTTGTGATGTCTCTGATTAGACAGTGTCAAATTGCATTTCAACTCACATAAAATATCTCCTCTGCATGAGGAATAATGGCATAATATTTACAGGAAAACCTATTTTGGCATCATCATGCACACATAATTACAGTCAGCATTGGAAAAAGGTAATTGGTAAGTGCCTGGCATCCTTAAAAATCATTGAAATTTTGATCTAAGTTGGATCTAGTCATGAACTTGGACATTCGCCTCTCTGTTGAACTTCTAGCCTCTCTTCAATATGTCTAAGAAAAGAAGAGGCACATTTCTCCTATTATTCTAGGCATCTCTAAATAAAAATGAGTCAAGCCTTCTATGTGAAAAGGAAACCTTGGTTGTTAGTAAAATACTATTGCCTTGCTTTTCAGATTCGAACAGTAGCTCGAAAGGTTTAATACATTTGTTCATTCTACCAAGATACATGATGATGTATAATGTTTATGATTGAGATCTATGACCTACACCAAGAAATCTCAATTCTGGTTGAGCCATCTTGAGGAAATATTTAGTTTTTCAATAGCTTCAGATGTCAAGAAATGAAAGCTTCTGTAAGCATATGATTTATAGTTCTCGAAAGAAAAATTGAAATCTCATATATAGCCTTAGGAAACTTTAGTAGCATAACAGAATCTCTGTTATAAGGAGGAAAATTCTTCTTGAAATAGAAACCTAAGGCTATCAGTTAAGGACAGAACCCTACCCTATAAAGATTCATGATTTCTTCATCATATATGGCATCAGTCCTACTATGTGAGGTTTTATCCTATGTATGGCTTCTCAGCTTATTCAGCTCAACATCCTCTTGGTCTTTTTTCTATCCTATACAGTTCCATAGCCATGATGATGTGATGTAACGATTGATGATCTTTTTCACAATCAAAGTTGTGAGAAAGACCAATGTGAATTTTGATAGCTTATCCCTTGACAGGATATTTACTATAATAAGTTGTTGGGATCTACCAATAAAATATTTTGCAGCACCCTCTATATTTAAGTGCACCTCACCTAGAGCTTTTATTCTTGAAGGAAATCTAATCAAGTTCTCTGTATCACTTTTTATCAGCATGAAAAACAGAGGTACCCAGAAGAAAATGCAATGATGCATATCAGATTTTATGTCTCGTCAAGCACGACAAGAAGTAGTCCCTGGGTTTAATAGCCTAGCTGCAATCTCATAAAGAATGGTTCTTTAGAATACCCAAATGAGAAATACTCCTCATTATGGATTGATGAATTTGATGCGTTGATAGTAGTCATCTAACATTGAAGGATCATACAATTGTTCAAAAATAATTTCATGGGAAGATTTCTTCTTCTTGTTTGAAGAAGGAACATAATCCACTTTCAGAGGGAGTTATAAAATCCCTGATAAATTTGCTTGTCTAATTCTTGATGAGACCAAGCCATGACCATTGACTTTAAATAACTCTAATGATCTAAGTTGCATAATTAGAGCACATGGACCATAGGATTAATAGTAGGTTGAAAATCAATTAATGGTTATAAGAAAGCCTTCTTTCCCAAAATTCAGAGGGAGATATAATGTTTAATTCCTATCCATCATATAATGATCCTCCCATTTATAACTATAAGATCAAGATTATCTTTCTTCAGAAAGAAGCCTAGAATCATGGTTAGACTCTATTACGAGGGTCTCGGTTGAACATTGAGCTCTGGGAGCTCTTGGGGGCTTCGGGTACTTATTAAAATATGAGCGACCATAGGGTGAGTGGTTCACCTTTCCCTAATGGTGCGCTGTGTACAGAGTGAGTGGTTCACCTTCCCCTGTGATACCCCATGACATGTGTGTAGGGTGAGTGGTTCACTTTCCCCCACGATTGTGGGCACATGCGTGTAGGGTGAGTGGTTCACCTTCCCCTATGGAATATAAGCAGGATGAGTGGTTCACCTTCTCCTGCAAATACCCCAGTGAGAGATGCATTCAAGCATCTACTTGTGGACATGTAGGTGGGATGTGGTTCATCCTTTCCCCGCGTAGGATCCTTCCTACTATTATTGGTTTTCATGTGGGTAGGACATGGTTCATCCTTACCCTACTCTCGGTGTTTTTTCATACCTGTAGGAGGTGGTTCATCCTTTCCCTACATGTGGTTGTGATATATGTAGGAAGTGGTTCATCCTTTCCCTACATATGGTTGTGATATGTGTTTCGTAGGATGTGGTTCATCTTTTCCCTACATATGGTTGTGATATGTGTTTCGTAGGATCTGGTTCATCATTTCCCTACATGTGGTTGTGATATGTGTTTCGTAGGATGAGGTTCATCCTTTCCCTACATGTGATTGTGATGTGTGTTCATAGGATGTGGTTTCCCCTTTCCCTACGTGTGATTATGAGTGGGATGTGATATATTCTTTCCCTGCTGATGTTCTTGCAACATCTTACCCTTGAGACTCATGGGAATTGCCTCTAATATAGCCAATGAGTTGGAAAATGAGGATAAATACCATAGCACTACCGATGGACGCATCGTGTATTGTCATACTCTCTATGCTAGTATGCATGGTGTTCAAACATCTTGATCTGGGATCAACTGAGGTTCTACCTCTGGAATGACTTGTGTCAGTGGAGAATGGAAAGGTCTTGTGACTCACTCTCGATCAATTATTCTTCATTATTACTTCATGGTTCAGCAGAGTTGAGCAGAGATGACTGAGATGGTATATAACTTCTGACAGCATGATGATGGATATATTGACAGGTGGAATTCTCCCTAGTTGAGAGGGAGTGTTAAAATTCACAACTAGGGAAGATTTCCATTTTCGGATAGCTCCAATTGGGAAGATAATTGCGGCATTGAACTCATCTCTTTGAGAGTACCAAAATTGATATAAAGTTTCTCTCAATTGGACAAGCGGAAGTGGGTTTTTTATTTTATCCTCTCACACGTAATTTATCAAGGTTGGCCCTCACCTTATATCGGCTCAATTATCCCAAGAGACACATCTATTCATCTTCCATTGTATTATATAAATAGGTGAGCCTTCTCCCTCATTTGGACACATGATAAGGGTTTGATCTATGATTGAGGTAGCAGTGGTCTTCAAGGAGGACAAAGGAAGGTATGTTGTTGAGTTAAATTTTGTTCTAGGGCCAAGTCTTCCACGGATGGTCAGCCGTAGGTAAGGAGTATCTTATATGGGTTATCTCTCTATTTATGGCTCATACTCTGGCAAGCCGAGTTAGTTTTTGGGCTCTTTTATGAAGGAGGAACCCTCTCCTCATTAGGTCGCATCATTGTCCTCCTATTTCTGTTAGGGTTGTTGCATACATCTCAAGGAAAGTGGGTTAGCTTGAACCAATTGAGGCCAAGAGTAAGCCCTAGGTATCTTTGGAAAAATAGATACCCTCCCACACATAGAAATGGGAAGAGTAGTTACAAAGGGAATTGAAAATTTTCTATGAGATCCTAAAGATCCAAAACAAGTAACAATTTTGTTTTAACAATAAATGTGTAGAAAAGGAAACTTCAAAAAAACGACTATTGGAACAAATCTTGAACAAATTGGTCAAGGAGATCAATGCCTAAATCTATATGATTATCAAGTTGAAGGAAGCAAATACTAAAGAGAAGGAATGAACTAGACTATTGGATGTATTTTCGAGATTAGAAGGAGCAAGCACACAACATTGTAAACCCTTAAATAGATGGAATTGTGTATATCTAACAAACAAGATATTCTAGATCAAGGAGTATATAATGAACCAATCAATATCGTAGGTACTAATGACCCAAGGAAACCAATGGAGAAATTCCTAATAAACAACACACACTATTCTCTATATAAAAATCACTTTTTTCATTTGAACTTTGGTTTTATCAATTCTCAATTGATCTCATTTTTAACTATAAAAAAAATATAAGTATTGGTATTATTCAAGCCACTGATTCATCAATTACTACCAAGGTGAGATTCTCACCTTCCTGGCATGAATTTTAATGGGAAGAGAAACTAGGTGCAAGCACAAGGGAGATTTGGAAAAATAAAATCCCTTGCATTTAACATGTAAGCCAAAAATAAATCTGCTCTTTTTGGTGCAGTCTACAAGTAACATCTCTTGAATCATTAAAAAAAAATAGCAAAACATTATTGCATTGATTTGGGCATTCTTGTGGTTTCTGTACTCCTTGATGCTTCATATTCACTTTATTTAGTAATTTTACTACTATTTCATTGGAAGCCCTCATAGAAACATGCCACCAATAGTGATAAGATAAGACAATTTTAATAAAATATCCATGAAATAACCACAAAAGTAGTTGATTATTCTTTCTATTCATAGGAAATCATCTAGGAATTGCAACTTGCTTCATCTCATCCATAGAATTACCAAAAAAAGCAAGTCAACGGGATTACAAGAGGATAACTAACCATTCCATATATTCATAGTAAATTATCTGGAAATTACACCTAACCTCACCTATTTGACCATACAAGTTAGGCAGACTGACAGGAGAATGGAGCATCCATTTTTGAGGCAACATTCAAGTTTAGGATATAGCCAGAGGAATGGACCATCCAATGACCTCACCAACGAACAAATCCTCATTAGCAATGTACTGTTATTTATTCTATACCAGGTCTTTTAGACCAGATATGGAAAAACGATGGCAATATATATGGAGAAAAAATAGCACACATAAGTTCTTTGATGGTCAGATTAAAGTTTAAAAATAACCAATTCATCATAAACAACCAATAATGTTTATAAAAAACAAACCTAACATTTTCTCTATAATCACGAAAGCACCACGGAGCTTAGAAAATTTCCTGCCCCATGATACTACAAGTACAAGCTTGCAAAGATCATCTTTTAGAAACTCAGCCGCAATGCTGAAAGTAGCCATTAGCTACAAGAATGCCTGGACCTCCTATGGTTTGGCAGCATTGGCAAGATCCACATCAACATTGATCCTCGACTTCCACTCATTTACACTAACCCTCACCTAGTCCTTCGTACTTGGAGACACAATGGACCACTCAGCTCCCATTGTGGGATTCTCCAAGAGGGGAAGCAACAATTCTAGCAAAAAAGAACAAGCCCATCTCTGGTTTGCCAGCCCTGAGTCCTTCACTATTTTTCCGAAACGAGTCCTTCACTATTTTCCCAAAACCATTATTGTAAATACCCTCGAGGGCAATAAAACCAGTCAAGCGGGATCTATAGCACTTTCTAGCAATGAATGAAGCACAATCCTAAGAACGATAGCACCTTGTCTATGCTCCACAATGAATTTAAAGAGACCCTGTACGTACAATTTTTCGCAGAGGAACTTGAGACCATTTTCACTCTTTCCACTTTCAATGGCCACGAGGGTGGATTTCTTCTGCTCTTGTAAGCGAGTGAGATATGTTTCATTGTTCAATTCGATTTATTTCTCTCTTTTGTCCAACAATTCTTCAGTTTCTTTAGTTTTGAGCTCCAGATTTTTTCCCTTCTCTGCAAGTTCTTTGAATTTATTCTGGAGCAAAAATCTCTAGTGAAGCATAGTGGTATGTGTTTTCCTTCCATTGGAGAGTGAATTTCTCTAGAACGTCTCTTTTGGTATCTAGAACTGTAAATGCTTCCTCTAGATGCTGCTTATCTGCCTCCATTGAACCCATCTGTGCAATGTTAAACCTTGAACCCTAGGGTGGCCTAATGTTATATGTACAGTAGAAAAGATGTAATTCCTCAAGGCTAATCATTTTTCGTTTTCCATTGTTTTTTATAACAAGTTTTTGCAAGCAAATAAATCTTAGGGAACAGTGTGAAGGCCTACTCAAGTCAACATAAATAAGGAACACTATGAGGGCCTACTCAAGTCAAAGTATGTTGAGTTGTGGTTTAACCATAATGTAGATGCATGAATTTTTTTAAATATTATTTTTATTTAATTAAAAAAATTAATATATATAATTATAATTTTTCTAATTAAAATAAAAATCATTATATTATTATAAAGATAAATATGGTTATGTCTCAAATCTTTCGGTGAAAATCACAATGGAGAAATTTGTGTCGACGCGTTTCGAACCAGCCAATGTGGTTCATCATCAGGACAAGATACAAATTCTAATCTAGGACTCAGCTTAAATAGATAAAGAAGCTCCAAATAGTCGTTGTACAATAACGGCTAGTTTGACCAAAAAATAAATAAATAAATAAATAAAATAAAAAATAAACAATAAAATAATAATAATTTATTTATTTATTTTTTTGTTAAATTAAGAATAAAATATAAAAATAAAAAATAATAAGAAATCAATAAATAAATAGATATAAAAATGAACATTAAAGTAAATAAAAATGTTCAAAAATAAAAATAAAAATAAAAATATTAGGGGAAAAAAAGAAAATAAATAAATAAATAAATAAATAAATAAAAATAATAAAATAAAATAAAAAAATATACAATACTTGAACACAATTCAATATATAATTTTAAACTAAATTAATTCCTTAATTTTAATTTATTTTTATTTAATTATTTATTTATTTTTAAAAAAAGGCAATTAATTAATAAAAATTATATTAAAAACAAATAATAAACATAACTATGCTAAAAAATAATAATTAATTACATAGCAAAGAATAACAGAAAGGAGAAAAGTAAAACAGGACAAGAGGGGAGAAAACGACGAACCTCAGACAAACAGATGGGCAAAAACTCAAAAAGCTACGAATGAAGGGCAGGGATCCAGCACCTGCTCACACTCCACCCTTCATCTCTGTTAAGGTTAACAGGCCTCTTTTCAATCTCAAGGGCCTCCCTAAACTTTCGGTGGTGAAAATGGTCCACCTTCGCAATGACCTCAACATCTTCAATGCAAATGTGATGCTTTGTCTTTTCAGCATGCTCTACTAAGGCAGAGGAGTGAGATCTATTATGCTTTAGGTCAGTGGCATGTTCATGAATTCTTTGACTTATAGATTGACCAGTTTCACCAATATAAGGGGTCCCACAAGAGCACGGAATCAAGTAAACACCCTTACCCTCCTTAGGGAAAATTGGGTCCTTAATCGATCTGAGCGAATTCCGAATCGTGCGGAGGGGCTTGAAGGTTGAAGGAACACCATGTTTCCTTAGTATCCAGGTGATATTATCAGTCATTCCCTGGATAAAATGGATGTGAACACCAACAGACCTGTCATAATTATCACTTTTAACCCTAGGACCTTTTTCCGCTTTTTGGAAAGCTCTATGACATTGAATCTTGCTATAACCATTTTTAAGGAAAACCTTAAAAAGATGAGATTTATCATCTTCAAGGTGGTGTTCATCAGCGATTCTCAAGGCATGAATGGCTAAGGTGCTGAGAACCCCTAATTTCTGAGCCAGGATGTGATAATTCCTTTCTCATGGGTATTTAAACTAATCCTCATCTTTGAAGAATAATCAAAGGAATAGTAAATTATTGATATTATGTTGGATCCACACTCACATTTAATGTGGATTATGTCTAACCGTATGCATTAGAGCCACCCAAGGGTGCTAATTAACTTCCCTAGTCCCCTATGACACTTAACATGTGACCCTCATCCATGCATTTGATGAGCTTTATAAACATAATCATTGTCAACAAAGGGGAAGCTCCTCACTCCAAGGTGTTCTTCTCAATGCATATGTGCTTCATTTGTTGTTCAACCCCACTCCAATCCTCTCTCCTTTACTTTGTGTTATATCCCTCTTAATAAAATTTTATTACATAAACATTGAATATAAATGCATCATCTCCCACTTGCATTCCATTTGGTGTTTCAACCCTCCATGCATTTGGCTTGGCTCTCCAACCCAAAATTATTTTATATCATCAATGTTATGTTTTTACCCTTTTTCTATTATATTGTTTTTGGTGGCAATAGAAATAAATGGGAATCAAGGTTGTTTTGTTGAACTAGAGAATGTGGCTTATCACCCAAGATATTACCCAAAGGCCACCCTTTCTTGCTATTATATTTCAAGAATTTGGAATTCATCTGAGGCTAGTTGATTTCTACTCAGGATACTTCCTTCATCACACCACTCATTTAGTGTTCAAAGGAAACAATTAGCAATATTTGCAGTTGTCATTTTGAGATCTCCGGTTTCATTATCATGGGTTACCATTCACTGGGCCTTATTTTCCTTTCTTCTCCTTTTTCTTATATATAGTACTTATGGAATGAGGCTTTCATCAATTTGGAACAACTTATAGATATAACATTTACATGAATTTGCACTTCAACCTTAGAATTTAGACTTAGATACATCATTCTAGTGTATCTTTAATGATTTTGGCTTTCAATTTTTTCTTTTCTTTCATCACAAATGACAAAAAGGAAACTAATTTTCCACTAATCTATTGAATACTTAGTCATAAAGGTGTCCCCTAACGAAAATGAATGAATGTCCTATGGAATGACATGGAATAAAATTTGACTAACCAAGATAAGGATTACATTAAGGTTGATGTATTGCACCTACTCAAATCACCAAGAATATTCCCAAACCATCAAGATGACACACTTCTTTGAGTAAACTTATGAAACACCATGGAATAATATAGCTTAGAACTTATAACCAAAGCATCAAGAGTTAGAATATAGTGCTTATGTGATCACAATGGAAATAATACACATTGAAGATATCATATACACATGGAGCATACATATCAAGCTAAATGTGGTAGCTAAAGAAACCTCTTCCTACACCTAGGGTCATAGATGGACAAGGAAAGGTGTCATCAAACCAATGATACATCCATGAGTTACATATAGATGCATATACCTCAGTTGGAAAATTATCAATGTGACAATAATCCCAGAGGCTGAGATGGCAATGAAAATTTATAAATTTCCTCTAAAAACCCATATATAAAGTGGGGTAACATGTCCTATGACATCCAACATACAATTTACAATGGGAAATCCTCAAAAGTCTCTTTGGGGAAATATGTCCCATTGAGGGACAAGACAAAGTATGAGACCTCACCAATTTTATAGTTGAAGGAGTTTGAATCTTGGTTTGTCAATTTTGGCCCTAAGCGGGCAAGGAAACTTTTGACCAGATAAATCAATCTTGCGGACAAGATCAATCTCCCTAGTACCAAAAGGTAATCTAGCAACAAATAGCCAAATAAACCTATCTTTCTCTAAACATATGCGATTTACAAAAGAATACTATAAAGGTGTTAAGGTATTACCATAGATCCAATGCTTGTTCGAAGTAGTTGTCCCTCGGTCACTTGAAGGAGTTATCTTTATAAACCTGTAGTCACAAAAAAGAAAACATTAAATAACCCCTGTATAGTAAATATTATAAATCATGCTTATCATGGTGATCAAGGAATCCATGAAATAAACAGATAATTAACAGCTTATTGAGAAAATTGAATTCATTTGTATTAATTTTGAATGAAGGAAAACCTTACAACCTTAGCCTTGATGTTGAACAGGCCTTCTCGGAGTCCGAAAGCAGGAATCTCCTCTACTCTGACAAGCCTTGCACTCTCCCAACCGAGACAGATAGAGGTATGTGATCTTTCCTCACAAAATCTCAGTTAAACAAGTCTGAATCCCAACAGCACTTGAACTCCCCTTTGAGGCTACCCAATGCCTCTTTTTATAGTGCAAAAGAGGAGGTTTCAGTTCCAACTATTAAGGGATATAATCCTCCTTCAAAGGGATAAGCTCCTCACATCAAGGGGTTAGCTCCTTAAGGTAAGGGATACATGAACCTCAAAAGAGCGGTTCTGCCACTGCAAGATTCTTTCCAGAGGCTTCTAGAAATTACTGAAAGTGAGCTTTTTGAGTTTACTTGCACCTTTTTAATCTTTTACAGGGGTCCGCACCCATAACACAGAGAAAGTGCATTCAGAAACACAGGAGTCATGAACATTAGGTGCGGGACCGCAAGCAAGACAAAGAGAAAGTGCGATACCAGAGTTAAGGAGATTTTTAAGAACTTTTCTCTTATTTTCAAGGCTTGACATGAGGAACTGATGTGTTAGACTTGCAAAGGAGGAAGTATGAGTGATAATGAGCTCATACATATAGCAGAATGTCAAGATGAAAATTTTTCAATGTAACAGATTGCCCCTAAAGTGAAAAGTCCGGAATAGATGAAGCTGAAGCCTGTCATATATGAAGAGTGCAGTACTTTATAATTTCAAGGATCATCCTGTGGACACCCAAGTCAGAACCTGTAAAAACATTCAATGCAAAATATATATATTTAAACATATCATCGCTGAGGTAGGCATTCCCATACTCAGATCAAAACTAACTAGAGAACTGATTTAAACTGTTCTGATACAGGAATGATTTTCAATACATCAATAGTATAGACATGTGTAGACACAGTATGGACGCAACCATCTGTTTATGAATATTCCACTGTATAAATGATAACAAAAATTCCTCGCTGCCTAGATGGTAGAAACTACACCTAGGGTCTTGATTTCCGCTTCTCGAACTAGTACGATTCTATCCATGTGAATGAATGTATCGAAGTCAAACATGGTAGAAACCGCTTGATTACCAGGAAATAATGTAAACTATTAACAAGTGTGAGAGTGACCACCAGTAATGTCAATGGCTCTCAAAGTACTCAGTACAATCCATGAAATGTGAATGAATGAGCTGAAGTCGAACATGTCACGGAATCATTTGATCGAAGGTCAATGATACAACCTGTCATTGAAGGCGAGAAACCTACCATTGAGGCATGTAGATTTCAAGGTACTGACGATTTCTAGATTAGCTTCCTAGATAATGAGCTATCGTCGATAGGAAGTGATCCGTCGTAGGAAATTCCACAACATGAAATCATAGATCAAGTTTTGAAGAAATATATTAGCAAGGACTGACTTAGGGATGGTCAAAATGGAAAACAAATATTTTGTAGATGAATGGTTGGTTTAAACTTTCCTCTTGAACACATAACGACACTGCAGATGGCTTGGTGACAATTGACCCAAAGCTAATACCCAGAAACTGGCTAAAGACTTTCAATATGGTTTGATTAACTGTTAGGCAAAGGATTTTCCCAACCCAGGTGAACAAAAGTGTCATGTTCAAGAGTGGTTAACGACTTTTCGAAAAATCAAAATACAACAAACGGGTTCATTTTTCTCTCTTTTCCCCCACTATTTCTAGCGAGTACCTCTTTATTTTTGACAAGCTTGAGGAGGATAACATTTGCTTGTTTATAAGCTCATCCTTCAGATGAGTCCAACTTAGTTTAAGATTCAAACCCTAAGAAGGAGTGGTTCGTTCCTGTTTAAAATTGAACAGGTCCTTTACTGTTAAATTTTAGCGAGTCTAGTATAGGAAAAACTCGGTTTTTTTTCAATTTTAGAGAGTCAGAAGAAAAAAATTAAGAAGAATCCATCGGGGTACTTTTTCATAAATTTAGTCTCTCGAGCCCGAAAAGGATAAAATAATGCAGGAGAGAACTCTATTGACCGTAATTAGTCAACGTATACCTTTTTCGTAAATAGTCCATTTCAGTCCATAAAAGGGGTAAACTTATACTGAAAGGACGATCATTCATTTAATTTAACGAGTTCGAATAATCAAGTGCTCGACAATCTTTTCAATTTTCAAGAGTCTGAAAAGAGCTTAAAAGAGGACTCCAAGTTTTCGCTTTTTCGTAAATTTTTTGAAAGAGTCTAAAAAGGTGATAAAAGTATGCTCTTTGTTGAAAAGCGATCAATTTTCCCAAAAAAAACCAATTTTCTGCACAAAAACTCGAAACATTACACATACCTGTTTAAGATAAATAAAAATTCTTTCAAAAATAGCCTTTTTAAAGTGAAAAATAAACAAATTAAAAATTCATTTATTCGAAAAAACTTATAAAAAGGACTTCTCTAACTTCATTTTTACCATTTGTGTTTAGAGTGAAAAGTGAGAGCTTTTGGGTAAAAAAGTTCTTGCAAATATTCTGGAAAATCCATCCGGCGAAATCTAGAACCGTCGGCTCCAGGTAATCCACGAACTCCTTATCTTGCATTTCATCTATTTACATTTCATTTTTAGGCTTTAGATTTCATTTTTTAAGCAAAAATAGGTTGAAAAAATCACCTGCGAGGGTCTGCAGGTGCAACATGCGAGCCCTGTGGACCTCGACTTTTTTCTACATAGGAAAAAGTCTTGGGTCTGCACCTGTTCCACATCACCCATGCATACCTACACATTATGTATGAACTTAGGGTGCAGACCCCGCGCAATGAAATTTGAAACTAAATTTTCTCAATTTCCGCCCAAAAATTTTCAAAAAATCTTGTTCTAATATGTCTTTTTATGCATTGTAGGACATACAAGATGCATTTTTGGAGAGAATGCGAGCATGAAGACGTAGATGATGCCGCAATGAATCATATGCCTACAATGCAGGCATTGAGAGCATGCGGTTTGTATAAATTATGGGCCATTCAGGGCATGAGGGCACAGGTAGACCTCCTGATGTAGCTGCTGAACAGATGGAATGTACAGGACCAGTGTTTTGTTATTGGCGGACACCGGCTCGAAATTGAGCTGGAGGATATCTATTTTTTGACTGGTTTGTCCAAGAGGGGCGAACAAATTTTGGGACTAGGCCAGGTGGCCAGTCTGTCGTTAGTCTTCGACTAGAGTTCTGTGATGATCAGACAGACCCCCAGGACAAATTGATTGACATAAAAGCTATCATCCGTCCCGAGCTTAAAGTTATTGCATTTACTGTCACCAGACTGTGTGGGAGCACAGCGTTACATGTGGCTACCGATTCCCAAATGCGCATTGTTGTAGACTGTTTTCGAGGCACCATTTTCAACTGGTGCGAAGTTGTGTTGGCCAAAGTAAAAGGCCAACTAACCAGAGAAAAGAATGGAAAGCTCAACAACTTTGGATATGGATCCATTGTAGTCACCTTTTCTCTAGAGAGGAGCCCTAGTATGGTCGCCAATTTGTTGACCAGATAAATCAATCTTGCAGAAAAGATCAATCTCCCTAGTACCAAAAGTTAATCTAGCAACAAATAGCCAAATAAACCTATCTTTTTCTAAACATATGCGATTTAAAAAAGAATACTATAAAGGTGTTAAGGTCTTACCATAGATCCAATGCTTGTTTGAAGTAGTTGTCCCTTGGTCACTTGAAGGAGTTATCTTTATAAACCTTCAGTCACAAACAAGAAAACATTAAATAACACCTGTATAGTAAATATTATAAATCATGCCTATCATGGTGATCAAAGAATCCATGAAATAAACAGTTAATTAACAGTTTATTGAGAAAAATGAATTCATTTGTATTAACTTTGAAAGAAGGAAAAACTTACAACCTTAGCCTTGATGTTGAACAGGCCTTCCTGGGGTCCGAAAGCAAGAATCTACTCTACTCTGACAAGCCTTTCACTCTCCCAACCGAAACAGATAGAGGTATGTGATCTTTCCTCACAAAATCTCAGTTAAACGAGTCTGAATCCCAATAACACTTTACCTCAAAATATTCTAAAGCTTAAACTCCCCTTTGAGGCTACCTAATGCCTCTTTTTATAGTGCAAAAGAGGATGTTTCAGTTCCAACTATGAAGGGATAGAATCCTCCTTCAAAGGGATAAGCTCCTCACATCAAGGGGTTATCTCCTTAAGGTAATGGATACATGAACCTCAAAAGAGCAGTTCTGCCACCACAAGATTCTTTCCAGAGGCTTCTAGAAATCACTGAAAGTGAGCTTTTTGAGTTTACTTGCGCCTTTTTAATCTTTTACAGGGGTCCACACCCATAACAAAGAGAAAGTGTGTTTAGGAACACAAGAGTCATGAACATTAGGTGCGGGACCGCAGGCAAGACAAAGAGAAATTGTGATACCAGAGTTAAGGAGATTTTTAAGAACTTTTCTCTTATTTTCAAGGCTTGACATGAGGAACTGATGGGTTAGACTTGCAAAGGAGGAAGTATGAGTGATAATGAGCTCATACATATAGTAGAATGTCAAGATGACAATTTTCAGTGTAACAGAAACATGGAAGGAGGTGACCCCCTTAAAAGAGTTCAAATGGAGAAGGGAACATAAGGCCTTATATAAAGATCTAAATCCAAGGACATCCCTGATAAAAAGAGCTAAACATGTATTTAAATAATGTAGACAACAACCCATCCAAATTTTAATAAAGACAATATAATGTCTCTTAAATATCATAATAAATGAGGCTTTTATAGATGAGGTGACCCTCTAAATCTATCTTGTGTATATGGCTAAGCTAGCATATGTCATGGGGAAGAAGAAGATCATGATGATTAGTTTCAACTCGATGCCAATGTAAACCCACTTCTAACGTAGCAAGGGGAATCTAAGGGAAATATTCAATGCTCTTGTGTGTATGTGTGTTAAACAATAACACCCCCTCTCATTTGCATGAAGTGTTCCTAGTACAAGTTCATCTTAGAGTTGAGGTCATTAAAATATGAAGTCTAGGTACATTGAATGTATTGTGTACAAATAACCTCTCTAACAACCTGATAAAAACATATAATAATGTAATTTACATTGGAGGTGTATGTCACTTGAATTGTGTTACAACTTTAAACGCTCCCCCACAAAAATGTGTCATGCTCCCTTGTGATGATGCATCAACATTACTAGAGAACAACCTCATGATGTAAAAGGAAATTAAACATGATATAACTTTAATAATGCCCAACATTCACCCCCTGGCTCACCACTCATGGCTAATGTGAGGCTATTTAAAGCATTTATGTGGATAATATCATTTTATTTGATCTTATGTACAATGTTTTATATTGACACAATTGAGTTTTTTTAGCAAACAAAATATTTGTATTAGGGGTGCATCCCTTATGCTTTAGAGCTAGAGAGGCCTTTTCTTTATGAGTGATCTATTCATTACCAACTCCTTATGTGGGAGAGCACTACAAGCTCCATCTCAACATGAAGTGTATATATTGTGAGCAATTCAAATCGAGGCTTTGGAAATTATCCAGTTAGGGGATTTAGGTGTTAGGGGTTAATGTGTTTAGGGGTTAGGGATTAGGGGTTAAGGGTCACTCATCAAGAGGATAAGGGTTTAAGGCTTAGAGGGTTCATGGATTCTAGGTTAGGGGTTAGTGGGTTAAGATTTAATGGTTCAAGGGATTAATGGATTATGATTTATGAGTGTATGGGTCAAGGAATTATGTCTTGGGGATTGAGGGGATAGGGAATTCAGTAGTTATGGGTTAAGGTCTTATGGGTAGTGTTAGTGTCAGCCTTTGCATCCTTCCTCCAGTGATCAAAAATTCTCTTACAAAGTGATCTTAAAGTTTCAAGGTCAAATTTTGTCATTTCAGTGAGCCTTCAAGAAAAATTTGCTCACTAAGTACTAGGTCTAGGGTTTGTTTTCACTCCTTCCAGAGTTGTCCAAATTTTGGTCCATGTCACCATTCAGCTGAGTGTACCATCATTCAGAGGGTTTTCATCATCATGCCAGATTCCAAAGGGTCATTTTACACCTTGTTCATGCTTCAGTTGTGCCTAGGTAAAGTTCATTTCCCTCTCCTAGGGTTTTGGAGGTAATTGCTCTTGGATGGTAAAATCATCATCAAAACTTGTATCCTGATGTTCATACACCTTCCCCTATCCTTAATGTACCTAATTAAACACTTCCCATCACTGAGATCCCCCAAATTCCTCATTTTTGCACAAACCCTAGTTTCTTGCTACAACTTGGCAATTTTCTAGGCTAGGCCTGTATTTTTCCCTTTTGGACCCCTTCCCCTCACTCAATTTCTGAGATTCCACTTTCCTCTACTTCCTAACATCCCTCCCTACTTCCTAAAATTTCCCCAAGAATTTAGAAGCCCCTTATCCCCTTCATTTCGATTCATTTCGACAAATCCCTTGTTCCACCCATCGGGATAGGTTTTACTCCAATGATGTTTCTGAGCAATAAAAGATGAATTTGGGAAAACTGAGAGAGGATTTTGTCCACAATAGGCCAAGGAATAAAAAAATCCTTCACTTTTTACACAGGTGTCATTGTTTTAGAGAAATTTCAAAAATACAATCGCCTCGGGAGAATTGATGCACCTCTGAAGTGACCTTGGGAAAATCAAGATTTCTCCTAGCGTGGTTGGCCAAATGACTTGCTTGATGAGTCAAATGATAACTAGACACAAATATATTTCCAATGAGCTGTCATGAGCTAAATTTTGAGTTGAGGAAGACCTTCAAAAGTTGACTGCAACAACACTCTTCCTTGAGGCAGCCTCATTCTGCTCATTTTGACCAGTCTTGGGAGATTTGATTTTTTACAGGGTAAATGAACTCTAAATTAAAAAATTCCACTTGGGTTGGAAATTAGACTCCAAGAGATTTCCAATGAGCTATCACACGCCCAATTTGAACACCGGGAAGGCCTCCAAAAGCCTCCTGCAAAATGCACTATTTATGGCGCGGCGCATTGGGTAGGAGCGCGGCGCACTGAAGGTGCGCGGTGCATAGAGCAATTTTTCCCAGTGTAAATTTACACTGGCGCGGTGCATCCAGCCTGCGCGACGCGCTGGGCTGGGGCGTAGCGCACAAAGCCTCCAAGCCTAAATTTCATCATTGTTTCTCAATTTTTCAAAATCAAACAATTCTTCCGCTCCAAGTAAGTTAAAAAACCTTTGTTCATTGATTTGAAGACGTGTTTGGTGTTTGGGACCGAAAATCAAGTGTTAATGGTGAAAGACTTAACCCTATATCCACTTCACAATCTGCTCTTAGGGTTTTGAAAGGAGGTCATTTAAAAAACTTGAAATTTTGGTGTTTAAAACCTCAGTCCATAGACATTTGTGCTCTGGTTATCATTTTCGTTACTGTCATTACTATCACTGCCATATTGTTATACCACTGTCCCGTGTCTCTCATTTATTTTGTTTGCATGTGGTAAGCCTCAAAATCCTATCATTCACTATCCATTTAAAAGCCCATTTCCACAATATCCAAAGGCTGCATTTATATCTTTGACTGCACTTGTATGTTGTCATTTCATTAGCTCCTGTTCCTAAAACTACAAGTCCCATCATTATCACTCATTCCCATTGCTTATAAATCCCCAAATCCCTAAAGTCCCCAAACAGTGACTGTCCTCACACTTATATCTCACTGGACAGTCCTTTTTTCCCATTGTGATATTTCTCCACAACACCTCATTTCATATGTGGCACATGTGGCATTAGAGCATACACCAAACTATTATTTTCACCATACATATATCAGCATATATTTGTCATACATCTTGATTTCAGCGCCATGTCAGAGACAGATTCACCTTATGAGCAGGGGTATGAGCAGGACAGTGATTCATCTACAGAGGTTAATGCACCAAGGAGGTCCCACAAAAGTGGCAGGCATGTCAGGGAGGAGCCCACTTATTTGACCCAATTGCAAGCTTGCCCGCTTGCGATGGATTGTTTTCAGCATCAGTCATGTTTCCATTATTGTGAGATGATTTCCCAAACTCAGCATCATCATGAGTTAGCTCACCTATTTGTCTTACATTTGCATAACGGTCATGTAAACCTTGTTGGGGTGGATTTTACTTTGTCACCGTCTAGAAAACTAATGAAAAGAAATTGGTGGTCAAGAACACAGTTGAGCCTCATGTATGGAATGGCAAATGTAATCAAAAATACTGAAGCAACATCTAAACTATGACCGAATAGAAACAAGAGCTTGATGATGACTTTTTAAACAAATGACACAAACTAGACTTTGAGAAATGATCACTTAAATATGAAAGTTTTCCTAACGAAATAGTTGAGCATTAATCATGATGCAACATTCCATAATACAAAATATTATTCATGACTAATTCCTAGTTCTATTACACCAATTTCAATTGAGGTAGTCTATTCTCTCAGGATTATTGGTTCTTTTCAAATTAGTTAGATTGGGGAAGAGCTAGGAACATCTGTGGTGAGGAGTTTCTGAGATCTATTTCAGACCTTGTAATGATGTTATCTGTTCTATTGTTATGGATCATGGTGGTTTTAGAATAAAGATATTATATGTAAAATAATAGAAGTTTTGTCTTATGAATCTATCAACTAGAGTGATCTCTTTAGTATAACTGGGTGACAATGTATTACTATGAGATATAGATGCAATGATTAATTTTGCTGTGCTTATGAGCTTAAGATGTGAGCTAAAGAAGACAATGTTAAACCATAAGCCATCATCATACTTTGAAACGAAGTAGCTGGACATGAATTAAATGCAAAATGAAACTCCGGAGCATTCTAATTAACATGCATTATTCTATGAAGTTACACAATCAGTTTGTTCATCATGAGGGATATTTTGGAAGAGTTCCTTCTTGTGGAAGAGGTAGAACAATTTTGATTGTGGACTTGTATGCAATTGAAAGCAAATGAACTGAAAGCAAATGAAACTAAGTTGTCACATCACAGTCATATCTTGAACTTCTTAAGGATGTCTTGGAAGAATTTCTTCTTGTGGAAGAGTGATTAGGACAAGTGCAACTGTGATAGTGAAGACTAAAAACTACAACTAATTCCTATGTTACTATAGTTATTCATCATTCATTGTTATGATCTATTGGAAGAATGTCTTCTTGTGAAAGAACTGGAATGAATATAACTACAGTATCTAGTTAAAAAACAAATACAAGTCCTATCCTACAGTACCATAGTCATTAAACATTCATCATTTTAATTTATTGGCAAAGTGTCTTCTTGTGGAAGAACTGGAACGAATATGACTACAGTAGCTAGTTAAGAACAAATGCAAATTTAACTCCTATCCTACAATACCATAGTCATTAAACATTCATCATTTTAATTTATTGGCAAAGTGTCTTCTTGTGGAAGAACTGGAACGAGTACGACTACAGTATATAAAACAAAACAACTACTAATTCAATATGCAGAATGTAAAGACAGCTAGGAGAAACTTATCTAGTTTACGCAAAAGAAATCCGTTCAAGGGGCAGGGGCCCTCTACCACTTGACGGCATTCGACTTCACAATTAAATCACGCCTTCAAGATAATTTTGTCTGCTCCATTAACGATGCAATAGTTTGAACATAATGCTTTGTGTCTTAAAAGACGTAACACAGAGTTTACACCAAAATCTAGCAGCAAATCTACACAAAATTTCTAACTAAGCTCTCGGCCTACTCAAGAGTTTATAAAGTAAATGCAAGTAACAATAATTACAATAATTTAGGAATGATGTCTTCCTAATCCAAATCATCTTAGGAGTCTTTGAGGTGGCTACGTAAAGGAGAAAAGACACCTGGACTGTGACAGTCCTAGTAGGAGTCTTCCTTCACAAATGTGTTCACACGTGCATAACCGTACCCAGAATCCATTTCCTCTTCCATGACAGTACTTGCAAACTGACATGGATCTGTGCCCTATCGTTTTCTGAGGTACACTGGAAAATGCTAAAAACACTAAGGTATCTGCAGAATGTGATTTAACTCTGAATGCATAATGCTGTGATGATTAAATCAAAATGCTTTGTTAATGGCAACAATCACAAATTTCAACAAAGTGAGTCATAAGCCATTCTAGTAATTTTAACTATTTTTATTAGTCAGTTAGTTCAAAATGGAAATGGACAAGAGCATGAGGTAAAATGAGGTGAAGGAAAAGCACAAGGCAGAAGCTAAACTACCCCCAACTGTGTCTCTTTTAATTATATGCAAAATATCCTATGAATTACGATGTAGACATCTAATCCCCTTCTTCTCCCTTTTCAGGAAAGCTAGAGGTCTTACGGGTTTCACGATCACAGTTGAACACAGGTTTTGTGAGTGCTCTGATCAACTTTCTGTTCCTTGTCTTCATCTTCTCATTGGTTCTCTCCACTTTGTCTATATGCAGGGATAAGGTTGAGTTCATGTCAGTCTTGAGCTTGATTTGATCTTTGAAAATTTCATTCTCATTTCTGATGTGTCTATTCAACACTTCCAACTCATACCTATCCCTCCTCAATATATCAATTTCAGTTAGTGGAGGACTGGGGGTTCTCTCTTCTCTTTCTGAAGCTGTTCTCTCTAGAGTTTCCACATAATCATAGATTTCCTATTGAGCAGGATCAATCTCAGGGGTGCCTTCATAAAAATCTTCATCATCATACTCTTCCATAGATGTTTCTTCATCTTCAATATTTATTACCCCTGTTTGTTTGATTGATGTTTTCTTCAGTTTTCCTTTTAATCTGTGGCTTCTCCTAAGTTGAGAGGAACCCTCCCCTTTTTCTATAACAGATTCCTTGATTACCTTCTCTGCCTTGAGTTGACTCTTGATTCTAGTCAACTTCTCCAGAATGACTTCTTCACTTCTTTCTTGAACCGGTTTGTCAATTTTACCTGTTGGAGTCCTCCATCTCCTACTTCTCTTTGTGGCTTGTGGTTCAGGTGATAGTTCTTTTGCTTCCTCAAAATGATTTCTTATTAAGAAATCATCCCATGTATCATTTGATTTAGATAGATGATGCTCAATTAGAATTTTTACTAACCCATGATGATACAGGGTTGTTTCCAAAAACTGAACTCTTCTCTGAACACAGGAAGCCATTTTCTTCAGACTTTGATACAAGAAATATGGTAAATTCAAATCTTCTCCTAGAAAATGCAGCATTAGTCTCATATGGTAGACATAAAATGTCCCATATCTACCCTCACATGTAACAAATTTTTGTAAAAGAAGTAGTATATTCCTCCATTTTCTCTTCAATGTTGTACTGGGAATTCCCTTCTTGAACACACTAACATCCATGTTTGGTGATTTTAAGATTTGTTTCCATGAGTCATTATGGAATTCCCTATTTTTAAACCATCTTTCCCCAGCTCTGGATAATCCTGTAGCCTCTGCTATAAAAACTTCATTAACAATAAACTTAACATCTCCTATTTCAACCTCAGTGCCTTGGAATGATCTAGCAAATGTTTTGGTAACTTCCTTATGGCAACCATTAAAATTTTCCAAGAATTGGAGCCATCCTATTTGTTGTAGCATCTCCTTGCATTGTGGATAACCTTCTAAATATTTTGATCCTATAGGCTCAATCCTTACGATGAAACCCATGAATTTTCACTATCAATTAACACTCTTCTCTATCCACAAAACAATGGCTTTTACTTTCGGATTAAAATGGCTTCAAGCTCTAAATAAAAATGGCTTCAATTTTGGAAGAACATACCCTTGAAATAGCTACAGTCTTAAAAATCTCTGGTTTGTATGCCTCTGTTTGAAAAATGCCTTCGAATCCTCGGACTGATGTACTTCTGTTGAACTTTGGAATGATATGGAAGCAATTTCAATTTTCGAGCTAATGTGTCTCTGATAGACAGTGGTAGATGATTTCAAATTTCTTTTTATGCAATACCTCCGTCTTTGGTAACAGAAGACTTCAAACTCAATCACTGAAAAACACTTCTGTTTCTAATAACAACAGACTTCAAACTCAACCTCTGTCTCTGATAGCAAATGGTATGCTTCAAATTCAACACTACAGCCTCTCTGTCTCGGGTAACAACAACTTCAAAACCAGTCACTACCACACCTCTGTCTTTGGTAATAACAGACTTTAAACTCAATCACTACCACTCCTCTGTCTTTGGTAGCAAAGTCTTCAATTTTAGCACCTCTGTCTTTTGGTAGCAACAGGCTTTAAAATCTACACGGCCACAATTCTGTGTTGACAGTGAAAATGCTCCAAACTTTGTTCTCAGTGATATGCTCTCTGTTCATTGAGTTCTCACACCGTTATGCTTCCAATGTACCTCTTCTGTTCTGCCCTTGATGATAATAATGCTTCTGCCTTCGGAATGGAATACTGGCTACGGAATGACGTTATGGCAAATGGTCACGGCATAGAGTGGTGGAGTGAGGTGGAGGATTTCATTAATGATTTGAGGAGACGGCGGAGGATTTACGACGGCAGGAAAAATCTTCATCATTAAAGAACTTGGTTAAGAGTCGTGGGAATTTCAAATGATTTGGCCGTTTCACCGCTCAAATGCTATTGGATATAAAATTTGAATTGGAAGATTTAATACAAAGTCTGTAGAGGGTTTTGTTTGGTGTTTGATCAATAAAATAATTAAAACAACCTTTCGAATAATTCCACAACTAAACTATGCTAAATTTTTATGAATTGCCATCGTAATTTAAATTTGTTACCTCTGCCCTCTATTTGATGTTTGTGTAGCCTTTGTCTTCTCTGCTCATCTTTGGAGGAATATTTCACAATTTTCTTGATATTTTTGATTCATGAATTCACTGGATCACTTTGTTGTAATTCTGATGTCTGCTGGTTGATGCCTTCAGGGTTTATAGCTGCCAAAAAGACTGTCGGGCTGCAGAAAAGGTGATCAGCTGCAGAATGTCCACTGAGCTACAGAATGTTCCTGTAGAACACTTCAAACATGAAAATGAAATGTTTCTGGAGAATGGGTGAAATGTTTATGAAAATGGATGAAAATGGATGATGGATTATGAAGTGGATAATGGAATAAGAATGGATTCAGTTCATGGAATGAAGGAACATAAGGGTTGTATTGCAATTCATGGCATATTTTTATTCACTTGCAGCAAGATATCAAATTCTATGTTTTGACATGAAAATGAAGTGAATGGAAGATGGAGTGAAATGAATGGAATGGAATGGAGTGAAATGTGAATGATGGATGAGATGAAGTATGGATGGATAATGAATGGAGTGAGATGAAATGAATCATAAGTACTATGGCACTGAACTTATGATTTTTTATAACAGCTGCTTAGAAACAAAAATGGGAAAAGTTAGAGTGTCAGAGAGACTCTGATTTTCACCCTATCTTTTCTGTATAAACATGCCAATCAGTGATTGGTTTTCATGTTTATACCTTTATTTTATTTTTTTATTTTTTTTTATTTTTTTATTTTTTTTAAAAGAGAAATGCTTCAGAAAATTTGATCAAGTTGATGAAGAAGAGAGACTCTTCTTCATTAACTTCACATAATTGTCTCCTTGGAACTTCTTGAAAAACTCTTATCTTGAGAGTGGCTTGTGGTATAGCTTCAGTCTATGGCCATTCACAAGAAAAGTGACCTCCTCTTCATCTATAGTTCTGATTTTTACTGCCCCATTATCAAAAATTCGAACAATTTCATATGGCCCAAGCCAGTGTGTCTGAAATTTCCCTTGAAAATCCTTGAATTTTGAATCAAACAAGAGAGCCCAATCACCCTCTTTAAATTTCTTCTCTTTGATGTACTTGTCATGACATCTAGCCCTTTGCTGTTGGACTAGACTTGTTTTCTGAACTGCATCTTGTCTGATCTCATCCAATTCATTAATTTGCTCCAGTCTATGCTTCTGTGCCTCCGTTAGATCAAGTCCTAGCTGAACTGCCATCTTGAATGTTTGGATTTGGAACTCTATAGGAAACAAAGCTTGCTTTCCATAAACAAGCTCATAAGGAGTATGGCCTGTTGTGTTTCTCCATGTAGTTCTATAGGCCCACAAGGCTTCAGGAAGCCTATCTACCCAATCTCTTCTATGTAGATGAACAGTCTTTGTTAGGATTCCTTTAATGACTTTATTAGTGGATTCCACCTGACCATTTGCTTGTGGATGATAAGGAGTAGATGTTCTATGTCTGATTTTGTACTTCTCCATCATTTGCTCCACTAGCCTTGATGTAAATTGAGCTCCTTGATCTGTAACAATTTCCCTTGGGACACCAAAATGAGTAAAAATATCCTCAAAAGAAAAGTAACTACAGATGATTCATTAGCAACAAGTAATGGTTTAGCTTCTACCCACTTAGTAACATAATCAGTGCAAACTAATATATATTTCTTTTGTCTTGATGGAGGACTAATAGGTCCTACAAGATCCAAAGCCCATTTTTCAAAAGGTTCAATGTGTACCTGAGGTTGTAATGGCATCTCACCTGAAGGAGAAGGTTTCCCTACCCTTTGGCAACTGTCACACCTTTTGACATACTCCCTTGCATATTTAAACAAAGATGGCCAATAATATCCTAAATTAAGGATCTTATAGGCTGTCCTCTTATCTGCAAAGTGTCCGCCACAAGGTTCATCATGACATGCCTTGAGAATTTCAGGAATCTCATCTTCACGAACACACCTTCTAATGATCAAATCTGGACCTGTCTTGTACAACTCATTAGCGACCCATGAATATCTTGCACTATCATTAATGATTTTTCTTTTATCACTTGCATTCATAATTGAAGGAAATTTTCCTGAAACTAAATAATTGGCAATATCAGCAAACCATGGAGTTTGAGTAGAGATTGCAAAAAGATATTCATCAAGAAATTGATCTTCAACCGGAGTGTCATCTTTGATATTTTGAATTCTAGACAGGAAGTCAGCCACAGTGTTTTGTTTTCCAGGCCTATCTAGAATAGTAATGTTGAATTCTTGCCATAATAACAACCATCTTATAACTCTACCATTAGTGATTGATTTATTCATTAAATATCTAATGGCAGAATGATCAGTGTGAATAAAAGTTTCATAGCCTGTTATATAGTGTCTAAATTTGTTAATGGCATGAACAACAGCTAAAAACTCTTTTTCAGTTACAGTATAGTTTAACTCTGCAGGAGTCAAATTTTTTCTGATATAATAGATGGCATAGGGAATTAAATCTTTCTGTCCCAATACTGCTCCCAGAGCTGTATCGGAAGCATCTGTCGAGATATGAAAAGGTAACTTCTAGTTAGGTCCCCTTAATATAGGTGCTTCAGAAATTTTGGTTTTCAGGGTTTCAAAAGCTAACTGGCAATCAGAAGTCCACTTAAATTCACAATCTTTGGTGAGTAATTTGAAGAGAGGAGATGCTATTTTGGTGAAGTTTTCTATAAATCTCCTATAGTACCCTGTAAATCCTAGAAAACTTCTTACATCTCTTTGACAACTTGGAATGGATAGGTTAGAAATAACTTCAACTTTCGCTTCATCAACTCTAATCCCATCCCCTGAAATGTGGTGCCCTAAAACAATACCTTCAGTGAACATCATAAAACATTTTTCATGACTAAGAGAAAGGTTTTCTTCTTGACATCTTTTTAAGACTTTTTCCAAGTTTTCTAAAGCCTCTTCAAATGTATCCCCATAAATTGTGAAATCATCCATGTACACCTCTACACAGTCATGTATCAGATCAGAAAAAATTCCTAATACTGCCCTTTGGAATGTTGCAGGTGCATTGCATAACCCAAATGGCAATACTCGGTAGGCATAGGTACCCCAAGGACAAGTAAATGTGGTTTTATCTTGGTCTTCCAGTGCTACTTGGATTTGATTGTAACCACTAAACCCATCTAGGAATGAAAAGTACTTTTTACCTGCTAATGTATCTAATACTTGATCTATGAAAGGTAAGGGAAAATGGTATTTAAGAGTAGCTTTATTCAGTTCTCGATAGTCAACACACACCCTCCATTTTCCATTTTTCTTAGGTACAATTACTAAAGGGGAAACCCACTGACTATCTGAAATAGGATAGATGAAGTGAACATTTAACAATTTTTGTAATTCTTCCTTGACAATTTCCCTAAGATTTGGATTCATCCGTCTTTGAGGTTGTCTGATTGGTTTGCAATTTGCCTCTATATAGATGTGATGAGTACAAGTCTTGGGACTTATCCCTTTCATGTCAGTTTATTCCCATGCATATGCAGAAGAATGTCTCTGTAATACTTTGACTAGTTCTTCTTGTTGAGATTTTTCCAGATTTTTGTTTATGTTCAAGGTTTTGCCTGGAAAAATTTCACTTGTAGAACTGCCAAATTTGTCCATAGAATGAAGAGACATATGTCTAGATGACAAGAACTCAATATTGGATTTCTCTTGAAATGATTCTTGTTTGTGCTCTGGAGAAGATTCAAAATTTTCTAGAGTATTCAGAATTTGATTATCTTCACTGATTTCTGAAATTGTGAAGAGTGGTTGCAAATATTCTTCATCCTCTATCCATTGAGTGTCATCTAGATCTGTAATTGTCCTAGCTGGAGGATATAAAGTGAATTTCTTTGTTGAACTTCCATCAAAAATATACATATCACCGGACCTACAACTAATAAAAGCATCAGCTGTAGCCAACCAAGGTCTTCCTAGTATGACAGGATGGCCTCCTAGATTATTCTTGGGTGTCAGGATCATGAAATCCACAGGGTACTCCCAAGAGTCTAGGGATACTGGAATGTCTTCTATTACCCCATCTGGTCTGATCACAGATCTATCTGCTAGTTGTAATAGTGTGGTTGTAAAGAGAAGATTAGGAAGTTTCAGTTTGTCCATGATTTGTCTACTCATGATATTTATTGCTGCTCCTAAGTCAATGAGTGTGTTTTGAATTTCAATTCCACTGATGTGAATTTTGACAACTGGATTTCCTGGGTCAAGGTACTTTGGAATAGTAGTCTTACCCATCATAATGTCTGCTATTTGTCCTACCAGTTGAATTTTCTTGGTTTCTCTTATTCTTTTCTTTGTTGTCTTCATACTCAACTCATTTATTGTTTTGGCTAAAATTGGGATTTCCTTGATGGCTTGCAATAATGGAATTTTAATGCAAACATTTCTCAATTCATCCAAGAAATCATAATTAGGCACCATTATTTGTTTTTCTACACCTTTGTCAATTTGTAATCTTTCCGGGAAGGGAGGTATAGAAGTAGATGTGGATGGTTGCTCTAATACTGGAGTTGGGCTTATTGGATCTTTTTGTTTCAGTTTTTCAATGTTTTGGCCTTGAAAGGATGTTTCTTCCTCAAGACTTTTATTAACCCATAGGGAGTCTTCCTCAGAATTATCTTGTTCTTGTATGATCACAGAAGGTTTCCTCTTCTCAAGTATCCTTCGAGACCTAAGTTGAACATCACTAAGGTCTAGAGGAGTAATTAAATAAGTTGGAAATTGTTGTCCTTCTATCATGTATGTATTATGAGGATTCTTATTATTGGGGTTTGGTATGGGCTGAGCTGGTAATTGATTGGATTTTTGAGGGAATGGTAATGGAAGTGGTTGATTTTGATGAGGTTGGTTCAGATGATGTTGTTGAGAATTTTGTTGAAAATTTTGTTGAAGATTTTGAGGAAAATTCTGTGGATATGGTGGATAGGATGGTGGATACTGATAATATGGAGAGTATCTTCCATAGGGACCTTGTGATCCTTGTGCCCAAGCTTGATATTGATTTTGAAATTGGGGCCAAGGTTGCTGCCAAGAATTCCAAGGTGGAGGTTGATTATACATTTGATCATGGAATCCTTGTGTCTGAGATCCCTGCCAAGGTCTTCTAGATACAAAGTTAAGAGATTCTGTGGAGTCTGTAGGAGTTTATTCCTGAAAAACAGCCTTGAGACCAGGAAGAGAAGGACAATTCTTGGTCTCATGTTTCTTAGAACAAATAACACAGGTTTCTACAACTTTTACATCTAGAGGACACTCTCTCAAGGCATGTTTCTTCCTACATTTGGGACAAAAGATTGCCAAGGCATCAGATTCAGCCTTTTGCTTGTTTTGTATCTTGAGGGTATCTATTTGTTCACTAAGACTCCCTAAGATGTCAGATTTAAAATCATCAAGCATGTGTCCTATTTCTGATCTACTTACTGTCCCAGAAGCAGATTTACTTGCTCTTGCAAGAGCAGGATCTCTTGGACCTTTGACCGTTTTGGATTTCCCTCTGGAAAGGTTGATACATAACTCAGATATTTCAGGTAATGTGAGTTGTGATATATCCCCTTTTCCCATCATGTTAAGGATATCCAACCATTCATCACTAATGGTTTTCAACAAAAGAGATTTTAAAGTGTCTTGATCTAGGTTTTCCATTTGTGCCCTTTTTATGTTGTATTTAAATCTTTCCAACAAATCTTCTAAGTTTTCATCTTCTTTTTGTAACATCTTGAACACTTCTTCCTTATGATTAACCGGCATACAATAATCCAAGTATCTTTCTAGAAATGCTTGTCTCATGTCTTCCCATGTTCTAATAGAACTACTGTTTAAACTCATAAACCACTTCAATGCTGCTCCTTTCAGAGTTGAAGGAAATAATTTCAATTTTTGGGCATCTTGAAGGTAGTCATAAGTCCTACACAGTACTTCAAATTCAAATAAGAAAGTTTCAGGATCCTCAGTTTTAAGTCCATAGAAGTTCGGAAGGACAGAAGGTGAAATGTTTTTCATGGTTGTATTGGTTTCTCCATCAAGTATAGGGAACCCAAAAGAGCTTCCTATTCTACCTCTTCCTCCATCTGCACCTCTACCTCCTCTTCCTCCTTCTCTTCTACCTCTACCTCTACCTCCTCCAAATGTGTTTTCTCCATTAACAACTCCTCCTCCTCCTTCTTCTGCCATGGTTGACTCTCCTGTGGAAGTAGAAAGATTTGTATCCTCAACAAAAGTTTTTGGATGCTAAGAAACAAAGGTTACCTAGTTTTCACTTCCCCGGCAACGGCGCCAAAATGTTGTGTCTCAATCTAGTCTCCTAAACTGAGTTCATTTAATTGTCAACCAGGATTTGTAAACTGCTGAAGTGAAATGTACCATATGTACCTAGGTGCTTGTTCCCTAGTGTGTTGTGTGTAGTGTTTTGTGATGTTTTGGTCTTTTATGATGTTTTTGGTCTTTTGAAGTTTTGTGTTTACAATGGAAATGCCTAGAAAACTAATGAAAAGAAATTGGTGGTCAAGAACACAATTGAGCCTAATGTATGGAATGGAAAATGTAATCAAAAACGCTGAAGCAACATCTAAACTATGACTGAATAGAAACAAGAGCTTAATGATGACTTCTTAAACAAATGACACAAACTAGACTTTGAGAAATGATCACTTAAATATGCAAGTTTTCTAACTAGACAATTAGACACTAATCATGATGCAACATTCTATTCTAAACTCATCTATTCCATGACTAATTCCTAGTTCTATTTTGCAATTTTCAATTGAAGGTCAGAGTCTATTCTCCAAGAGTTATTGGTTTCTTTTCAGGGTAGTTCTGTTGAGGAAGAGCTCTGTTTGTAGTGAGGAATTTGCAGAGATATTTCAGACCTTGTAATGATGTTATCTTCTGTTCCTAAGGTTATGGATCACTGATGGTTTTCAGAACAAAAAGATATTTGTAAATAATGAAGGTTGTCTTATGAATCCTATCAACTAAAGTGATCTACTGTGCAAAGGGTGACAATGTGACTATGAGATGTAAGTGCAATGAATTAATTTAAACATGAGCTTAAGATGCTTCTAAACTAGAACAATGTTAAACCATAAGCCATCATCAAACTTTGAAACGAAGTAGCTGGACATGAATTAAATGCAAAATGAAACTCCGGAGCATTCTAATTATCATGCACTATTCTATGAAGTTACACAATCAGTTTGTTCATCATGAGTGATATTTTGGAAAAGTTCCTTCTTGTGGAAGAGGTAGAACAATTTTGACTGTGGACTTGTATGCAATTGAAAGCAAATGAACTGAAAGCAAATGAAACTAAGTTGTCACATCACAGTCATATCTTGAACTTCTTATAGATGTCTTGGAAGAATTTCTTCTTGTGGAAGAGTGATTAGGACAAGTGCAACTATGATAGTGAAGACTAAAAACTACAACTAATTCCTATGTTACTATAGCTATTCATCATTCATTGTTATGATATGTTGGAAGAATGTCTTATTGTGAAAGAACTAGAATGAATATAACTACAGTATCTAGTTAAAAACAAATACAACTCCTATCCTACAGTACCATAGTCATTAAACATTCATCGTTTTAATTTATTGGCAAAGTGTCTTCTTGTGGAAGAACTGGAACGAATATGACTACAGTAGCTAGTTAAAAACAAATACAAATTTAACTCCTATCCTACAATACCATAGTCATTTAAACATTCATCATTTTAATTTATTGGAAAAGTGTCTTCTTGTGGAAGAACTGGAATGAGTACGACTACATTATAGAAAACAAAACAACTACTAATTCAAATGCAGAACGTAAAGACAGCTAGGAAAAACTTATCTAGTTTACGCAAAAGAAATCCGTTCAAGGGGCAGGGGCCCTCTACCACTTGACGGCATTCAACTTCAAAATTAAATCACGCCTTCAAGATAATTTTGTCTGCTCCATTAACGATGCAATAGTTTTAACATAATGCTCTGTGTCTTCAAAGACGTAACACAGAGTTTTCACAAAATCTAGCAGCAAATCTAATACAAAATTTCTAACTAAGCTCTCGGCCTACTCAAGAGTTTATAAAGTAATCTAAGTAACAATAATTACAATAATTTAGGAATGATGTCTTCTAATCTAAATCATCTTAAAGTCTTTGAGGTGAGTGTAAAAGAAAAGACACACAGACTGTGTGATCTAATGCAAGTCTTCTTACAAATGTGTTACTGCATTCCTCATGCTTTTGAGAATTCATTTCCTCTTCCATGACGAGCAACACACCATGTAGGCACGACATGGATCATGCCCATATGCATTTTTCCTCAAGAGGCCACCTGGAACATGCTCAAACATAAAGGTAGCTGCAGAATCGCCGGTTAGCTACAGAATGCCTGCATTCTGCAGCTAGTTCCGGTCAAAATGTTTAACAATGGCAACAATCACAAAATTCAACAAGTCAGTTATGTAAACCATTATAGAAGTAATTTTAACTATTTTTATTGATCAATTGGGTTTAAAATGGAAATGGACAAGGGAAAAATGAGGTAAAATGAGGTGAAGGAAAGCACAAATTTGAGGCTCAACACAGCCTACGTGGCATGTTGGGCTCGAGCGCGGTGCACAGAGCCTCCAAGCTGATTTTCACTGTTTTTCCTCAAAAATTCAAAACAACTCAATCTCCTATGCTCCGTGTAAGTCAAATCATCTTATAAGTTTCCTTTGATTAGTGTTTGGAGTTGTTTTAAGATTGGTTATAAGAATTTGAGTGGTGAAAACATATACCCTATCATTTGGTGAAAAATTTCTCTTTAGGGTTGTGTATTGGTGTTTTAAAACAACTTTAGTGCCAAAGACTTATTTTTCCCCTCCACCTTGTTCGTTCCTTTCCTCTTCACTATAACACTATCACCCATATCCCTTCCCTAATTCCCTTATAAAATTACTCATATCACTTATTCCTAAAATCTCATTATCCTATCCCTAAACCTTACCATCTCCTGCGTCATTTACAAAAATCCCCAAATCCCATATCTCAAACATATTAAGTGGTTGTCCTACATTTTAAATTCACTTGAATGAACCACTATACCCACTGTCCCTTTTTCCCACAGTCCACTATACTCCTATTTATCACAATCCTTTCCCATTTGGCATATTTTGATAATTGAAACAAAAGGCACCAATTTCTCATTTCATACAAATCAACATACACTTGGAAATTAGAGACAAAGGTATCAATTTCTCATTTTCAACAAGATAAACATATCATTGGCATAAAATTTCAACACCATGACAGAGACAGATTCATCATATGACCAAGACAGTAATTGCATCACTGAACTGCATGCACCAAGAAGGCATCGAGGAGGCGAAAAAGGCATGTTAGATTCCAAATCTTGGCGGACGCTTCCTTGAATGAGCATAGTACTTGATGAGGGTCCTTCACTCCAAGTTTTAGCAAATTTGGAGTAATTTTTGTCATTTTTGAAATTTTGGTTGCAAAACAGGTTTTTCTGCCCAACGCGTCGCACCACCTGACGCGCGCTTACGTTTGGGAGATCTTCTGGTGGAAAAATTTACATTTTTGGGGTTTTTATGATATATTATGTATGTTCAGAAATGGCCGAAGCATTTCATCAAATTCTGGGCTGCCTAAAGGGCCAAAAACACCTTGAAAATGGCCTTTCTGCCACTTTTTGCACCTGTAGGAACTAGTGTTGGGAGATTGCAATTTTGGAGGGGAAAATTACATCCAAATCCAAAAATTCCACTTGGGTTGGATAGCAGACGGACAGGGCTTTCCAACGACCTATCATGAGCTCAATTTGGACTTCAGGAAGTGCCCCAAAAATAGTCTCAAGGTGGCATGACGCATTGAGTTTTTTAGCGCGGCTCATAGAGAAATTTTGCCTCATTTTCACTCTTCAGCTCAAAAATTCTCCCAGTTTTGACTAGATTTACTTTTTCATGTGATGATTGATCTATCATGATGTAATTTGATAACCATGATGTAATTTTGGCATATATTTACTTGTTCTAGAGGATTCATTCACTAAAAAGTGAAAATTAAATGAATGAATCAGTTTCCTTCCTTATAGAGGCAAGTTGTTTGGCTGCCTAGATTTCAGTTCCATGTTTAGAATTGGTTGAAAGAACTCCTAGAAGGATGAGCTCGACCCCTAGAGGCATGGGAATGGGTTGGGCTGGTCTATATCATGTATTTTCTGAGTCATTTTCAAGGGTGGAACTAGTTGGATACTTGGGAAAAGTTTGGCACCTCATTGTAAATTCATTTCAGATTTTTGGCAAAGGAAAGACCAGAATTTTGCAGCACTTGCTGGGATCCTTGTGGCTTATGATTTTTGAAGATGTTATTCTCATGTTATTGTAAGTTTCATTAATGTTATATGTATTTCATTTCCCTTCTCTATGCTTCTGAATTAAACAAATGAGTAATTGAGGTAGAATTCACTGATTTGCTGGTGCTCTGCCTTAAAATTTTGTTTAGTTTTATATGTTTTCGTCAGTTTGAAGAGGATCCTTGCACATTCTTTCCCTCTTCAGCTTCTCAGCAGTCTTTTCTATCCCTTCATTGAATCTAAAACATCAAAGTCATTGCCTACCTTGCCCCAACTTGAAATCTGCAAGAATTTGGCCTCATCCCCAAGCCCAAAATTGTTTTTCCCTTTTTCCAAAAAAACCCCTAAAAATAAAAATCAAACCCTCCTATTTGTTTATCTAGCCTAAGATCAATTTTTTTTTTAGTCATCTCAAGCCCCTTTGAATATTTTCATTGAGATTGACCTGGAGAGAGCCCTCTCCTATCCTCGTAGGGCTAGCTACGAGGCTGAGTGTGGTTTGGTGTTGTCCTTTTTCTGCCTTATTTCAGCCTAAGGTGGATTTGGGAACTAACAACTGTAGCACATGAAAAAAATGGAAAAAGATAAAAAAGGAAGAGTCTTGGCTCAAAACCAAGGCAAACAAAGACAAGCCAAGTAATCAAAATTTAAAGGGCATGTAATCGTAGGTAGTTTATTTTACCAAATTGAAACTAAACATTTGTTGTTTCATGTTTTAAGAGTCAAGAAATAGTCAAATATGACTCGTCTCTTTCAGTTTGAAACAAGCATGAAAGGACAAGTGCTCGATGATATTTTCAAATTTATGGAGTCAGTAAAGATCAAAAATGACTGCTCAGGTAGTCTAGGTAAAAGGGTGTACTAGGTCCCCATGAACTGCCATATACACCTTGGTTATAAAATGAAATAAAAATCAACCAAGGACTTGATGTAAGTGCAGGTAGTCTCCCCGTGGTGTATCACGGTTATAAGGCGGCAGACTCGAGTTCCTACGGATAAAAGTATTGCAACCTAGAGGGGTATCCCTTTATATACTCGACGGTACGGCGAGCAAAAGTCTATACTAGTGTTGTATGAAGCCAAATGGCGAGCGACAACTGCTAGGTTTAAAGATGCCGGAACACGTCTCTAACTTAGACCACTAAATATTTCATTAGGTTTCAATGTTGCCTTAGGTTAATTGAATAAATTTTAAGTTGATATTCTATTTGTTTTTCAATTTCAAGATCCTATAGAATGTTGAATCTCACGAATCCCTAAATGCAAGCTACATACCATAAAATACCATTTCGTTCGATGAAGAGCTATCTACAAGAAATTTAAGAGTTTTCAAGCGATAGAAAATAATAGGAACACACATAAACATTCACTATAGTACCTAATGCAAGCTAACGAAAATGAGAAATCTCCCCTAGAATGACCAATGCTAGTTATGCGAAAGATTTTCCAATTCCACAATTTTATTTTTTATTTTTCAATGTAATAGAGAGAAGAGTGCACTAAATGACATGAAAAATAAACATTCACACTAGTTCGAGAATATCAATGTGAGAGTTGAAATGGAACAATCCAAACGACTCGGAAGCAAAGAAGACAAGAACTCAAACCAATGTCACAATCTCTCAAATCAAATAAAGATGTTGAAATGGACCCATACAAGAAATGTGAGCTATGCTTGGAGTGACTAGAAGCAAAACTAAATGAAAGAGGCAATACTCACTCAAGACTCATTCCACCAAATGCAATCACCCAAAACGGATCTAGGGAGCTGAATGCAATCAAGCAAATAATGAAGGTGGCTACAAAACAAAAGACCAAAACTCCTACAGGAGGCTCAACATACCAAGGCACTAGAAAACCCTAGGGCTACGATGCTGACAAGAAACGGGCAAAAAACCTATTGGTGTCCCGTGTTTTGATAGTTTGGCAAATCAAAAGACAAGGCAACATTAGAACCAATCTGTAGAGTTACAGGATCTAGTCCTCCTACTCTCAGAGAGGGATCTCTCAAATTATTTGTTTTTGCAAAGGTTTATCTTGTGTGCTTTGAGTATTGGTTTTAGACTAGTTATTAAGTGCAAGTGTTTGTTTATTTGTTTGGTTGGAATTGATACAGCAGAACCTAAAAGGTCTAGGAAAGATAGATAGAATGAGGAAATGTCAGCTTCATTGGGAAATGGAGTCAAAAAAAGGTCATGAAAAACTTATCAATGGATGTGGGATATCAAAGGGAAAATCTAACTTGGCCGTAGGATCCTTTGGTTTTGGAATGAGATGGACATCAATGATTTGGAAAGAGAAGTTTAATTCTCAATGAAGGGAAATTGAAAACACTACTTGAACAATAAAGAGTTATTTGATAGACAAGGCTAACCATGAATTCTACAAATCACACTTCAAGCAAATAATGACTTCAAAAAAAAAATTAAAATGAAATCTAAGATTCTGGGAACACCCTATTTCCTCAAAATTTTTATTTCAAATGACTTAGAAAACATAAAAAGATTCACTGATAATTACGATCATAGAAGAGGGAACACCTAAATACATCTATGATCACAACTATAAATACCTTTAAGCCAACTTTTCAAGCAAGGACAAGGGGCAAGATCAGAACAGACCTCCTTGGCTCACTGTAAACAAAGAAACTTCAAAGGGAGACTTCAATAATAGCCTTTAAGTGGTAGCAAACAAGCAGGGAGAACCATAAATCATGTTGAAACCAACTATTCGAAATATTAAGGAAATAAACAAGAATGAAGACTAAAGAGAGAGATTAAAGAATCTAAAAAACCTCAGTAGAAGAAAACATAAAACATTGAAGGATAAACAGGTCTAAGGTGCTTCCAAGAGTCATTTCTTAGCCTAAAAATTTCATCCTACTGTATTAAGAATTTATGGAACAAAATGAAAACAGGGGGAAACATTAAATAGTTCAAAATACTTCACCAACAACCAAGCTCATGGATCCAATGATAGAGCGTTCTCAAGAACAAGCATGCAACAACATCATCAGGGCTTCCAAGACTTCAGTTTCTTCTTCAACTTCAATAGACTATGTATTTATTTTAGAGAGTTCCAGTATTACAACTGGTAATCAAACAATTTACAATGGATTCCTCAAAAAAAATTTATAGAGGGATGAGGAGGTCAAAAGAGAAAATATCTTCTCAGTTTAATTAATATAGTTAATGCTTCTCGGCCTTTAAGGCCCTCAAGGGAGAAGTCTTATAGATATTTTCCTGTATTAATTTGTTTACATTAAGTATTTAAGCTTTGCTGGAAGCTTATGTTGACTTTAAGGCTCCGTGTCATCTTTTGCAATAACTCTGCTGATATTTTATATTATCTTCTTTGATTTGAAATAACTATTCAGCTGCAAGGGGTAGATATGCTCTATTCTGGTCATTAATCGGCCTTTGTTTAATTGTTGTGAAGGCATAGGTGGCAATCTGGTAGCTGAGAGGAATCAATTTGCCTCTGACGAGGCAGTGGACGCATCCTCTGTCTAATAAATATCCTTGATTTGTCTTTAATTGTGTTTAACTCACTGGATTAGGCCTTTGATAATCGACTTTAACTGTAATCCATTAAATTGTATAATCCATGCTTAATCCTTCATTTCTGATGTGTTTGGGTCTTTGACACTGATACTCTTTGATTTATTTAATTCTTTGTGTCTTGTTGATGTGCAGGTATGTACGAGGTCCACATGGCATCAATGCCCATGAGTCATTGATGAAACGTGAAATTGAACCTGTATATGGCTTTCCTTTTTGATGGATGAAAGTATGGAGGATCGTCATCCTTGACTCTCATTTTCCTTTTAAAACATTTGAAAACCTTTTTAAATCCTGCACAATACAAAAATCATTAAGAAATCCTGCATATTTGGTAAAAAATTCTTAGGAGGTTTCGGGTGGAAGCATGGTTGTTGGATGGCAGCATCCAGCGGTGGAGATCTGCACACAATGGTCAAAAGGAGAGCGGTGGGATCAAATGGTGGAAGAATTAAGTTAGGGACGTTGATCTATAATTGACCATGAAGATCAATGGTCGGGATTAGAAGTGAAACAATAATGCGAAGGGGTCACATTATTTGGAAAATGAAAGAAAATGCGAGAAAATAAGGTCAAAAAACCCTTTGGTGGAGAAAATTGCGAAGAAAATGGAATTGGGGCTTCGGGATGATCGTGGGCCGTTGGATGAGATCGGCCCACGAGATCAACGGAGGAGATCATGCGTTGAAAACCTTTGGCAAGGGTGGAGGGCGATAGCATAAGGCCAGATTAAATATGGGCCGTTGATCTGCAGAGATCAACGATGGGAGTCGTACGCGATAAAACACAATAGAAAATGAGGAAAGTGGTTTTGGGAGGGAAAAAAAACTGTTTTCGTGTGAGAAAATGGCGGGTAGGTGTTATTTCCTTTTCGAACGCGATATTTGTCCCCACCTGGCATGTGGCATAAGAAAATAGCTCACATCACATGATTTTTGAAAATTATCCTCCGTGCTTAAAGTTACACGATATGGGATATTGACCGTTAGATATGGGGTCCCAGATCTGAGTATTGGTTTTAGACTAGTTATTAAGTGCAAGTGTTTGTTTATTTGTTTGGTTGGAATTGATACAGAAGAACCTAAAAGGTCTAGGAAAGATAGATAGAAAGAGGAAATATTAGCTTCATTGGGAAATGGAGTCAAAAAAAGGTCATGACAAACTTATCAATGGATGTGGGATATCAAAGGGAAAATCTAACTTGGCCACAAGATCTTGGTTTTGGAATGAGATGGACATAAATGATTTGGAAAGAGAATTTTAATTCCCAATGAAGGGAAATCGAAAACACTGCTTGAACAATAAAGAGTTATTTGATAGACAGGGCTAACCATGAATTCTACAAATCACACTTCAAGAAAATAATGACTTCAAAACAACTTTTAAAATGAAATTTAAGATTAGGGGAACACCCTATTTCCTCAAAGATTTTATTTCAAATGAATTAGAAAAAATAAAAGATTCACTAATAATTATGATCATAGAAGAGGGAACACCTAAATACATTTATGATCACAACTATAAAGACCTTTAAGCCAAATGTTGAAGCAAGGACAAGGGGAAAGATTAGAACAGACCTCCTTGGCTCACTGTAAACAAAGAAACTTCAAAGGGAGACTTCAATAATAGCCTTTTAGTGGTAGCAGGCAAGCAGGGAGAACCATAAATCATGTTGAAACCAACTATTCGAGCTATTAAGGAAATAAACAAGCATGAGGACTAAAGAGAGAGATTAAAGACTCTAAAATACCTCAGCAGAAGAAAACATAAAACAGTGAAGGATAAACAGGTTTAAGGTGCTTCCAAAATTCATTTCTTAGCCTAAAAATTTCATCCTACTGTAGTAAGAATTTATGGAACAAAATGAAAACAGGGGAAAACATTAAACTGTTCAGAATACTTCACCAATAGCCAAGCTCATGGATCCAATGATAGAGCCTTCTCAAGAACAAGCATGCAACAACATCATCAGGGCTTCGAAGACTTCAATTTCTTCTTCCACTTCAATAGACTATGTATTTATTTCAGATATTTTTAGTATTACACTTGGTAATCAAACAACCAACATTTACAATGGATTCCTCAACATTTTTTTATAGAGGGATGAGGAGGTCGAAAGAGAAAAAATATTTTGGGTTTAATTAATACAATTAATGCTTCTCGGCCTTTGAGGGGCTCAAGGGAGAAGTTTTACAGATATTTTCCTGTATTAATTGGTTTACATTAAGTATTTACGCTTTTTTGGAAGCTTATGTTGACTTTAAGGCTCTGTGTCATCTTTTGCAATAACTCTGCTGATAGTTTATATTAGCTTCTTTGATTCGAAATAACTATTCAGTTGCAAGGGGCAGATATGATATGTTCTGGTCATTACTCAGCCTTTGTTTAATTGCTGTGAAGGCACAGGTGGCAATCTGGTAGCTGAGAGGAATCAATTTTCCTTTGACGAGGCAGTGGAGGCATCCTCTGTTTGATAAATATCCTTGATTTGTCTTTAACTGTGTTTAACTCACTGGATTAGGCCTTCGATAATCGACTTTAATCGCAATCCATGCTTAATCCTTCATTTTTGTTGTGTGTGGGTCTTTGACATTGATACTCTTTGATTTGATTTAATTCTTTGTGTCTTTTTGATGTGCAGGTATGTACGAGGTCCACATGGCATCAATGCCCATGATTCATTGATGAAACGTGAAATTGAATCTGTATATCGCTTTCCTTTTTTATGGACGAAAGTCTAGAGGATTGTCATCCTCGGCTCTCATTTTCCTTCTAAAACATTTGAAAACCTTTTTAACTCCTGCACAATACAAAAATCATTAAGAAATCCTACATATTTGGTAAAAACTTCTTAGGAGGATTCGGGTGGAACAATGGCTGTTGGATGGCAGCATCTAGTAGTGGAGATCTGCGCATAGTGGTCAAAAGGAGAGCGGTGGGATCAAATGGTGGAATAATTAAGTTAGGGCCATTGATCTATAATAGACCATGAAGATCAACGATCGGGATTACAAGTGAAATAGTAATGCGAAGGGGTCACATTATTTGGAAAATGAAAGAAAATACGAGAAAATAAGGTCAAAAAACCCTTTGGCAGAGAAAATTGTGAAGAAAATAGAATTGGGCCTTCGGGATGATTGTGGGCCGTTGGATGAGATCTTCCCACGAGATCAATAACAGATATCGTGTGTTGAAAACCTTGGGTGAGGGTGGAGGGCGATAATGTAAGGCCAGATTAAATCTGGGTCGTTGATCTGCAGAGATCGACGGTGGGAGTCGTACGCGATAAAACACAATAGAAAATGAGGAAAGTGGTTTTGGGAGGGCAAAAAAACTATTTTCGCATGAGAAAAAGGTGGGTAGGTGGTATTGCCTTTTCGAATGCGATATACATCCCCGCCCGACACGTGGCATCAGAAAAGATCTCACATCATGTGATTTTTGAAAATTATCCTCCGTGCTTAAAGTTACGCGATATCGGATACTGACCATTAAATCTGGGGTCCCAGATCTAACGGCTGAGAGCGAGCCCAAATTTGGAAAGATGTGTGGGCAGAAGCAGGATGGGTGGTTTTACTGTGGACTGTCCGATTAGGGGATTGACGGTGGGGATTAGTTCTGAAGGGAGGTAGGACCCACAGGAGACAGGCCTGTCGGGTTAAACATGGGCCGTTGGATGTGAGGATCAAAGGCGGAGATTGCATCTGGGGAATAAAGGAAATAATACAATGGCAGAGAGAGGGGTTAATACTGGCCATTGATCTGCAGAGATCAATGGCTGAAATTTGCCAAAAAAATTTTATGAGCGGGGCTGCATAAAATATAACCAAAATCAAGAGACGCATTCTAGACCGTCTGATCTAGACACGTCGACGGCCCAGATGCAATCGAGGCTCGGCGATAAGCGGGGCAAAGAACATGGAGTGTGATGATGCGATTGATTATGAGCCGTCGATCTGTAGATCAGATCAACGACAGAGAATGGATCGGGGAATGTCAATCAGGGGAGGAAATAAAATGTGCCGATGAAAAAGTTTCGATGTGATTTGGCGCAGTCCGTTGATTAGTCTGGGATCAACGACAGATATTGTTTCACATCATACACCGGCGGAAACCCTTCAATTCATAAAAACAAAAGATTTAATATAATACAAAGGCTTTTGGCTTCGGGGGTGGGTTTATATATACATGGATTGGCGCCCGTCTGTGGGGCCATGGATTATATGGGAAATGATAGGCTTGGGGCTTAAAAACGAAAAAGGGCCAATCGGATCGGAGATAAAACAATGGTCTTTCAATCTACCCATTTGATATTTTCCAATGCGATCAGCACTTCGGGACTTTTAGCTCTTGGTCCCAGGCATAAGTTATATGGAATAAAAATGGAAGGCGAGGTTTATACAAATGGGGCTCAATCGCATCGGAACTTTTTATGCGGGACCTTTTAATCTACTCATTTACATTAAGAAACGTTGCACCGACAAGTTTAGACCAAACTTAGAAAAAAGTGGGTTTTACGACTTTACAAATAAAAATATGCATCAGAGATGGATTTTTACAATGTTTTAGCACCCAATTGCAGGCTCTGTGGGTTATATGAAGCGGGAAAGAGGCTCGGGGCTTATAACCAGAGGCTAATCGCAATCAGAGGTCTCACTATAACAAATATACATGTGCGCTCCAATTTTTCCGATGTGATAAGCACCAAAAGGGGCTAGTGCTTGGTTCCAGCGCTGGGGCATATGTGGGGAAGTGGTTAGGACTTGGCCTAAAGGAGATTAAGTCCATAGTTTAAAAAAACTTATTTTTTATGAATTTTTTTGAGGATTTTGATGGATTTGGGGGTTTCGGCAGAGTTTAGAAAGGAGTTTTAAACTCTGTAAAGAAGATTTTATGAAGGAAAAATAGGAGACAAATGGAAAATAGAAGAATTCCATGGGAATGAAATGGTTGAAAATGAAGGTTAGTTTTGAGTGAAGAATCTAAGGAAAATGGGATTTTTACAACAGTCTTTTCTTCATGGAAAAACAACAGAATTTCTGAGTTCAAAACGGGAGCAGCAGTGACTATTAACCAAAGGATAGAATATCTTCAGAAAGACTTTAAGCATCAACAATTTTTGAAGCAAAATTATTTCTTGAAGGCTATCAAAAATGATTTAGCCACCAGTTGACATGGAAAAATTTTATAGGTGGCTAACAGTGGCTCCAGTTGGGGATGGTGCCTTTTTGAAGGCATCAAGAATTTCAGACTTGCATTCACTGGAGGTTGATAAATGCCTTAATCCATTGGGTTGTCTTTCTTCATTTGGGTGATCTTCCTTTGGCTCTGAAAAATATAAGCAACCATGAAAAATAATGGATTTTCATCAACACAAGCTTTCTACCTACCCAATCCTGCTGATCTAACATTTTTTCTTCTTTAGAGTGCACTTGGATTGGCAAACTCTCTCTCAACATTTTATTCTTTTGAAAGCATGAAATACAATCTATTTATATCCTTATTTCTCCATGAACTTGGATTAAACAGGTGAGTTCATATGCTTCTCTACCTAATCAACTAATCTGTTAGGATTAAACAGTCTAATAGATTTTTATTCACTAATTTCTAAAACAGAAATTTAAAGCATACAAGTCAGGATTGAACAGTCTAACTTGTTGCTAATCTATGGCATAAAACAACAAGCTACACATAGATATTATTTTGCAAAAAATTAAATCAAAATGGAAGGGCTTAAGATGCTGAAAGTTCAAGCACTTCCTTCATCCTTTTTCGGCTCTATTTTTACTTTTGTCGGAGTTGTTCTTTGCTTGTTTTCTAGTTTAGATTTCGAGCTAATTAGAACCATTTTTAACTTCTGTTTTGACTCAAAATTTGAAACGAGAATGGAGTCATTCCTCTCTTTGAGAACTACGTTCGGATTTTGAGCATGTTTGAACCTTTAATTTCTAACCTAATCTACTACTCGATAAGACAATATTACGTTGTTTGGCAAATCAAATTTTTCTAACCTATCAGTAGGTCAATTTAAAAAATAATTAGCCATGATTAGGGCCGTATGGCTAACCATAAGTGTGTTTTAGTAGTGTCTTTTTGGAGCTTGCACACTTTCGGATTTTGATTCTCTTTTTGGTATAAATTTTATTACCTTTATTGTTTTTACAATCCGCCCTCTTTTCTTCTTTCGTTTTTGTATTTTTATTTTTATAACTTTGAATGAAACATTCAAAACATGTTATTTACAATGAAAAATAAAAATGATTTGAAACTCATGATTCCTCGGCAAAAGTAATGCTTTAGCATCCTACCATTGACAAGACCTCCATATAGATCTTCTCCATTCAATTCTTTAAAGAAAAATGCATCGTGACCCCTCTCAACATGAACAATATAGGGACCTTTCCACCCAAATTCTCAAACTTGCCATGTTTTCCCTTCTCTTCTGTCCTTGAATCCCATTTAAGAACAACATTTCAAACCTACAGGGAAATTGTTTTCCTTAGTCTTATCAAATACTTTTCTTTCACACTTTCTTGGACTAGCTGCGTTCTTTCATATACTTCTTCTACAGTTTCTTCAGTAAATGGATGGTTTAGGTTGTTTCTTCTGCCGCATATCATTCTCTTCAACCTGCACTTCTTGAGCGAGCTTCATGACTATAACTCCTAATAAGGTGGGAAACATTGCATCCATTCCATAGACTAGGCGATGGGGACATATTTATGGACTTATTTGTAGTTAACCTATCAACCCATAAGGATGAACCAACTTACGCACTGCCACTTGATTTCGATTCTATTCCAACAACTTTTTGACGATATTGATGAGGCTTTTTGTTCGAAGATTCAAATAATCCATTTCCTTGGGGATAGTAAGCAATGGAATGGCCCAAGGTTATGTGGTATTTATACACGAGAAATCAACCATATTCTTATATTTAAAAGCACACTTGACATTGTCTGGTATGATTTTTCTAGACAGACCAAATATGGATAGGATATTTGTTTCAAAACTTAATAATGATAGATTCATTAGCATTTCTGGAGGTATAGCTTCTATCCACTTGGTAAAGAATTCGAGTGGCTATGAGGATCCAATTATGTTGGGATGAGGAGGATGGGTGAATTTCCCCCGAGTGAAGTTTAAACCCATTTTTGAAAAGGTGCCTCGGCGTACGTAGGATGTAAGGAGTAAGGAAGAAGTTTTCTTTTTCCATAAAAAATTTGACACTTATGGCAAGACATGACCAAATTTTGAGTATCTTGAAAAGGGTAGGCCAATAGTAACGGATCTAAGAATTTTTGTTTGCTATGGCTTTCCGAGTAGAGGTGTCACATTCTCCATCATGCAACTAATGCATGATTTTCCCTACAACATCTTCAAGTAAACATTTAAGAAAAATTCCAACAACATTTTTCCAATATAATACCCCATCTAAGATGCAATAACTCAAATATTTTTGTTTAAAAAATCTAGCTTTAGTTTTAGACAAAGAAGGAGGGGCATTTAAATATAAAAGAACATAAATCATGTCAGCATACCAAGGAGAATTCAGAAATGTTTTTTCAATGAAAGGAGCGAGTAGATTCTTCTATTTCTTCCAACACATCTACCATATTCATATCTAGTGCTAGAAGTTAGACTCCAGCCATAAGTTTTTCTAATCCTTGCCCTTTAACTAGTTTGGTGGGCTTGATTTCTAAGTCATACTCAAGAATAGTTGCAATCCATTTTCCCCTTTTACCATCAGTGGTCTTGACTTAGAATGTCTTTGACAATAGTATGTGGAACAAAAGCAATTATGTGAGAGTGTAAAATATAGACTCTAAAGTCCTTTAAAGATTTCACTAATGCTAAGGCTTGCTTCTCCATTATGTTTATATTTGAGAGGAGCATCTCTTAAGGCCCTACTAAAGAAGGATATTGGTTTTTTCTTGCCCCAAGTCATTCTTTTGAAGTATCACTTGTAGAGATATGGTATGTTCGGATGCAAAGAAAAGATATAAAAGTCTTTGGTAAAATCTGACTAATCGTGGATCTGGTGTTTGAGTAAGAGCTTGTTTGACCGAGTTCGAATGATTTTTTAGGCGTGGTAAAGTCCATTTTACACCTACATCTCTCTTAAGCATGTTTGTAATGTTTTTTTAATAGCTCGTTAAGATTGGGGATAAACCTCCTTAGAAAATTAATCTTTCCAATGAAAGATTGTAATTCTTTGAGGCTTCTTGGATGGTTGATTTGCAATATGCCATCTATCCTTGTAGGATCTATTTTGATTCCCTCTTCTGAAATTAGATGGCCAAGAAGTTTACCTTCTTGGAGGCCAAAGAGTGTCTTCTTGGGATTCAATGAAAGCTAAATTTCCTACTTTTCTCAAAAAAAGTTCTCAAGTGAATCAAATGTTCTTCATCGGCTTTTTGAGAAAACGAGTTATGTCACAAAAGGTAAATGATTATGAAATAGACAATATCTTCAAAGAAGGCTATGTCCATGGCCCTTTGGAAGGTGGCCTCTGTGTTCATCAATCCGAAAGGCATTTTGACATACATAAAGGTGCCCCAAGGTGTGGTAAAAAGCGCTTTTGATTTGATCACTTGGGAGCACTAAAACACAGTTGTAACTTGAGAACCCATCTAAGAGGGATATCCTTTTTGAACCAACTACCCTTTGAAGTATATGGTCCATTTTGGGTAAGGGGTATTTGTATTTTTAAAGAGGCCCTATTTAAATTTCTGAAATCAATACAGAGCTCTGATTTCCCTATTTTCTTTCTATCGAAACTAAGTTTGATACCCATTCTGAATATATAATGGGTACTATGATCCTAGCATCATGCATATTTTCAATTTATGCCTTAACTAAAGGGAGTAAAAGAGGGTTTATTCTCCTTAGCTTTTATTTGAAAGGATTTTGATTTTCTTTGATGGGAATTTTGTGCTGAATGATGCTGGTATCATATGATTTCAGATTTTTGTACCCCCAAGCAAAAACATCTTTAAATTATTTGAACAACTCTATGTATTACAATTTTATGTGAGCCGGGAGAGTGCTAGACACCTTAATCATCTTGGGTTCTACTAGACTGCTTATGTTATGCTCTTCTACATTTGTTTCCATAGGCTCCATTCTCGGTTCTTTGGCTACATTGTTAAAGTTGGAAAGGTGTTCTAAAGGTGTGAGACCTCTTGGAATCGTATCGTTCTTGCATTGTAAAACTTCCAAGTCTTCTTGGTCTATGTTGTCAATTATCTCTACTTCAAAAGGATTCTCATAATAATTTATATCAATAGAATAAGTCATTTCAACTTTTGGGATTTTTTCAATATATAAACAATTTTCTTTGTGGCTGGTTTCGATATTGGCATGTCGAAATCGTCGATTTCAAGAAATCATCTACGTGTTTGTCGCAATCAAACACTCTGCCGTTGATCTTCGTGTTAGACGCTCAAATCTACCCTCGAGGCTGAAATGAAGTAAACTCAAGGCTACATCAAACCACGCTCGGCCCTCGTAGCTAGCCCTACGAGGACGGAGAGGGCTCTCTCCGTCAATCTCGAGAAAATGAACAATAGGATGCGAGATGACTTACAATAAGAACCGATTTTAGGCTAGTAAAGAGATAGGTATGTTTGTTTTTTGGTTTTTTGGTTTACGTCGGAGAAATGGGAAGGCAGATTTTGGGTCGGGGGACAAGGTCGGTTACCTTTGCGTATTCAAGTTGGGGCGAGGTAGGTGAATGTCTTGATGCTTTTGATTGGACATATGGACAGATCAGATCGTCGAGGAGCTGAAGAGGGCAAAGAAGAACTTGGATCCTCTCCAAACATGCTGAAAACATATAGAACTAATCTGAATTCAAAGGCCAAAGCACTCGTAAACAATGGATTCAACCTTATTCACTCATTCGACTTTAGTTCGAAGCATATGAAAGGATGGCATACATTAAACATGAAGAAACTTATAGTAAACAAAGAGGAAACACCATCAAAAACAGAACACCACAAGGATCCCAACAAGTGCCGCAAAACCCCCGATCTTTCCTTAGCTAAAATATGAAAAATATGTACAATGATATCAAAAGTATCCCAAGAGTCCAACCTCTCCAACCTCTCGAAAATGATTGTAGAAATTACATCACATAGACCATCCTAACCCCTTCCCACACCTCTAGGGGTCGAATTCCTCCTTCTGAGGCCAGTTTCAACCAATTCTATTCATGGAACTACAATCTAGGCGGCTAACAACTTGCCTCTAAAAGAGTGAAAGCGAGTCCATTACATGATTTTTTACCCTTTTTGTGAGTGAATCTTCTAGAAGAGATAAAAATAAGCCAAAGTTACATGCCCAATATACATTTACATCATAAAAACCCAAAATTCCATCCACAAGCAAAACTGGTCCATACTAGGCGAAAATTCGAGCGTCAGCAGTTGAAAATTCAGCAAAAATTTAAGTGGGTCGCTTTTGGGCCGAGTGGGTCGCGCTTTTTCCAGCCTGAATTTGAGGTACTTTCCCGGCATCCAAATTGAGCTCATGATAGCTCGTTGGAAAGCCCTGGATGTTGACTATCCAACCCAAGTGGAATTTCTGAATTTGGAGCTCATTTTGACCCTCCAAAACTTCTTTATCCCAGAAGTACTTCCTGCTGGTGCAAAAGGTGAGCAGCAAGGTGGTTTTCATGGTGTTTTTGAGCTCTTTGACCATCCAGTATTTTGATGAAATGCTTAGTTGATTTCTGAGGATGCATAACTAACCATGAAAAATCCAAAAATGCAAAAAAATTTCCTCCAGCTAAGTGTCCCAAAAAAAAGTGAGCGTATGAGGGTGAGACCCACTTAAAGCTCGAAAAACTCGTTTTTAGACCAAAAAATTTCAAAATGACAAAATTTTCTCCCGAATTTGCTCAAATTCGGAGTGAAGACATCATGTATCTTTCTCGGCCATGTAAAGAAGCCTTGGCCAAAATCCGAAGTGGATTAGGCATTTTCCCGCCGTCTTAGTGCTCTCCTGGTGCATGCGGCTCCCGTGGTGAAAACACGTCTCGGTTGTACTGTAGTTGGTCTCTATCATGGTGTCACAATGTGCATGAAAGTATACCGATATGGTTATGATGAAAACAAGTGTTTGGTGTACGCTCCAATGTCAGATGTGTCACATATATGTCAAAGTGCTATAGGAAATATCACAATGGGAAAAAGACTATCACAAGGAACTCGAATGGAAAATAGCCACTCTTTGACTACATGGGGATTTGACACAAGAATAGGAATGAGTATAGTGTAGGTCAATAGAAATAGCCCTTGCAACGTTTGAAAATGTCAATGGAGGATGTGGATAAGTGAAAATGGGACTATGTCATAACATTAATGATGAATAGTGTGAAAATGACAATGGCAATAACAATGAGAGCAGTGATGTAATGGCAGATGAGAGAAGCGTGAGTCGAGGTAAATAATGAGCGGGGACACCACGCAGGCGGTAGAGGCATGAGCATATATATCAACAACAAAACCTTGGAAATCCTTCACAAGACTATCAACACATGTCTCTCAAAACCCTAAGAAATGAATTTGCAATGAACATAGGTTTTACGTTTCTCCACATCAAACATTTGTTTCTCCACTTTCAAAACACCATAATCATGTCCAAAAAATCATCGAGCAATGTTTAAAAACCTACTTGCAAGTTGTTGGAGTCAACTTGAATCAAAACCGGGCACAAAACACAAATTTCCGGGCTTTTTTTGTTTAAGTGGGTCGCACCCCCTCAAGTGGGTCGCACCCGTTCACTTTTACACTGGCTAAAATGCTCAAGTGGGTCGCACCCCTCAAGTGGGTCGCATTTCCCTCTTGCCACATAGTGCATTTTTCAGGAAGATTTTGGAGGCCTTCCCGGTGTCCAAATTGAGCGTGTGATAGCTTGTTGAAAATCTCTTGGAGTCTACTGTCCAACACAAGTGGAATTATGCAATTTGGATTTGATTTACCCTGTCAAAAATCAAATCTTCCAACACTAGTCAAAATGAGCAGAATGAGGCTGCCTCAAGGCAGAGCGTTGTTGCAGTCAACTTTTGAAGGTCTTCCTCAACTCCAAATTGAGCTCATGATAGCTCATTGGAAAGGTATTTCTGTCTAGTTATCCTTTTAATCATCAAGTAAGTCATTTAGCCAAACATGCTAGGAGAAAACTTGATTTTCCCAAGGTCACTTCAGAGGTGCATTCAATTCTCCTGAGGCAACGATATTTTTGATATTTCTCTAAAACCATGATACCTGTGTAAAAAGTGAAGGAGGTTTTTCTTCCTTGGCATGTTGTGGACAAAAACCGCTCTTAGTTTCCCAAATTGCATCTTTTATTTCTCTGAAACATCTTTTGAGTGAAACCGATCCCGATGTGTGGAACAAGGGATTTTGTCGAAATGAAGCGAAATGAAGGGGATAGGGGGCTTCTAAATTCTTGGGGAAATTTTGGGAAGTAGGGAGGGATGTTAGGAAGCAGGGGAAAGTGGCATCACAGAGATTGAGTGAGGGGAAGGGGTCCAAAAGGGCAAAACACAGGCCTAGCCTAGAAAATTGCCAAGTTGTGACAAGAAACTAGGGTTTGTGCAAAAATGAGGAATTTGGGGGGATCTCAGTGATGGGGAAGTGTTTAATAAGGCATATTAAGGATAGGGAATGTGTTTGAAACATCGGGATACAAGTTTTTCCGAGTGATTTGACCGTCCAAGAGAAATTACCTCCAAAACCCTAGGAGAAGGAAATGGACCTTACCTAGAGCACATAGCGAAGCATGAACGAGGTGTAAAATAACCCAACTGAACTTGACATGATGATGAAAACCCTCTCGTAATGATGGTACACTCGTGCTGAATGGTGACATGGACCGACATTTGGACAAATTTGAAAAGAGTGAAAACCAACCCTAGACCTAATGCCTAGTGACCAAATTTTGCTTGAAGACTCATTGAAATGACAAAAATTTGACCTTGACACCTTAAAATCACTTTGTAAGAGCATGTTTGATCACCGAAGGAAGGCTGCAAAGGTCTGACTCTAACATTGGCTCCAATGGGGATGGTAGCTCCTTGGAGGTGCCAAGAACGGCAGATCTTTGGGAGAGCGGACCAGTTGCCTTATCCATTGGGCCATGGAATCAAAAACTCAAAGCCGAAATGCATGACCGAAAAGCTGATGACTTGACGACAAAAATTGACTCTCACTCAACTAAAAAGCTGACTCGATACTTAAACACAATTGACAAACCGAAAAAGATGCTCAAAGTAGAGCTTATTCAATACAACCTATTCTAATTGTGCTTTTTCACCACCCGATCAATCTGTAATGGAACGACCCTGATGCAACCATGTAAGCATCGTCAGTTCGCTTGATTTCTTCCCACATGCTTGCTTATGAACAACGAGAAATAACTACTAAAAGGCAACTCCCCATGGAAACTTTGAACCAAGTGGACCGCTCGATAAACTTGCAAAGCATAAATCGGCTCGGATAGTACCGCAAGAATACCGCGAAAGGATCTTCACTAAACATAGCTCCGGTCCGTATAATCTCCATACCTTGATCTTAAACTTTTCCTCACACCGCGGTGCTTTTCTTTGGTGATTGCAGCAAGCATCCAAAAGGATCCCGAAATTCATGAAAAATGAAACTGCGTTGTCGGGCGATTCCGGACCGAACAAAAGCCTCCTTTATCAATCTCCTCATATGAATGGAAATCTTGACATGTGCTACTGCAATGAACAATCTGTTAAACAAGGCGGTGAAGGTGACCTTTGAACAAGATTATCATCAACATTCTTTTCCAAGCACATGGTTAGCTAATGGAGCAGAAACTTTTTATAACAAACATCATCCAACACACGAGCAATGGGATCATCAAAAACTTGAGAAGAGGGCTCGTAATGTATCCATTGAAAGCCTGTATGACCTCCTTACGTACGTTCATCTTTTCCTTGAGATATACTATGAAGATTCCGCCTTATAAACTCGAAATGCTTCAAAACAAAAGGGTATAGAATCTTCCCCGCATCATCAAATTATGTATTTCATCTTCCACAACTTCATCCGTAACCGACCTTCAATTGCATTAGATGGTCGCAAATCTAATGCTACAAGTCGCTCAAAAAAGTCTCGTTATCCGTCTCATCCTCAACATTAACACCGAGAGATTGTTGATTTCCTATGGGCTGCTCATTTGAAGATTTACTATGCAATTTTTTTCTCAAAAACTGAAATGATTCAAAACATAAAGGTACGGAGTCACCTTGAATCATTAAATCATGTGTGCCCACTTCCAAATCTTCATATTGCAACTTGACAATCAATGACTTCGAGGGTCTGAAAATCGAATATGAGAAGTTTTGAACAAGGCTTTCATTGCCCTCTAGATGGTCCAAATCAAGGCTTGTTGACGTTTGATTTCGATTGCATGAAAGTTATCTCTAATGAACCGAAACGAATCAAAACACAAAGGCAAAGATCCTTCACTTACATCAAAATTTTCTGCACTTTCCTCATCATTGCCATAGCTGATATGCATCGGTTGATCATCTGTACTCGAGCTGCGAAAGTGAACTTCCTCCTCGCACAAGCTAGCGCTGATTTGTCCGCAAGATTAGATTCTTTTTGGAGAACATAATCATCATCATACTGATCAAGTCGAGGCAATTCATCATCAAACATACACATCATATCAACAAGCTCTCTCTTCTTCACAATGATCTATAAAACAATCACTATGACTACCGGGATCGAAACAAAATGTTTTGGGTCAACAACTTGTTCTTGAATGTCATTTTCATTTTTTGCGCTCATTTTCCGCACCATCTCTTCTACCGTGTTTACGAAAAGATCAAGATTTTCCTCAAAGTGTCGAACTGCTCTAAAACATTCTTCTTTTCTTCTTCCTTCAACCTTGCCCTCAAGATCGACGAAATGAGCCTCTCACATTCACTACCTTGTTCTGCATCTCGTGAAGTGTTGCAATATTCTTTTTCTCTCGATCTGAAACTCCATTTCCGGATCAAAGGCACCGGGTAGTGCAAGAGAGCAGATCTAGGAGAAGGTCTTATATCAACCGGCATCGAATAATAAACTTGGTTAAATCTAGCGGAGAAAATTGTTGTACTCGTCTCACCCTGGGCATTCTTTTCAATCCCAGGTTATACTCCTCTACAATCAACAAAAAGTTACGTCCAGATCATCCACATCCAAGGAAAACTTTGACAAACGCGTCGAAAACTGGGATGCTCGCATCGAGCGGGGCTATTGAACCAACTCTTCACTTGGCCTTGCAAAGAAAGAGCAAAAAGCCTAATACTAACATCTTCATCATCAACTTCAAAAAGATCTAGAAAAGTCTCAACATTACGCACATGTTGCTCGGCATTGACATTGTTACATTCACCGTCAAATCTTGGTAGATATAGGTCATAATTTGCGTGAAAAGCATGAAGAACGAAGGCAAAACAAGAGGTTTATACCGATCTACGGAATTTTACAAGTGTGTAGGGGGCATGTACAAGAGCTGCGGGATCAGCCCTGATTTTTCTGCTCATCACTACGAAGAAAGTCCTCATAATATGTGGGAAAAGTAAGGAGACCGGGATCAAAGGGAAACTCGGCATTTACACTTTTTTGAATGGGTCGAGTGAAGATTTTGATCACCTTTCTCATGCAACAAATTTTGAAAAAAATTTTCGGGACAACTTCAAGACCGAAAGAAAGTAGATTTACAAGAAAGCAGATTAGATCTCGAATACCATTCCACCTTAGATACCCGAACTTTGTGTAAGATCCCTTCCATTTTCTCGGAGAAAAAGTCGATCCTCCGGACTTTGAATTGGAGTCACCGGTGAATGATTTCAACCTTCTTATGTCGATCGTTGTCCACCATCAACCATCGTGATCTGAACTTGATACACGTACTCGGGGGAATTTGCAAATCAAGGGACACATTCACGAAGCTAAGCCGGAGATCGACCGAAACGACTTTTATCTACTATGCACTCGCGACGTGAGAAATGTGATTCGAAGGCTACAGCGTGACTTCGTACTCCGTCTATATAGCAAACATTTTGAGTTTCTCCCCGGTATGGTCGCCACTATGTTAGCGCTCAAATCTACCCTCAAGCTGAAATGAAGTAAACTCAAGGCTACATCAAACCATGCTCGCCCTCGTAGCTAGCCCTACGAGGACAGGGGAGAGGGCTCTCTCCGTCAATCTCGAGAAAATGAACAATAGGATGCGAGATGACTTACAATAAGAACTCGATTTTAGGCTAGTAAAGAGATAGGTATGTTTGTTTTTTGGTTTTTGGGTTTTTCGCCCGGAGAAATGGGAAAATGCATTTTGGAGTCCGGACAAGGTCGGACCTTTGCGGATTTCAAGTTGGGGCGAGGTAGGTGAATGTCTTGATCTTTGATTGGACATATGGATAGATCAGACCGTCGAGGAGCCGAAGAGGGCAAAGAAGAACTTGGATCCTCTCCAAACGAAATTTGAAAACATATACGAACTAGCGAATTCAAAGGCCAAACCCTCGTAAACAATGGATTCAACCTTATTCACTCATTCAATTTAGTTCAGAAGCATATGAAAGGATGGCATACATTAAACATGAAGAAACTTATAGTAAACAAAGAGGAAACACCATCGAAAACAGAACACCACAAGGATCCCAACAAGTGCCGCAAAACCCTACGATCTTTCCTTAGCCAAAATATGAAAAATATGTACAATGATATCAAAAGTATCCCAAGAGTCCAACCTCTCCAACCTCCGAAAATGATTGAGAAATTACATCATATAGACCATCCTAACCCCTTCCCCACACCTCTAGGGGTCGAATTCCTCCTTCGAGGGTCGGTTTCCAACCAATTCTATTCATGGAACTACAATCTAGGGCGACTAACAACTTGCCTCTAAAAGAGTGGAAACTGATCCATTACATGATTTTTACCCTTTTTGTGAGTGAATCTTCTAGAAGAGATAAAAATAAGCCAAAGTTACATGCCCAATATACATTTACATCATAAAAACCCAAAAATTCCATCCACAAGCAAAACTGGTCCATACTAGGCGAAAAATCCGAGTCTGTGGTTGAAAATTCGAGCAAAAATTTAAGTGGGTCGCTTTTGAGCCGAGTGGGTCGCGCTTTTCCAGCCCGAATTTGAGGTACTTCCCGGCATCCAAATTGAGCTCATGATATCTCGTTGGAAAGCCCTGGATGTTGACTATCCAACCCAAGTGGAATTTATGAATTTGGGAGCTCATTTCGACCCTCCAAAACTTCTTTCTCCCAGTAGTACTTCTGCTGGTGCAAAAGGTGGCGACAAGGTGGTTTTCATGGTGTTTTTGAGCTCTTTGACCATCCGTATTTTGATGAAATGCTTAGTTGATTTCTGAAGATGCATAACTAACCATGAAAAAATCCAAAAATGCAAAAATTTCCTCCAGCAAAGTGTCCCAGTGAGCGTATGAGGGTGAGACCCACTTAACCGAAAAACCTGTTTTTAGACCAAAAAATTTCAAAATGACAAAATTTTCTCCGAATTTGCTCAAATTCGGAGTGAATACCCCCCCCCCATCATGTATCTTTTTTCAGCCAACGAAGCCTCGCGCCAAAATCCGAAGTGGATTAGGCCTTTTCCGTGTCTTAGTGCTCTCCGGTGCATACGGCTCTGTGAAAAGCTCTCGTCTCGGTTGTATGTGTTGGTCTCTATCATGGTGTCACAATGTGTATGAAAGTATACTGATATGGTTATGATGAAAACAAGTGTTTGGTGTACGCTCCAAGGTCAGATGTGTCACATATATGTCAAAGTGCTATAGGAAATATCACAATGGGAAAAAGACTATCACAAGGAACTCGAATGGAAAATAGCCACTCTTTGACTACATGGGGATTTGACACATGAATAGGAATGAGTATAGTGTAGGTCAATAGAAATAGCCCTTGCAACGTTTGAAAATGTCAATGGAGGATGTGGATAAGTGAAAATGGGACTATGTCATAACATGAATGATGAATAGTGTGAAAATGACAATGGCAATAACAATGAGAGCAGCGATGTAATGGCAATGAGAGAGCGTGAGGTTGAGGTAAATAATGAGCGAGACACCACGAGAAAGTAGAGGCATGAGCATATATATCAACAACACATACCTTGGAAATCCTTCACAAGACTATCAACATGTCTCTCAAAACCCTAAAAAGTGAATTTGCAATGAACATAGGTTTTACGTTTCTCCACATCAAACATTTGTTTTCTCCACTTTCAAAACACCATAATCATGTCCAAAAATCACCGAGCAATGTTTAAAACCTACTTGCAAGTTTTTGGAGTCAACTTGAATCAAACTGGGCACAAAACACAAATTTATGGGCTTTGTTGTTTAAGTGGGTCGCACCCCTCAAGTGGGTCGCATTTCCCTCTTGCCACATAGTGCATTTTTCAGGAAGCTTTTGGAGGCCTTCCCGGTGTCCAAATTGAGCGTGTGATAGCTAGTTGGAAAGCTCTTGGAGTCTAATTTCCAACACAAGTGGAATTATGCAATTTGGATTTGATTTACCCTGTCAAAAGTCAAATATTTCAACACTAGTAAAAATGAGCAGAATGAGGCTGCCTCAAGGCAGAGCGCTGTTGCAGTCAACTTTTTGAAGGTCTTCCTCAACTCCAAATTGAGCTCATGATAGCTCATTGGAAAGGTATTTCTGTCTAGTTAGCCTTTGAATCATCAAGTAAGTTATTTAGCCAAACATGCTAGGAGAAAAATTGATTTTCCCAAGGTCACTTCAGAGGTGCATTCAATTCTCCCCGAGGCAACGGTATTTTTGATATTTCTCTAAAACCATGATACCTGTGTAAAAAGTGAAGGAGGTTTTTCTTCCTTGGTATGTTTGTGACAAAAGCCTCTCTTAGTTTCCCAAATTTCATCTTTGATTGCTCTGAAACATATTTTTAGTGAAACCGATCCCGATGTGTGGAACAAGGGATTTTGTCGAAATGAAGCGAAATGAAGGGGATAGGGGGCTTCTAAATTCTTGGGGAAATTTTGGGAAGTAGGGAGGGATGTTATGAAGCATGGGAAAGTGGCATCACAGAGATTGAGTGAGGGGAAGGGGTCCAAAAGGGCAAAACACGGGCCTAGCCTAGAAAATTGCCAAGTTGTGGCAAGAAACTAGGGTTTGTGCAAAAATGAGGAATTTGGGGGATCTCTGTGATGGGAAGTGTTTAATAAGGTATATTAAGGATAGGGGGAAGGTGTGTGAACATCAGGATACAAGTTTTTTCCGATGATTTGACCGTCCAAGAGAAATTACCTCCAAAACCCTAGGAGAGGGAAATGGACCTTACCTAGTACAACTGAAGCATGAACGAGGTGTAAAATGACCCAACGGAACTTGACATGATGATGAAAACCCTCTGAATGATGGTACACTCAGCTGAATGGTGACATGGACTGACATTTGGACAAATTTGAAAAGAGTGAAAACCAACCCTAGACCTAATGCCTAGTGACCAAATTTTGCTTGAAGACTCATTGAAATGACAAAATTTGACCTTGACACCTTAAAATCAATTTGTAAGAGCATGTTTGATCACTGAAGGAAGGCTGCAAAGGCTGACTCTAACACTTCGTTATCAGGCACAATAGGCATGTGTTTTACTTTTACACTAAGCTGTTGACTTATCTCAGGTATTTGGCAATTGCTGGCGTTGAAAGCGAGTTCTAGGAATGAAAATAAGTTCATACTTTTCAAAGGTTTTCAATAAATCAAGGGCAGCATTCCGATATTCCCTAAGTCATGGATTTCTAGCCGGTATTCTCCTTTGATTTGTCTTATGATTAGTTCGGAATCTCGAAAGATTGATATCCTTTGGGCTTCTAATTTTTTAAGCAATTGTAAGCCTAGGAGAAGTGCTTCATACTTAGCAATATTGTTAGTGCATGGGAAATCTAATTTATATGAAAAACTATGATTTGTATTTTGAATCCAAGACCTACTCTGCACTTTTTATTACGTGGATCCATCAAAGTTTATTGTCCAAAGTATGTTTGCCTCATTTTCATTTCTTGTTGTTGTTGGTTTTCAATGTTTTGAATTTGTTTCAAGGGAAGAATTGATTGTTCTAGTGAGTCGATTTTGGGTTTACGTTTTCCTTATCTTGTTGATTACATTCATATTCATTGCATAAGATAAAGGAATATAAACTTTATTGAATATAATAGATTGGAGAGTTGTTTGTTTTGTCTATATTTCTCACCATGTACTTCATGTGAGATTCCATGTATAGTCTTTTTTTTTGGTTAAAAACAGGGATGGTGGCATAAGACATGTCCATTTGAAGGCTTCCCTAAAGTTTGCCTCCCCGTGATCTTGATAAGAGCATGCCATACTTAGGGGGAATGTCAGCTACAACTATTTCCATTACTAGACTCTTAGCGATGGATTTGAGCTAAGTTAACACATAAATCTTTGATTAAACCCAAACACTTCACTCTACTTGAGTCAAAGGAATACAAATATTTGTATGGTTTAGTAATTTCTAAGCCTAAGCTTTCCATTACTACCTTGGGCATTAGATTGTGTGAAGCTCCATAATCTAACATGGCATTGTGTAAAATTGTCTCATGTTTGTTCAAACTAACATAGAAGGGAGGGACAACCCCTTCTTGGTATTTTTCTCAACTTTCCGTACCAAACAACAACTCCAGGCTTGTCATCTGTCAAGTTTAAGGTTTCACTATCACTTCCTAGGTTCAAAGCTTTTAACACTTGGTTTTTGTACACTTCTTGGGTTACTAGTTCAGCTAGGGTGATGGTAATTTTTATCTTGGCAATCTCTCCCTCAAGGTTGAATGGAACAATTGACTTGTTCATATTTACATCTATTTTTTTAGTTGAATTATTTTTAGCAATTTTGATTTCATTGAACTTTGTTTGGACTAGTAATTGGGATTGTTTTGTTAGGACCACTAGCTGAAGTGCTAGGGGTACTGTTCAACATTTGGTCTGGTTGTTTTTCTCTTTGTTTAACTCCGGTTTTTCACCCAAAATGATGGGTTTGTTTGATGTCTTCTCAGGGCGACTTTTCGTATTTTTCTTGAAAACGAGTACTAGTGTTCTTATCTTTTAAATTGTCCATGTTCCCTTTACTCCTAAGATCGTATCGTTTGTGTACCTCCGTGGTTGCATTTTCAAACCCTAGTATATAGTCACTGTAATCTTCATAGGTGTTTGTACTTTTATCGGAGAAGAAACATTGTTCTTCCTCAATAGAGGAAAACATCATCCCCACCGTGTGATCCAATCAAGTTTTACATGAGCTTCTCCCCAACCTTTCCATCTCCCTATCTTCCTCATATTGATCGACATAGTTCAGTCCGTTTGGAAGGGAGGTCTAACCCGTTAGTCACTTTCCTTTTTCTTCATCTTGATTTTTTTATCTCCTATAATTCTGATTTCTATTTCTTTTTTGGTTTCTTTTGAGGTTCTCTTTGGTGGCACTCTATCATTTAAGTTGATCTTCTCAAGCATCCTCTCCATTACCTTCACTAGGTTGTCTATTTTTAGTGTCGGATGTTGAAGTTGAGGGTAGCATGTCATCTTTATAAGTTACCCTCTTCTCTAATCTCAACCTATTTCTTTTCTCAATTATGTTTGCTTCTATGCTCACAGATCCCTTTTGCATGTCTTCTAAGGTTAATTAATCTCTCTCCCTTAATTGATAAGCCATTTCAACATCAAAGCCTTCGGGATACCTTACTAAGGCCATGCCTTGAGGAGGTTTCATGTGAGATTGAAGAGCATTGTAAATGCTATTGAACCTAGTGGAGTAATCATGAACACTCTCCCCTTGACTCTTGAGGCTACTATACTCTGCTAGTATTTGGAGAGGGTTCTTTTTTGAGTTCCCATTTGTTGATGAATGTTTCATGCAAAGCAGGGAGATCATTTATGCTTTTAGGAGGTAGGTTCTTAAACCATTTCTTTACATCTCCTCCTAAACTTTGGGCGAAAATCCTCATATTCACAATTTCTTCTTCTATTTCCATGTAATCAAATGCATATTCCATCCTATCTACACGATGTTGAGCTATTGTAGACTCTTTTCTAGTGAAATGAGGGATTTTGGATTGGTAATTATTTGGTAAGGGAAGTAGAGGTTGCGGTAACACTAATGGGGAATACCATGTTTCCATGGCTGGAAATAAGGGTGGATTTACAAGAGGTGGATTTACAGGAGTGAAAGTGGGTCGAGTCAGGAGTTTTTTTCACAATGGTAGTATGGATTGGAGTGAAAGAAACACTTGGGCCAGCAAACTGATTTTGAGCATACTTGTTATGGAAATGGCTAAAGTGATGAAGAAGCTGGGAATTAGGAGGAGTGGAAGGTGATGCTTCTCTACTAAAGCTTTGTTGCAATTTTGCAATGTCAATATCGGCTTGGTATAAATCACCTTGAGATCTAGTTCTAAAGATGTTCTTTGTATGATGTAAATCAAAGTGTAAATCCTCTAAGACAACAAGGTTTTCAGGGACAGATTTAGTTCTTAAGAGGCTCCTATTAGTAGTTGATTTTCCAGAGTTAGAATTTTACCACAGAATTCTCTCTGGATTTTCGATGATTAAAGGAGGATTTGGGTCTGGATGGGATCTAGTGTTGATCCTATGTGAAGCCAGACTGTTTTTCAAAAAATGAGAGAGGCTAAAATTTTAGGGATTTCTTTTGGGAGTTTTACCTCTCACGATGTCTTATCTAGTATGGGACTAGCCTTCTAAACTCCTTCAAGGCTGGTTAACACAACCCTAAAGAGAACTAGTAACCTAGATGAGTAATAGGCCCATCGCGCTAGTGGAGTCGCCGGTGGAAACTATTTAGCTTCTATGATGGTAAAAATTGGATGGTTCCACCACCATGTTTATTATGAAGCCAAACTGAATTTTTTTTGGGTTTTTTCCGAGTTATTTTCGTATTATAGGTTATGAGAGTGTCCTAGTTGGAAAGTGATGATCACCAAAACTAGGTGGGGGCCACACAAGTGATTTTTGTTGCAAAGTCTATTTTTAGACATATGGATCATGGTCTATGAGTTGCAGGGATGCTATTTGTGGATGGTTGGTCAAGTTGGTAAAAATAGATGGACCTCTATTTTTAGACATTGGGGCGACAGTCTATTTAAGACCACCAGTCTAAAAATAGATCACTCGAATATTATTAGCCCCTTAATAATATTTGGACTATAAACATTATCTTATCCTCTCGAGCACTTCGATTCGAGCTACGGATGTGGCACATGCACCGAAAGAAGGAATTACGCTATTCCTAGGGGTTAGTGTGAGCTATTGCATGGTTGACTTCGGTTAGAACTCATGTGGCGAGTTTGGTGGAGTTGATGAGACAGTTGATGGAGTTGTGTTCGGTTTAACTTAGTTGAACTAGTTGTATTTAGTCTAACTGATAAATACACTAGTGATGAGTGATGCGAATTAATTATTAATTAATTCACTAATTATTAACTCACAAATCAACTAAATAATACATCAGTTGACTACAGTGCATGGACGATCAAGTATAGACGAGTGTTAGAGGTGGGTGAAAGGGTGAGTCTACTATCGCGTTGTGACTATAGTTGTGCATGAGATTTGCACACATTGATTGAGATTGCTAGTGAGAGTTGCACAGTACAAGTCGGTGGGATTCAAACTTGGATCTCATCATTATTCATCTTGGATTTCACAGTAGAGGCAGGCAGACAAAGTGGAGGAGATTTGAACTTGTGACTTGTTCATATCACGAGCTAGTTTGTGTGTAGCATGTGAGATAGTGCCGAGAGCTGTGAGGAGCTTTGTGCTATGTATTGTTACATGTTCTCTATCATTATAATATACTGGATAGTTGGGGGTTTTCATCTGTAAGCTTTCCCCATTACATATTGTGTTATATGTGTGCTTGATTATGTTTTAATGTGTGCATGCAAAGTCTGCTTCTAATTTCCGCAAATTGATGATCAATTGTAGAAGAGGTTATGGATTATGCATGAAGCTCAAATAGTGTGTAATCGTGATAATCTGTTTCGTGAATAATTCATCTATTATTCAAATTTCTACATGGTATTGGAGCGAAATTGATCATCGGATCCATTACGATGATTACATTTTATTTCGGTAGACAAAGTACGTACGAGGGCCAAGTAGCCTCGGATCCATCCTTTCTTTGAAAGGTGATATATTCAATGAATGCCCCTACGGTCGATCTCCTCTCGTGCTAGAAATAATTTGTTCTCACGGATCGAGAAGCGGTTGAGTTTTTGAGCTTTGGGTGGAATTCGAATTTGCGGTAGTGTTTTCTTGGTGTCGAAGTCAAAATGTCTTTCAACGGATTGCGGTGGAGTATGCCCCTGAGGGCGGCTCGAATTATTCTGCATGGAAGGATAGGATGGAGGCGATGTTAGATGAAAAATGGGGTAAAGGAGTTCATAGATGCTCGAAGTCCCAAAGACTACGATGTTGCTCAAGTTGAGGCTTGGCAAAAGAAACTGACAAAGTTTCGAAGGATTCTGTTGGAGGGCGTGAAGGATCACATAGTATCCAGCCTGCATGGTAAAGCTTCTCCATTCTTGATGTGGAAATCTTTGTGCATATTTTTTCCAAAGCAAGAGTGACCAAAGGAAGTTGTCACACAAGGATAAACTCGAGAAAAATAAAGATGGAGAAGAATGACACTATCTTTCAGGTATACTTGACGAAAAGTTTGTCCATTGCGAGGATGAGCTTGGGAGTGTAGGGGTTAGTGTGGATGATTAGGAATTGGTGAGCTTGTCTCTCCTTGAGCTTCGAAGAGTTGGCATTCCTACTCGGATTCGTACAATGGTAGGGAGAAATTGCCGGGATGGGAGTGACTTTGGTCGGATCTTGTGCAAGAAGAGATAAGGCGAGTACCAGGGATGGATCTTCATCGAAGGCATCCGATGAAGAGGATTGCGCTTTGGCGCGCAAAGCAAGGAAGGAAGGGCAAGAAGAATGCTTCTCAATCTGGGTGCGGATGGTAAAGAGCATGGGCATTATGCCACAAATTGTCCACGAGAGAAGAAGAACAAGCAAGTCGGCCAGAGTTGCAGTCGGTAAGGCTCTTGCCTCGCAATTTGAGTCGGAATTCTCATTGATCGCATGCATGGTGTCTAGTGCATTGGGATCGGGGTGGTATTTTGATAGTGGCGCTTCCTTTCACATGACGCGGAGATGTGAATCTTTTCGATGACTTGGTGGAGAAAGATCTCCCGGTTGCATGTTGAGTTGGGTGACAATGGATGATACAATGCGACCGGAATTGGTACCATAACCTTTCGAGAGGGAGTTAGTGTAAACTTATTCTTTTACAAGATGTAGTGCATGTTCCGGGTTTAAAGAAGAATTTGATCTCGAGTCGCAATGTTAGAGGATAAAGGGTATGAAGTTGTCTTCGAGTGAAGGAAAAGTTTTCTTCGGCACAAGGCAACAGGGACAAGTCAAGAAGGTTTGGATTCGAAGAAAGAATCTCTGAGACTTGAAGTAGATGGGATGTCTCACGAAGCTTCCCTACTTTATTGGGAAGTGCAAGAAAGACATGCAATTGATGCTTGAGAGGGGAGCAAGTTTTGCATGGCGGTAAGAGTGAACCTCGAGATGTGGAAGCGACCACAAGATGAGGATCATGGAGTGGGAGAAACCACTCATGTAGAGAAATTTCGTGCCGGATGGGCGAGAGGGAGTGCATGTAGCTATACCACCAGGGTGAGAGGTGGGGGCGACATGCATGATTAATCCCAAGAGGAGATTTACGGGCGAGGGATTCATGAGATGGTGTGGATCTCATGAATTGAACCTGAATACGAGGTGCCCACAACACGAGTAGTAGCATGATCATTTGGATTGATGCGGGCATATCAAAGTGACAAGGTTATCGGATCACTGGAGCGCGAATCGTAGTTGACGGCAAGTGCAAGAGTGCATGGGTGCAAGAGTTCAACGAGCGTAGTGGTTCTTGATGACATGTGCAATTGGGCCCGATAGAAGTCGAAGACTTTTATGATAGATGCATTAGGCGATTGAGTTTTTTGGAGCCTATTCGGTTTCGGAGGAGTTGCGGAAGCGGATGCATAGAGTTGCATGGCGCTTGTGAAGGTTGCAAGGCAAATGCATGGAGTTGCATGTCGCATGCAAAGACAGATCCTTTCTTGTTGAGAGGGAGTGTTGAAGATGGCAACAAGAAATGCTGAAGGAGGCATCCCTGAAACATATTTCTGATCCTAGTTGGAAAGTGATCACCAAAACTAGGTGGGGGCCACACAGTGATTTTTTGTCGCAAAGTCTATTTTTATACTATGTCTATTTTTAGACATATGGATCATGGTCTATGAGTTGCGGGATGCTATTTGTGGATGGTTGGTGAGTTGGTAAAAATAGATGGACCTCTATTTTTAGACATTAGGGGCGGAGTCTATTTTTTAGGTCGCCAGATCTAAAAAATAGATCGCTCGAATATTATTAGCCCTTAATAATATTTGGACTATAAACATTATCTTATCCTCTTGGAGCACTTCGGTTTGAGCTACGGATGTGGCACATGCAGTGAAAGAAGGAATTACGCTATTCCTAGGGGTTAGTTGAGCTATTGCATGGTTGACTTCGCTTAGAACTCATGTGGCGAGTTTGGTGGAGTTGATGAGACGGATTGACGGAGTTGTGTTCGATTTAACTTAGTTGAACTAGTTGTATTTAATCTAGCGATAAATACACTAGTGATGAGTGGTGTGAATTAATTATTAATTAATTCACTAATTATTAACTCATAAATCAACTAAAGAATACATCGGTTGACTGCGGTGCATGGAGAAAGTTCAGTATAGACCGAGTGTTAGAGGTGGGTGAATGGGTGAGTCTACTATCGATTTGTAGACTATAGTCATGCATGAGATTTGCACACACATTGATTGAGATTTCCAATGAGGATTGCGTAGTACAAGCCGCGTGTGATTCGAACTTGGATCTCATCATTATTCATCTTGGATTGCACACAGTAGATGCGAGCAGACGAGTGGAGGAGATTTGAACTTGTGACTTTTTCATATCTCGAGCTAGTTTGTGTGTAGCATGTGAGTATAGTGCCGAGAAGCTGTGAGGAGCTTTGTGCTATGTATTGTTACATGTTCTATATCATTATAATATACGTGATAGTTGTTTTTTCAGCCGTAAGCTTTCCCCATTACATGTTGTGTTATATGTGTTCTTGATTATGTTTTTAATGTGCGCATGCGCTACGCTTCTAATTTCACGCAAATTGATGATCAATTGTAGAAGAGGTTATGTATTATGCATGAAACTCAAATAGTGTGTAATCAGGATAATCTCCGTGAATAATTCATCTATTATTCAAATTTCTACACATTTAGATAAAGTTCCACTATTGTGTGTAGGAAATATATTATTTAATACATAATCGGGCTCACGAAAATTCTATTAATGAGAAAGACCTAACAATCCTCAACAATGCTGGGCACACCTTAAATTTCTGCTTGCTGGCACACACTAACATTTCTTATTACCCCACATGTCTTGGAACATCTTTGTACCTAGAACATCTTTTGATGACATCGACGCCCAAGCACATGGTGGCATGCGCTAACACAACATGTAACTCTCCTAGCATGTGTTGGCATGCTTGCATATAGTCCCTAGCATGCCCTAGAACACCTTGGTTGAATGCATTGACATACATTAGCACTTGGCACACAATGCCACTTGGCATGTATTGGGACCTATTATTAGTGTGCTTAGCATGCCCCTTTTCAAAAAGAATGAGTCCTGACTTATTAACCCTCTTATTGGTTCTTCCTTTTGTTGCCTTGACACATATTGATATACCATGGCACCCTGCGCCACATCCTTAGCACCTAGCATGTATTGGCATATCTTGGCAGTATTAATTGGCACATGATATACTTAGCACACCCTGGAAATCCCAAGCACACTTTGGGAATTCTTAACATGCCTTGATATTCCCTAGCATGCCTTACCAATGCTTAGCATACCTTGTCACTCCCTCCTTGTCATGAAAACTAACACTGACCATTAACACTAGTCTCTGGCAGTATACATTCCTCATATTCATTAACTTCCATGAATTTTTACCTAGTGCTCCCTTAATGTTTTCTCCCAGTACTCCTTAACACTCATCAACATGCATTATCACTCTCTTACACACCTTAGCACTCTTCAGCATTCCCTTCCACTTCATAACATGCATAACACTAGTTCCTGACACATCATCGATTCATTATGTGTAACTATTTACTACAACATCTGACCACTTTCCATCCTCCTTGATCGGATCTCCTATGCTACCACCACCTTTGATTACCACACCCGTAGACTCTTTCCAATGCCACCCTAGGTCGGTAGCCTTTGCGGCTGGTGACTTAGGGTTGTTTCTACTTGTTGTTTTTTTTGTTTCCTGCATTTGATGACTAATTTCAGCTATTACACACTCACCTTGGGTTTTCAACCCTCAATTGCAACTTATCGAGTTGACATTTGCTACCATTTTGTGCCTCAACGACTATCTATTACCCAATGCACGCACCATATTATCTCACTATCTTCTCCACAATATTGTTGTTGTTATTTAGTGACCCTATCTTTGTCATGTGCATCAAACTATTAGATTCCAACCCTATGCCATGAACTTTATTATCGGTTCATGAGCAAGTTTAACTCCTCACTACTTCCGCGACCACCAGTTGCCACCCCAAACAATCTTGTTGGCACTTTTTTGCCTGCTGCTAGCATGCTCCCTTACCAAAATCACATTGTTTCTTGAGTCTCGATAGCCAATCCGCCCGACTGGAGCCTTGACCGCTACCTACACTAGTGGTGGCAGGGTCTGTTAGCCATAAGCACTCAACTAATAGTTGGTAGAGCTATGGGCCACTCACACATTTTTTTTAATTTGTCTTTAGCTTCAAAAGATTATCCCCCCTCATTCTACAGTCATATAATACGATCTCGACCTACTTAAAAAAAACATTACCTCATACGATTGTGGATGAACCTATCCCTCACAATCATGTACAAACCTGACACCTGTTATTTAGATATAAGTGCTCAAAAAATTTTATGCTTTGATACCATGTTAGTTTTTTCTGCAAACCTAACACTCGACACTTTATTCCTAACAAAATATTGATCTACTGATTAATTGCATAAATATGTTCATAACACATTAAATTCATCATAAGAAAAATATATCAATTTCAATCATGAAAATATGACACAGCAAATTCTACCCAATCATAATTCTTCATTACAATTATAAACTAACTTGGGCTCCCTTCCTGGGAAAATGGCCCAACCAAGGAAATACATACAACAACTGGATCTGATCCAGTTGATCAAGCCCTCCTTGGCTGATCTGGATCCCTTTCTCCCCTTCCTTCGACCAAACACACTCATTGAGATTCTCTCTTAATTTTGTGTTGTTGTATGATGTGTCTTCTCCTTCTCCGTAGCCTTGCTTTTATAAATTTACATTGAGCTATTTTTCTAACCCTAATCCCCAAAGTGATTGACACCCAATTTTAGACCTCACCTCACTTGACATCAAGGATTGAGATTAAAACGCAACAAATAAAGTAAATAATTTACTTTTCCTAAGTTTAATTTAGCTCAATAATCCAACATAATAATTGATTTAGCTCAATAATCCAACAAAATGATTGTGTTATAAGTTACAAAAACAAATTGATCATACTAGTAGCAGAGTACTGTCTAAGGAGATATTGGGTGAATTGTACACACCTAGACACTTAGGAATGTGTAGAACTACTTTCTCGAGCCTACAAACATCAACAAAGAAAATGTAAGGTTTAGAGAGTGAGTTATAGAAAAAGAATGATGAAATGGAAAGTTTTTAGGATATGGATCGAGAAGCGATGTATAGAGAAAATGAAGTGAATGATGAACTTCAATTGGCAAGAAAAGAAACTATTGACAAAAATATCAAATAAATAATAAATATGTAAAAAAAGGAATAAGCTTATTAAAAAGGGAATTCGATATACAAAGTCTCAAAGTCTAAGCTTAGGGGGAGAATTTTTTGTCTTGTTTCTCTTCTTTTCATCAAGCAATTAGCAAATCATAAAAGTATGAAGATCAAAACAATAAAGGACACAATGTGTAGGCTCTCAACCAGGGAAAACCCCTCTCTTAAGGGAAACCCAACCAAAATTCTCTTTCTTCTTCAAGAATCAATTCAAAGCGAGACAACCAAGACCTCTAGACCAACAACAAACCTTTCTCCATCCACCAAGTCAACCCACCAACACAAGCTATTTCAAGTGAGCTTGATCCAACAAAAGTCAATCCAAGTCAACCTCCTTCAAACTTCGGATCTCTACCTCCCGCAATGTAATTTCGGCCTCTATTATAGATTTGCAATTTTCATCCCTCCTTCAACTCGTAAATTTCGCACGTGTGGGAGATATTCTTCAAGTCTTAGGTCCTCCTTTCTTCGATAGGGTTTCTTCTTTCTTTTCTTGTCTTTTTCACTCTTTTTTCTCCTTACGTAGATTGTAGATCCAACTTCTTGAACTCGACCTTTATCACAAGCCTGTAATAACCGTAGTAAATACTCACATGTGTAAGGGAGATTGACACAAACTTCGATTTAAACTTTGCCTTTTGTCTCCTTGTTTATTCTAGACCTTCACTCTTCTTCCTTGTTATCTTACTTTAGATCGAACTTGATTGAATTAGATGCCACAATAGGTCGAATGCTAGTCTATATATAGTCTCTTTTGTGTGGTTGAATCACCTTCATGAGGCCGACTTGATAGATGTTGAAGCCAACTTGGTGGAGGAGGGACTAGACACATTTTTGATACAAATATATTTTTTCTTTCTCGACATAAGAAGCCCAAGAAGGGTTTAGAACATGATGAAAAGGACAAATTACTCATGACACAACCTTAGAAGCACTCAATGGGTGCTTTGGCCTATAACCATAATAAATAAAGCATGAAACCCATACTTAAAATGATTTTTCTTTGATCTTTATAATACTTTTATTTTCTTCTCTTTTGCAAATACAGAAAAAATTACATCATGTCATGAGCCAATCAACAATTATGAAGGCCGATACTAGTTACATTTTCAACAAATTGGACTTGGAAACATTATTATAATAAAATAGGCCACAATGCATTATCTAACACAACATCTTTCCTTTTACAACATATCCACCTTATATTCTCTTCATCGTTCCCTTCCCCCACTTTAAAGTATGCTAATATTCATTAATCATTAATAATACTCAAAAGAAAACAACAACATGAAGTTATTATTACCATTATTTTTTCTTTCTAAAATAAAAAATAACGAAGTATAAAGTGTAACTTCTTTATTTTTTTTATATGGTTCTCAAGCCCCAAAGATTAGTGAATGCTACGTCCACGAATATTTGTACTAGGTAGATCCACTCGAAAGGAAGTGACTAGGTAAATCCACTCGAAAAGATCACTTCCCGTTACATCCCGAGACTATTGAGAGAATTGAACTCGTAACATTTCAATAACAAAATGCTTTAAGGAGAAAACTCGACCCATTAAACTAACCTTGTCATTGTCTTCAAAACTGCCACTATAGATCCGAATTACAAGATTGTTGCAAGGTCACATATTTCACCACAGTCCGAATTAGAAGGGTCTCGAATTGCGAGAGAAGAGTCTCGGGTCAGGAGCTTCAGGAAAGGCCGAAGTTACGAGCTCGTTAGAGCAGAAATTTCGAAAGCTTTGATAGGGCCGAAATTTCGAGACACAATTCGACTTTCGAAAAAAATTATTTCCACGGGTGCAAATAGATCGCAAGAGATATATCCTTCTAGCCCAAAACGTTGTAATTATGATCTCCCTTTTAATCTCCTTGGCCTCCTCGTTTTATCTCGGAAATTCTCACTATATTTTTCACCGAAATTTTCATTCCAAAATGATGAGCATGACTAGTTATTTATAGTTGTTTGTGTATGGTACCGAGCAGATCCTATCTTTTGATTAAGAGAGCCGAGCATACCGATTTGAGCCAACTCGTGCATCATTTTTGGCATTTATTTAAACCAATTTTAAGGCGATATAGGGGGCAATTTTATGGTTAAGTACGGGCCTCGGCGCTTGATAAGAACACCATACAATATAGTAGTACTTCTTGTATCTTACTCTATAGTGCGGACACGTTTTAACACCTCCTTTGTCGAACACTTGATAGTTGTAGGGGATCAAAAAAAATTATGTTAGATCCCTCCTTTGTGGCTCAAAGACTCTTTTTGTCATATACTCGCATGTCAAAAAGTCTCTGCTCCTTCACTTCCCACAGGGACAATGTCAAAGCCTCTCAACCCTCCCCGCATTCATTCGAATCACCAAACTACACATATGTTACACGAAATAGTAGTGCTCTAGACCTCCACAAACAAACATACATATATAGAAAAAGAGAGATTTTATTCCCAAGTAGTGGTCATTATAGGGCTCTAGTTATTTGGATAAAACATGCATGCAGTAATAGAAAAGGCCGATTTTCACCATGGAGTGTGTTTTTGCCATCATTCTTAGGCGACCGATATGTTTTCCCATTTAGTGTGAATTCTCCATATTTGATCACGGTTGGCTACACGACCCACCAAGGCACCAAAGTAAGGTCTGTCGGGAGCTCATGTTCGCATTAATAAACAATCTCATATTCCCCATGGTAACACATACATTTGAGATCCATTTCAATATGTGAGTAGAAAGCTGTAAATTTATCTTAAAATTCTAGCATATGATGGCGAGTACTAATTTCCAAAGGGAAATGCAAATACATGCCATGTATGAGGCAATATTGTCATAGCCAAGAAGTACGTACAGCTAGGTAACTCTGAATGCATAAATACCAATACTTAATGAGCTAGCTCCCTCCGAGTAAATGATGGTAAAAGCGAGTTCAAGGGTAGGGTTTAGGGATGATTACCTTTAGCATCAAGGAGAGCGAGGGAGACGAGGGTAGCTCCCCGATTGGTTAGATTTATATACGGATCACCTCGCAAGTTGAAAGAAACTTGGGGCATTGATCTTTACGTAGGGATGACCATAATGAGCCAACTTGCCTTTCCCTTCCAAATTTCTTGGATTCAATTCCCATTTGTGCCCTTGACTACTAGCACGGAATTTGGCGAGGTGAATGAAAAAATTGAATGCACTAAAAATGCAAGAGAATGGATGGCACTTTCACCATCATCGATTGATTGGATCGATCAAGGGATGGATGGATAAGCTAAACGAACATTCAATGATATATATAGAGAGACTCACATAGTCAATACTAGACTAGGGTGTGTCCAGGTATGCCTTAAGATAAGGTCATGGTGTAAGACATAACATGGATTGTGTGCAACTATACACAACCCATGCACTCGTGGCTACCAAAAAATGTAATCTTTGGAATCTAAACATGTTACATTTTTGAGTTTTTGTCTTATTACCCCAAATTGTTTTTTTGGCCAAATCTTAATTTTGTTATTTAAAATGGAATTTTGACTACATATATGGATTCAACACCTTGAAAAAACCCTCAGAGCGAGTGCATTTTTTGTTGTTTGTAGATTGAAGGACCTAAACTAATGCAACATGGTTTTGTGGATGCCATTTCTAAAGTTGGGGCTGGCCAAATTCCTTTACGACCTTTCTACCACCTATATAACCAAGTAATTTTCTATCACCTTTATAACCTTGTCTTTTTATAAAAAAAAGGAGGTTCCTACACTCAAAGGATTGGCTTTTCTCGGCCATGGGGCAATTAGAATGTTGAAATTCTATAACCTTTTGGATGATTAGAAGATCCAATTTTGCCATTGCTAGCTTGAACTAAGTTCAAATTGTGGTTTTGGGTGTAAACTATTGGTCGACTGAAACCCATTTATCAGCTTGCCTTTGTCCGAGTAAAGCCTAGATAATATCTAAAATGAGGAGAGTCTGGACCTATTTCGGTGTTGTTGTACTCAAGCTAACGGTCAAAGATAAGGTTATGCATATACATGTGGTTCAAGGTCTCCTTTTCCTCACGTTATTCTCTATGAATTAAGGAATGTATGTTGCCGAGGAGGAACACCTGCCGGTCTAGGATCCGATACAACCAACAAGTTACTAGGAACACCCAACCGATTACTAGGATCTAATACATGCTTTAGATTGCTAGGATCTAGTCTAGGAAAACCCAACAACGAGAGGTATATCCACAAACCACTCCAAGTAAGATATGAAAAGGGCTCTTGAAATGCCTCCGAATACCAAAGCACTCCAATGTTTATAATGACATATCGATGTCCAATTCAAATGCTACCTAAGGATTTCACAAAGGTTCTAGTGACTTTGTTCAAGGGTTTGTTGTATGTTTCCAAGGGTTTCAAAAAAAACTTTCACTACATATTAACAACCCTTATGATATTTTTTACCACCACCATTTACGCCACAAAATTTACGTAGAGGTGAAGACACATGAAGATTTAAATTGGTTCCTGCTTGAAGGAAAGATGAACTGTTCTGATTGATGGGTATTTAGAGTTTTATTTTTCGCTATAATTTGCTTACGATGACCCTAGATGTAGTCACAAACAAGTAATAAAGATTGATGTTGTTCACAAGGCTGAAAAGTTGTCTGAAATCCCTCAAATCATCCCACAACAAGCTTCCCAAAAACCCCACATCATTGTTGGAAACATTTGTTGATTACTCTCGTATTTTTATACTTGTTTTCATGCTACCCTATGCTGTCCAAACATTGGTATCGGAGCCATAATCGTCTCTGTCATTAACCCTAGTTCTATTTGTTGGTGAAAATTTACCACGAGTTGGAGGTATCAACCATTGGAAAGACCAACACTATTGGATTCCAGAGAACCACCAATAAAAGGATATATCCATTGTTGTATCTTCTATTTAGGGCTCTTCACATCTTTGTCGCCATCGAATATGCGGTCATTTTATTCTATATATCATCTTCATATTGCCTCATAATCCTACAAGAGTATGTTATATGACCTCACATCCTCCCAGCAAAAGTTGATCTTATATGCTGAGTTATATTTATGCTTGGATGGTGATCTGTTTGGTTTGTTTGGAGACCATGGAGGATGACAACATGCTACTAAAAATGGTTTTATTATAACAAGATTATTGATGTCAAACTATTCATGGAGGCTACCACCAAATACTGCAAATACTGCAATAAGGGAGACTTTCCCATGATATTTTTGGAACCTTAAAACCATGTTAAAATTGTTTGAAACATGAGCCCTAAAACTAAAACAAATGCTACAACAAAATGACTATAACGTGATGGAAGTTCTATTATAGGAATTCTCTACTGTTTCTCATACACTGTCTGAAATAATCAGGTTGAAATTTAGAACTTAACTATCGCTGGTCTAGTATGCAAAATCCAATCCCTAGCATGAGGCATGTGATGAAGCCATTGGATAGGTTACATGTTGGCAGTGTATGTTATGTTGATCTATTACTTTTTCTTTTTGTTAGAAACTGGGAACTTCACCACAACATCATACCAATATGTAAAATCTGAATTAATTGTTGTGAGACAACTAGCATCTAGGATATTTGTTTCTATCCCACACTTTGCCATCAACATCTAAGTTGTATTGCTTGTGCATGTGTTGAATGGAGTAGCTATTGTGGCATCTTTATGATTGTCTCGTGTCAAACATACTATTCGACATATACTTCTCTTTTGTGGGGAAGGTATTGCTACATTGTATTTGCTAAGGACGCATGTTCACCAAGACAAGTCAAATACTTCAAAATGTTGGATGTGTTTTGTATTATTGTTCTAGAACATATTCTCTGTATTTGTTTTGTATTATTGTTCGAGAACATATTATTTTTTTCTTTGTCTTTATTTCACACGTTGTTTTAGGATATTTGAGTGTTTTAGGTTATTTAGGTTTTTGGCCCTGAAATTAGTGATTGAAATACTAAATAATCACTTTATAATAATGGATTTTCTTGTCTATTTGAGTTATTTTACATAAGCAATATTCATAAGTATATCTTAAGTAGATATTCTACCCTTAGCTCTATTTCGAAGTGTTGTAATAATTTCCGAGGACCTCTTCTATTCCTTGACTCGAGGTGGTGGATTCCCCATCCTGCTGAGGCCTTTCTCTTTCATCTAGTCCTTCATTTTCCATTAAATCTGATTCAAGAGATTCTCCCCATTTGGATCTCTCTTGGGGGATTCTTGTGGTAGTAGTCCATGTATCATTTTTAAAAATTCTAATTCTTCCCTTCACCTACTTTTCATAACTTTTCATAACCATTAGGTAGGGACCCACGCAATGTCGATGGTGTTTTGTTTGTTTAGTAAAATATTGTCGAGACTTTAATTTATTGAAAGTTGTAGAATTTACAATCTATGAAGTTTCAAGATATAATTTTTAAAAGTCTAATTCTTTAAAGGGTGCTAGCTCAATGGAAGAGCACCTGCATTACAAAGCGAGGAGGTTGGTGGTTCGATTCCATCATGCCACGATATTCATATATAGGGAATGACGAAGATCAATTTTTGGTGACGGATGCTCTTTTGACCATCACCAATAAGCTTATGGTGACATTTTTCGACCCTCACCAAAATATGAAATGGTGACGGTCAACGAACGCCACCATATATATGCATTGTTGGAAATATGATGCAGAGTGTTTTCCTTGATGGCAACCCACGAATGAAGATGAAGACATGCGACTGTTGACATGTGTTGTCCTTGATGGCAAACCACCTGATGAAGTTATGCTTGACTTGATGGACTTAGTAAATGATGTAAATCTGATATGATATAATGTTTGTTGACAATATAATGCTAAGTGTTTTCCCTTGAAAGGCAACCCACGATGAAGATGATGACAACTTACTTGATGAAGTTGTGCTTGAGAGAATATGTTCTACGATGAAGAAAATATGATGTTTCTACGATGTGTACGAGAAGACTATGAAGAAAGGATTTCGTAATGTACTCAAAGTATGATGAAAAAGAGTATGTCTCTTGGTATACGCGTATTGGCCTAAGGGAAATCACGTATACACGCGTAAAGGAACGTGCGAAGTCGCGTATGGGCAAAAGCGCTCAAAAAGTGCAAAACCAAGGGTAACCACCATGGTATTAACCCATTGAATTGGGTAATGATCCGTCTAAATTGACCCCGTCCGGATAGTTTTGGGCTTATGGTATTGTTTTTGATCCATGGTATTGAAAAAAGGGGCTCATGGTATTGGCAAAGGGTAATCATATATAAGGAGAAGAAATTCATTGTGCAAATGAGAAGTGTGGGTGCAAGATGTCCGAGCTTGAATGAATACTTCTCTCTGAAGTAGATCACGAATGAAAGGGTTACACTTGAAGATAAATCGATTGGATGATGCACCAATGATGAAGAAAGGGATCTAGATCCGAAATGTATCTACTAGATACGCTTATGGAAGGCTTAGATCTATGATGAGGCGAACATCTAGGCGAACATCCGTTGGAAGTGAAAGGGTAAATCTGAGCGAATATCGATGCGAAGAAGTATCCTGCTCTATAATAATTGAAGATCTATACGCTACTTCACGCGGAGGAAGCGCGTATATACGCGACTTCGGCGAAGAGAAAGCGCGTATGCGCAATAAAATATACACGCGAGTTATACGGCTGGGTTTGTATGGACGGGCAAGCGCGTATACACGCGACATCGATTGAAGGGAAAGCGCGTATGCAAACTAGGCTTCAGCTGAGCAAGGGGTATGAAATATCCGATCGATCTGTTCGTGTTTCTGCATGTCGATCCGTGTTGATATGTATACTCGTGATGATGTATGTTCGTGCTTAAAAATATGGAAAGGGTTCCGTGCCGGAAATATGATGAATTGCGGTCACGCAAGTTGTGTTCTATTGAAGTGGTTGGATCCAGTGTGAAAATTGATGAAACGTGGTCCAAGGTGGTGCTCTGAGGGTTGTAGCCTTCGATCCCGGGGGGGTTGTAGCTCCCTTCCAGGAGAGGTCGGGTAAGCGAGATCGGGGGTCGTAGCTCCCTTCCCGGGTGAGGTCGAGTAAACGAGTCGGGGGTTGGAGCTCCCTTCCGGGGAGAGGCCGGTAAACGAGCGCGAGGTGAGTGCACGTCTGTGGTCGAAAGTCCGCGCCCGAGCACATATGTTGTAACATGTTTTCTCTATAATAAAATATTGAAGGTCGAGCAACGCTACGGCGGTGGTTTTCTCAGACTTGGGTTTCCCACCTAAAAATCCTGGTGTTCATGTGTGATGCTTTGTGTGATGGTTATTCTGTTCCTATCGCACATGTTGATCGCTTATTGAATATCGATAAATAAATGATGGAATGGTTTAAGTGAAGATTTAATGACTTATCTAAATCTCCGTGTATACGCTAGTTTAATAAAGGGGGATCCGCGTATATACGCACGTACGGATTCGGGAAAGTAGCGTATGCCTTTTTAGAAGAAGGAAAAAGTGAAAGTTTTGATTATGCGATAGAAATATCGATTCACCCCCCCCTCTCGCATTATTTTTCCCAACAATTGGTATCGGAAGCGGGTCCTTGTGCGTGAAGCTTGATCGCTTAAAGGAGATCCGTCGCAATGGGAAGTCAAGAAGGAGTAATGTCTATAAAGCCACCTCTATTCAATGGAAGCAATCGATCTTACGGAAGGTACGTACAAAAGCTTATCTGCAAAGTCTTGGTGCGGATGTATGGGCAATCGTGGAAGAAGGTTATCAATGCCAGCAAGTATTCCTACCGATGCGACAGAAAGGAAGAAGTATGAAACCAATGCCAAAGCGAGTGAATGTCTTATTGGGAAGCATGTATTCGAATCAGAATTTGCTAAAGTAATGCGGCTACATTCGGAAAAAAGAAATATGGGACAAAATCATTCTAAGCTATGAAGGAGACACAAAGGTAAAAAAGTGCAAAACTCCAAACTCTTAGAATTGAATATGAAAATTTGAAGATGCATAGTGATAGAAAGTGTTGCAGTTTCTTTCTTCGTCTAGATGATATTGTAAATCGGATGAGAAATTTGGGTGAAACCATGGGCTGATACTACTCGGTGGAAAAGGTCTTGAGATCTTTGACTTCAAAATTTGACTCTAAAGTTTCCTGCTATTGAAGAAAGGCAAGATCTGCAAACTCTTTCTCGTTGTTCAATTACATGGTACTCGATCGCTTTTGAAATGAGACAAGGAGGTCCTTCTCAAATAAGAGAAGCTCGCTTTAAGGCATCTACAAAAGGAAAGGAAAAGGAGGTTATCAAAGAATCTGACTATGTATCCGATGAAGAAGAAGCAAATTTCAGTGAGAAAGCTCCAACTAGGTACGAGGAAGATTCAAAGGTAAGCTTCCCTTCAAATGTTTTGAGTGTGGTAAAGTTGGTCATTATGCTGCAAAATGTCCTTATAAAAGAAAAGAAGTAGTAAGAAGGAATAAGAACCGATCTAGCTCTAAGAAAAGTTACTATCGTTTGATGAAGATAGTGATGAGTCATCTAATAGTGAGGAAGAATGTAGAAGAAGATCTTAGACTTCTCATGGCTTTTTGAACAAAAGGAAGAAAAGGATACTTTTATGGATGCTCTAGAGGAGAATGATTTTCTTGAAGAAAATAATCAACTCAAACTACGCTTAGAAGAAGAAAAGATAATCGAGAGAGACCATTGAAAAGCGACTTGAAGAAGCGAAAAGAAACATATTGAAAAACTAGAATGTGAAGTGGTAAGTCAAAGAAAAGAAGTTGAGAAAGCAAAAACCTTGAATCTTAGATTTGCTAAAGGATCTGAAACCTTAGATGAGATCATCAAGGTACAACGTTCTCCTCTTATAAAGACGAGTCTTGGATATGCACGAAGAATCTTCTCAAACTTCAGCACCCAACTATCTAAAAGCGATTCTGGGTGGTTTACATCATTCGACCCACTCGACGAAGAGAATAAAGGATTTCTACGAGGGAAAGCGAGGACCATCTCAATTCAAGGAACACTAACGAGGATAGCTTTCAAAGACACTACAACCAACGAGGTAAATTCAAATAGAAGATTCCATGATCGCGAGAAATTTCTACTTCAATGGGCAATGTTTCACGTGTCACAATTTTGGTCATAAAGCTATTCAATGTGTTGCATATAAAACCATCATGACAAGAGAAGCAAGAAAGAAAAGGTTGGATCTTGAACCAAAGAAGAATACCTATAACAATTTTTCTCCTCTTCAAAGTGAAGTTGAATGTACTTATTGCAATAACTTTGGCCATGAAGAATGCGAATGCGGGAACAAGAGCTTGGCCCAAAGAACATGTTCCCTCAAGCTCTAAAGTGTGGAAGAAGAAAGAACCGTCGGTTGAAAATTGTGGGATAGCATTATTTGCGAAGGTAGAAGAAAATCAATGGTACATTGATAGTGGGTGCTCAAGACACATGACGAGTGACAAAAGCAAACTTCATACTTATAATGCTCTAGAAAAGGAAAAGAAAGTTACATTTGGAAATGATACTCCTACTTTGTGATTAAAGGAAAAGGGTCGAGTATTTCTAAAAGAAAAGGTGAAGGCTAAAGATGTCATGTATGTGGATGGATTAAGGCATAACCTCGTTAAGTGTTAGTCAAATGTGTGATCAAGGAGCAGAAGTGGTCTTCGGTTCCAAAGAATGTGTGGTTCGTGATCTTGACACGGAAAAATCATTATAAAAGGAAAAAGAAATCCAAGCAACCTCGTATATTCTAAATGGCATAGATCAATGTTACTTCGAGCAAGTCCTCGGAAAATTGGTCGTGGCATAGAAGGTCGGGACATCTCGAGTTTCTCTCAAATCAACAAAGCTAGCGAGACTTCAAGTCATTGCGTGATCTTCCCAAGGTCAATCTTCCGAGAAAGTACCATATGCAAATCTTGTCAATTTGGTAAGCAAACCCAGAGTACGATTTAATGCCAAAGAAGGATCATCAAGTAAGCCTCTTGAACTCATTCATGCGATATATGTGGACCTATGAGAAAAAATTCATTACGTGGGGAAGAATACTATATCTTATTTATTGATGACTACTCTAGAATGTGTTGGATCGGGTTCATTAAACACAAAGATCAAGCACTTGAAAAATTTCAGAACTTCAAAGCTTTGGCGAGAAAATGAATCGAGATCTAAAAATCAAGTGTCTTAGATCTGATCGAGGAGGAGAATATTCATCAAATGAATTCTTTGAATTTTGTGAACAACATGGCATTAAACGACGAGTTCTCTGCAGCGAGGCACTCCGCAACAAAATGGTGTAGCGAGAAAGAATGAAGCCGAGAACAATTGTTCAAATGGCTAGAGCTATGCTTTACGATTCTAATGTTCACGACATGTTACGGAGTGAAGCGACACATACGGCAGATTAACATTCTCAATAAAGCTCATGTTCGGGTAAATAGTGACAAAACTCCATATGAACTCCGGTATGGCAATTCTCCCACTGTGAAGCATTTTAAGGTTTTTGGAAGTAAATGCTTTATCAAAAATAATGATGAAAAACTTGGCAAGTTTGAACCTAGATCGGATGAAGGGATATTTCTTGGTTACTCTTCGTCAAGCAAAGCTTTCACATGTTACAATAAAAGGCTTCGAAAGGTTGTTGAATGTATTGATGTTGTTATTGATGAGTCTCCCTGCGGCTCCTAAAGAAGAAAAACGAACCGCAAATGAAGATGATGGCGACATATGGCCTTCTACATCGAGATAGCAATGATATAGACGATGGATCCAATGAAGAACACGAAGATGACCTATCCGAAAAAGCTCCATCCGGATATGTTCAAAAGAATCATCCCGAAACTCAAATTTTGGGTGACAAGGAATGCAGTGTACGAACAAGGAGAACTCTTATGGGATCTTCTAATCATTTGGCACTTCTATCCACAATTGAACCACACAATGTCAATGAAGCTAGCAAATATGAATGTTGGAGGCAAGCCATGGATGAAGAACTTGTTCAAATTGAGAAGAATGACACTTGGGATTTGGTTCCAAGGCCTCATGATAAAAAATGTCATTGGAACTAAATGGATTTTCAAGAACAAGTTAAATGAGAATGGGGATGTTGTAAGAAACAAAGCTAGACTTGTTTGTAAAGGGTATACTCAACAAGAAGGTATAGACTTTGAAGAAACCTTTGCTCACGTAGCTAGACTTGAAGCCATCAGAATGTTCCTTGCTTTTTTCAAGTTATCAACAAATCAAAGTTTATCAAATGGATGTCAAATCTGCTTTTCTTAATGGTGATCTAGAAGAAGAAGTATATATAGAACAAATCCGAAGGATTCATTTTGGGAAATGATGCAAATCTTGTTTGTAGACTTAAAAAGGCTCTATATGGTCTCAAACAAGCTCCAAGGGCTTGGTACTATCGTCTTGACAAATATCTTCATCAACAAGGATTTTCAAAGGGAGTCCGTGATAGCAACTTATACACAAAAGTTGAAAATGATAAACTATTGATTGTTGTTGTATATGTTGATGATATCATTTTTTAGGGAGTAACGAAGAATCTATGAGTCAGAAATTTGCTTGTCATGCGGCGAAGAATTTGAAATGTCTTTGCTTGGGGGAACTAACTTTCTTTCTTGGCTTGCAAGTGCATCAATCTACAAATGGTATATTCCTATCACAAGAAAAATATCTTAAGCAAATTCGAAGAAGTATGGCATGGAAGAATGCAAACCTGCATAAGCACTCCAATGATAACGCGGATGCAATCTCGGCTCTCATGATGATTCTCCCACGGTGAATCAACCAGATTACTGAGATCAATGATAGGAAGTCTACTTTATCTCACTGAGACTAGACCGGACATTATGCATGCGAGTTGGGATTGTTGGACGATTCCAAGCCAATCCAAAAAGAGTCTCACCTTCGAGTACGTGAAAAGAATTTTCAAATATCTACAAGGAACTCAAGACTTTGGTCTATGGTATCAGAAGAATGCCGATCTTACTCTTCATGCTTACAACGATGCGGTTGAGGGCTGGAAGTGTTGATGATCGGAAAAGCACTAGTGGTGGTGCGTTTTACATGGGGCCCCGGTTAGTATCTTGGTTCAGCAAGAAGCAAAATTCTATTGCCTTATCAACGACTGAAGCGAGTATGTAGCTGCCGCATCTTTGTTGCACTCAACTCCTATGGATGATGCAAACCTTGCAAGATTTTCAAATCAAATGTACAACTCCTATCTCCATTATGTGTGATAATACAAGTGCCATCGGTATTTCAAAGAATCCGTTATGCATTCGAAAACCAAGCACATTCCCATCAAATATCATTTCCTACGTGAACAAGTGCTTGAGCAAAGAGTGAAGTTGGAGTATGTTACCTCCAAAGAACAAGTCTGCGATATCTTTACTAAACCTACGCCGAAGCGTTCGAGTATCTAAGACGGAAAGGTCGGGAGTATTTTTCTCGCCGATCAAAAGAACAAATCTACATAATTTTTAGAAGATGACTTGGGATACGCGTGTTTTATGAAACACGATCGCGTATGTACGCGATAGTTAATGCACCGAAAACCGCGTATGAATGATTGCGACAATTTTTTGCTTGGTTCAGCTCTCTTCGACACATTTGCTAGATCTTCGTTTGGTATCTCCGATCTCGTTTTGGTATCTCGATAGTGTTCAGTTCTCATAATTCTGTTTCTAATGTTTTGATGAAGATGCCTTGATGATTTGTTGGTGGAAGTTTTCGGGATGCACAAAACTAAGGGGGAGCCTTAGTCTGCGGAAAGATTGCTTGGTTGCACGGATTCGGGGGGAGCATTAGCTTTGCTTGAGTATAATGCAGTGTTGGCATTATGATGGTTCGAAATATGTTCTCTTTCTTGAGGACTTTTTTGATATTGGTTATGAAAAGTCATATTTGTATTTGTATGAAAAGGTCACGGGGAGACCCATGTTGTAAAATTGTAATATTCGAGTCATGTAAGGACTTGTCATTTTTGTAAACCCACTTGGTTGGGTAGCTAAGTCAAATTTGTAAACCCACTTGGTTGGGTAGTTGAGTCTCATATGTAAATCCATGTGGATGGATAATTGATGTAAGTATGAGTCCTTGGTGATAGGAAGTTCATAGAGTCATGTACTTCATTGACAAATATGTTTGAAGATTCGAAAGCATGAACTCGTGGGGAGTTTGGCCACTTCAGCGACATATCGGATCTGCAGAATGTTTCTTCCACATGAGGAGAAAAGGAGGAGAGTGTTGGTTTTTTGATCCGCCCTTTGCCCTTGATGTCAAAGGGGGAGAGTGACATGGTGTTTGAATGAAGAGAAGATAATGATGTCAATATTTGGGAGAGTGACATGGTATCTATCTGCTTTGTGGTAACCAAACACCATCATGGTTGCCATCAAGTCCAAAGGGGGAGATTGTTGGAAATATGATGCGAGTGTTGTCCTTGATGGCAACCCACGAATGAAGATGAAGACATGCGGCATGTGACATGTGTTGTCCTTGATGGCAAACCACACTGATGAAGTTATGCTTGACTTGATGGACTTAGTAAATGATGTAAATCCGATATGATATAATGTTTGTTGACAATATAATGCTAAGTGTTTTCCTTGAAAGGAAACCCACACGATGAAGATGATGACAACTTACTTGATGAAGTTGTGCTTGAGAGAATATGTTCCCGATGAAGAAAATATGATGTTTCTACGGTGTGTATAGAAGACTATGAAGAAAGGATTTCAGAATGTACTCAAAGTATGATGAAAAAAGAGTATGTCTCTTGGTATACGCGTATTGGCCTAAGGGAAATCGCGTATACACGCGGAAAGGAACGTGCCAAGTCGCGTATGGGCAAAAGCGCTCAAAAAGTGCAAAACCAAGGGTAACCACCATGGTATTAACCCATTGAATTGGGTAATGATCCGTCTAAATTGACCCCGTCCCGGATAGTTTTGGGCTTATGGTATTGTTTTGATCCATGGTATTGAAAAAAGGGGCTCATGGTATTGACAAAGGGTAATCATATATAAGGAGAAGAAATTCATTGTGCAAATGAGAAGTGTGGGTGCAAGATGTACGAGCTTGAATGAATACTTCTCTCGAAAGTAGATCCGAATGAAAGGGTTACACTTGAAGATAAATCCGATTGGATGATGCACCAATGATGAAGAAAGGGATCTAGATCTGAAATGTATCTACTAGATCCGCTTATGGAAGGCTTAGATCTATGATGAGGCGAACATCTAGGCGAACATCCGTTGGAAGTGAAAGGGTAAATCCGAGCCCGAATATCTGATGCGAAGAAGTATCCTGCTCTATAATAATTGAAGATCTATACGCTACTTCAACGCGGAGGAAGCGCGTATATACGCGACTTCGGCGAAGAGAAAGCGCGTATGCGCAATAAAATATACACCGAGTTATACGCTGGTTTGTATGGACGGAAGCGCGTATACACGCGACATCGAGTGAAGGGAAAGCGCGTATGCAAACTAGGGCTTGCTCGAAGCAAGGGGTATGAAATATCCGATCACGTTCTGTCTGTGTTTTCGCTATCCGATGCGTGTTGATATGTATACGTTGATGATGTATGTTCGTGCTTAAAAAATATGGAAAGGGTTCCGTCCGGAAATATGATGAATTGCGGTCCGCAAGTTGTGTTCTATTGAAGTGGTTGGATCCGAGTGTGAAAATTGATGAAACGTGGTCCAAGGTGGTCTTGAGGGTTGTAGCCTTCGGTCGGGGGGTTGTAGCTCCCTTCCGGGGAGAGGTCGGTAAACGAGATCGGGGGGGTCGTAGCTCCCTTCCGGGTGAGGCTGGTAAACGAGTCGAGGGGTTGGAGCTCCCTTCCGGGGAGAGGTCGAGTAAACGAGCGCGAGTGGGTGCACGCGTGTCTGGTCAAGTCACGCGCCGGCACATATGTTGTAACATGTTTTCTCTATAATAAAATATTGAAGGGTCGAGCAACGCGCGGCGGTGGTTTTCTCCCGACTTGGGTTTCCACCTAAAAATCCTGGTGTTCATGTGTGATGCTTTGTGTGATGGTTATTCTGTTCTTACTACACATGTTTATCGCTTATTGAATATCCGATAAATAAATGATGGAATGGTTTAAGTGAAGATTTAATGACTTATCTAAATCTCTGTGTATACGCTAGTTTAATAAAGGGGATCCGCGTATATACGCACGTCTGGTTCAGGAAAGTAGCGTATGCCTTTTAGAAGAAGGAAAAAGTGAAAGTTTTGATTATGCAGTAAATACTGATTCACCCCCCCCTCTCAGTATTTTTCCCAACAATGCATCAATAGTGACGACCATTAAAGGTTCGTCACCATAAATCGTTGTTGTTGATATGAAATGGTGAGGGTCACTGTTTGTCATTATAGTCATTATTCGTGACGAACCTTGATGTCACCAATGAGTTTATGGTGATAGTCAATGAACGTCGCCATATATATGCACCAATAGTGATGGCCATGAAAGGTCCATAAAAAAAAATCGTTGTTGTTCATATGAAATGGTGACGGTCACTATCCGTCATTATAATCAATATTCGTGACGGACCTTGAATGTCACCACAACACATAATTTCGGCGACGCCACCTTTGGTGACGTTCAGTTTTTTGGTGACAGAGGCTATTGTCTGTCACCATTGCCCATATGAAATGGTGACAGTCACTATCCGTCACTATAAATCATTATTGGTGACGGACTTTGAATGTCACCACAACACCTATACTTTCGGCAATGCCACCTTTGGTGACATTCCGTTTTTTGGTGATGGAGGCTATTTTCCGTCACCATTGCTCATATGAAATGGTGATGGTCACTATTCGTCACTATAAATCATTATTGGTGACGGACCTTGAATGTCACTACAAAACCTATACTTTCGGCGACGCCACCTTTGGTGACGTTCAGTTTTTGGTGACGAAGGCTCTTTTGAACCTCACCAATGAGCTTATGGTGACCATTTTCGCCCCTCACCAATGTGATTTTTTCTTGTAGTGTTTTAATGTCACCCGAAAATTTTCACTGTTACACGTCTCTCCTCCATAATATCCTCTGCATGCATCGTCATCTGCAGTCATCCACACCACCCTCTCCATGCATATTTTTCTTAATTTGTTTTCGTGTTTTGCAGGGTTACAGGCGGGCAGAAAACCTCCATGATTCATATACACTACTTTTTCGTAAAGGCATAGCGCACGGAGGAAGTTGAATTCGAGCTCGGTATTACTTGGAAGTTGTTCGGAAAAGTTCCCACATAGTAAATTTCATCAAAGGGACGAGATCTCAAACTCTACAAAACCTCTCCGCCACCATTAAAGCTCGGATTGCATAAACAAGACGATACGGGGAGCGAGGAGAGAGTTCGAGGCAAGAAATAGAAGGTTTTTGAGTTTTTTGAAGGATTTTAGAAGGCAAAGGTACCGGTTCAAAGACATCATAGATTGCATGAAAGGTCCGAGCACGCAAAAAAAAATGCTATCGAGATTTCAAATCGTGCGAATGTTTCTTCCTAAGCATGGACATGGTACACATTATTGTTTCGAGTATACGTTGTGTCCAAGAGAAGTTCTACGGTAGTCCTATGCTATCAGAAGCATTTGTTGCATAGTATGGTAGATCTTAGCATCTTGATTCTACATGTTTGTTTAATTCACCAAAATTACTACGAGTCTGTGCGCTCAAAGTACATCAAAGACATACCGGAGAAAATGGAAGCACTGGAGAAGACCACTCTTTCACCCAAAGAGTGCCATGAATAAATGCACATAATTTAAATAGAATGGGCCCTCGACCCTCTTCCTTTACGAGTTTTAATGCTTGCATTTAGTTTTCACCTACCTTCTCCACTCCTCTGGAGCTATAAATTCATGAAGAAACTCATTGTAATGGTTGTTGATCGCTTATCGCGAGAATTGTAAGTTGTTTCTCTTGAGATAAGTCTACGTGTAAAGTTGTAATATAGGTCGAGGAAGATGTTTTCGGACCAAGTATTCAGCTATTGGCAATGTTGTACTTGATCTGGTATTGCTATTTAATATGACAAGCACATTTCTTTGGATCTCGATCTAAAGCAAAGTGGTGATGTGTTCCTATCTCCGTGTTTTAATTCACTTCATTTCGTTTCTACCTGGCTTGCATCATAATATTGGCATAGGATTTACCCTTGTCGGGTACTCTATGTTTTACTGCTCTCCTTGCCTTTGATGTTTTTCTACTAAATGTGTTATCTAAGAATTGATTTCGGTTGATTTAACCAATGTATTGGATGTTATTACCTGCTCTCACGATGTATGAATTAAATGAATCTATTCTTAGATGTTCTTGTTAGGATTTAGCTAGAATATTTGGGAACACTGGGGATTAGAGTTAAGCCCTGTCCACTAGGATCCTTGTATGACCAGCTAGCCTTTCTAAGTTCCCTCAAGCTGGAGGCCGAAGAATTGAGAGTTCAAAGTCTCTCTCTGATCTCAGGTCTTTAACTTTGTGCTCTAATATGTGTAGTTTCATCCTCTCCTACCATTCCATACCACACTATCATCTTTAAGATCCAATGTTTTATATGAATAGCCCAATTGAAAGCTCACATATTGATTAGCAAGCAAATCCTTTCCCTGAATCCATTACCCAATGGTCTTGAATACTCCCCTGGAATACGTCACCTCTACCCTAAATCCTCTTTGATCATCCTTGTCTTATTTTGAACCCTTCTTTCCCGATGACCGACAACCAAACAAAAAATCAAACAAACAAAACCCGAGCCTTACAACTAGCCTAACATCTTAAATTTTGAGCTTCAAAGACTTAAATATTTTCTTACATAGAGAGATCCCTCTCTGGACCCAAGAGGGCTAGATACTGTGGTTTGAAAGTGGTTTTATGTTGTCTCATCTTTTGGTATTGTCAACCTTGCCAAAACATGGGAACCCCAACATCATGGTGACTTCACTGGGGGAATGCGAGTACCCTCCATCTTACTACATCATAAGAGCCTCGAAACCTAAACCTACAATCTCTCGGGTTAGGTTGGTAGTAAAACACTCCTATTCACAGACCAACCTCTATAACATTCGTTGTGTTTTCTCCCACACTCTTAGACAGAGTTTGGAAAGGGCAAGGTATCCTCCAGATCTCACACTCTTTCAGAGGTGACATATCTGGTAAATGCCTTCCCAGTCAATCTCTGGTTAGATTTTGCTGTGTTTTGAAGATATCCTTGAAAAGGGACATCTCATAAGCACTGTGGTGGACAATGTATCCTCCAAAAGCACCCTAAACCCTCCACCTGGCGACTCCATAATCCCTGAATGATTTAAAGAATCCACTGGTGATCGATGAGGCCCTGCCGATTATCTTGGTTCACATTAGACTCCACCGGGAGACCGGCCTCCAAAACAACATCAAACCACAATAGAAGGAACCAGTAGGGTTAGACTCGCTTGGTTGGAAAACAACATTCGGCTTCAAGAACCATTCACACGAGAGCTTATCCTAACCCAAACCCACCCGAAATAGTTGAAAACCACGAGAGAATCCTCAAGATATCTCCTACACCTAAAATACCAACTATTTCGACCATATCCATAGAGCTAACTCCGCACCATAAGAATTTACAGCTCTATCCGACCCATTTTTTTGACCTAGGCACTCAAAACGAGCTTACCAAGAACTAGGTCACTCGGTGTTCTAGAATAGCCGGACCTTGAGCTTCCCTGGTTCACCACCTCAAAGAGGTAAGCACCCTTGGGATAGACAGACCCCTCCATATACACCTCCCGACATTCACTTCATTCAAAATTTAGGGCTCGATCACCCTAAATCTACTCATCAATCTTTTGTTGGTCATAATATCCCTCTCATCCATATATCAGTCACCCAAGTCAACCCTTTACCTCATCAAAACATCATCATGGCGACTTTGCTATGCACCTCTAGTATTACCTCGACCTCTAGTACCCTTACCCAATTATTATCAATCAAAGATCCCACACTTCAACGCAAAAGGAGTCCACCACGGCTCAACACCATGTAGATATGATGGAAGATTCTTTTGACTACATGGAAATAGATGATGATACAGTCAAAATGAGAATCTTTACCCAGAGCTTAGGAGGTGACGTGAAGAAGTGGTTCAAAAGCCTACCTCCTAATAGTATCCAAGACCTTCCCACTTTATATCAGACCTTCATAAAAAAATGGGAAATTAAGGCAAACCCTCTCCAAATCCTAGCAGAATACAAGAACACGAAAAGAAATGTAGGAGAGAGTGTCCGGGCCTACTCCACAAGATTTAACGACGTTTATAATGCTCTTCCTCCACACATGAAACCCCCCTAGGTATGGTCCTAGTAAAATACCCCGAAGGCCTAGATGATGATATGGCCTACCAGCTTAGGGAGAGGGAGTACAACACATTGGAAGACATGAAAAAAGGAGCAGTGAGTGTAGAGGAAAATATGATTGAGAAAAAAGCAAGATTGAGAGCTTAGAAAAGGGTAACATATAGAGATGACAATGTAGCTTCCACATCTTACCCTAATTATGATCGTTTATCCAAAAACGTGGAAAATCTACAACAAATGATGGAAAAAATGGTTGTCACAGTTACTAACCAAAACAAAAATCAAAACCATAACCAGAACCAAAACTTTAGAAGAAATAATGCCACCCAACAGTACGTAAAGAATCAAATCGACAAGTTATTCCCCCATTCCAAGAGAACTTTTTAGATGAAGATGAGGAAATCATAGAAGAGTCTGGGGGAAACACAATGAACATGTTTGAAATAGAAGATTCAATCCATAATTGTTACACAAAATAAGATCAACCCTCACCCTTATATTGGGATGAGGAATGGTTAGAATACGAGGATTACAAGCTAGGATTTTAAAATGCCATGATGCGAGTCGAAGAAAAAATATGAAATTAGAAGCAAAAATAGCTTAGATCATCGCCAAACCAAAAAGCTTCGAGGTTACAATCAAGAAAAGGCACTGAGAAAGCTTTCTAAAGTAACTACTTTGAAAGTAACAAATCAGCGAGTGAGAGTTTTTGGAATGAACAAAGAAAAATACAACCAAGACACCGATAAACAAGATAAACCAACTAGCGACACTAGAATTACGAGTTAGTGCTCTCGATAAAAAGCTGTCATCAACAACGTACATAACGAGAATCAACACACTCGATTTATTCACTAAGGTGGTGACTAACAAAACAGAGTTGAACATTCTAAAGAGTCGAGTCCACTTTCAATTTGGAGAGTGAGATTGCAAAAATTAAAATCTTTGTCCCACTTTCTCAGTGGCCACTCGGGATGTATATAAAGGCCAAATTTTGAAAGCATTAAATTTAGGTGAGAACGGTGACACCGTAAATACGAGTGATGATCAACTCTGCCCTTCTGTTTGGTCCAAAGATAGAGGGAAAATTTCGGGGAAGGGGGTAGTGCCCCCCTTTTTACATCGAGTCTTAATATTCATGATAAGATTCTCCCACAATGCAATGCATGATTCCGGGGCATCACATAACTCGATGCCTAAAGTAGTGATGGAAAGATTAGGCCTAGAGATAACCCATCCCTACAAAGACTTATATTCATTTGACTCTAGCGAGTAAAGTGTCTTGGCTCGATCAAAGATCTATGTGTGAGCCTTACCCAGATTCCAGCAAAGTGTATGGTCATGGATGTTGTTGTGGCAGATGTGCCACCCAAGTATGGCATGTTATTGTCAAAGTCATGGGGAGCCAAACCGCAAGGAACAATGCGGATGGTTGGGACTTATGCTACAATCCCAATCTTTGGCCAACTTAGAAGACCGTACGAGAGAGGCACGAATGAAATTCCTGGTTAGTAGCCTCGAAAATCCACGAAAACTCTCCTTTATACTCTTTACATACGGACCTTGAATCCTTCATCCTTTATAATGATGAATCCTTAGAGGGGTTGGAGTCCCAAAACAAAGATACAAACAAGGAAACATAACCCATGGACCTTAACATAATGGCTACTCTAGGCTCAAAGGAGAAAGACGTAGAAATATTTGAATAGTGCACTGAAGAAAAAACTCAAACCGAACCGAAACAAAACCCAATCAGCCAACTAATCACCTCTCCGATTTCCACACCCATGACGAAAAACAACCCACGAGCTAGTGCGGCTCCTATAATGCAACATAATGGTGAGCCTAGTCTGTAGGGGAGGAAGTGATAATAAAACAAAAAATTAACCCTTGTGGGAAATGAATTTCGATGGGTCATGCACCAAGAAGGACTACTGGAGCAAGAGTGTGGATACATAACAAGGAGAGTGATCACGCGAGAGAGCCATGCTCGCAACTCGCACTTCAAATGTACAAACAATATTGCGGAATATGAGGCTCTTATCCTAGGCTTAACTCGTTGAGAAAACTAGGAGCCCGTAGGATAAGCGTGCGTGGGGACTCAGAGTCGATTATCAAACAGGTGAATGGCGAATACACAACAAAACATCCTAGACTAAGAGCCTATAGGAATGACACTATGGATTTATTGAAAACATTTTTTGAATACGAATTAGTGTTTGTTCCTAGGAGTCAAAATGTCATTGTAGATAGATTAGCTTGCTTAGCTAGTGCCGGAAAATGAAAAATATTGGTAGGTCTTTGAGGGCGATAAAAAAGATTGAAGATTTCCCTGGTAGGTAGAAACGAGTTTGAGCTTTCGACTCGGACTCTAAATCCGACGAGTAGTTGCCGTTGAGCTCCAAGATTTTTCTTTCTTTCATCATACTTCACTCCATTTTCTTTTGTCCATTGTTATCCCGGGCTCAAATGATCAATGAAATTAGTTAAAATTACTTTAAGAATGAGTATCATGGCTAACTTTCTAAGTTTTTTGATTTTGTCATTGTATTGCATTTTGAACTGAAACTAGCTACGGAATGCGGACATTCCGTAGCTAACCGCTAATCTCGCAAACTGTCTTCACGTTCAAGTATGTTCCCGGGTGTCCTCTCGGGAAAAGCCACACATGGGTATATTCCACATCATGTCCTCAACGTTTTTTTGCTCACCATGAAGAATGAACGGAATTACGGATGTCGTTTTGTACGTGGGAACTCATACAAGGAAAGCGGACTTCTAATAGGACAAGGACGATCCGGATGTCCTTTGTCCCTTTACGTCGCCATATTTAGAGTTCTAGTACGATTTTGATATGAAAAGAAAATGATCCCCGTATTGTTGCACGTTCGTTACGAAGATTTGTTAAAAATGTACTCGGGAAACCGAGAGACAAGCTCTAGATTTTGATTAGATTTCATGGATTAAATGTTATATTTATGAAGACCGAGAATACTCTGTTTTAAGTTATTTTCCTTTAATGAAGAATACAACATTGCTTTGAACGCATTGAGTTGATTTTTGAGTTAGATTTCGTCCGGTGGTAGAGGGCCCCTCGCCTCTCCCGAGCAGTTACTTTTGCAATCTAGATAAGTATCTTAGTTCGTTTTCAAGTTTTTTGAAGTTTGAGTTCATATTTAATTTCATTAGTCACTATAGCTATACTTTTTCTAAGAAACTCTTCCGGAAGATCATTATAATGAATGGGAAATGGGTCTGTAGTGTTATAGATTTTAATTGAAATTTCTTTTGTTCATTATTACGGTTGAACTTATTCTAGTAAACTCTTCCAAAAAATCATTATGATGACTAAGGCATGACTCGTGATACTCGAAGGTTTCAATTGCTTGTTTACACTAAGTAGCATAGCTGATCTTACTCTTAAAAAATCTCTTCCAAAATATCATAACAATGGGTAGGAAACAAGCTTTGTGATGTCTTAGTTTTTAATTGTAATTGCTTTCGGTTTTTCATGTTTGCATTTGCATTGAATTGTACGGCCATGATTGTTCTAACAAGCTCTTCCAAAATACCATTCATGATGGACAAAATAGAGTCGTAGAATCCCATAGATTAATTGCATGATAACTTAGTTAGAGTACTCCGATTCAAATTGCATTCAATTCATGCTCTGTTATTTTGTTTCAAGTTTGATAATGGCTTGTTAGTTTAGCACTGTTTATTATAGACTAGTAGCACTCTAGTTTAGTTCCACCTTAGCTCACCGTGTTTACATGCCACGTTTAGTTACCATCCATTGCATATTAAATTGCATTAGTTGTCAAACTTAAATACCACAGATCTTCATTATTTACAAAACTTCTTTTGTTCTAAAACATATATTGACTTATAATCATCCGAACAGAAGATAGTATCGATCCAAGGCACGGAGTACTTTTGCAACCTTTTTTACCATTTCAAAAAACAAGCCTTTCCTCAAAAGACTATTCTAAAAGGAAATTTGTAACTTTTGAGTGAGGTTTAGTGGTGTTAAACTAAGTTGTAGAATAGAATTAGGAGCTAGTTTTTAGAGTAGAGATCTTATGATGTTACCAATTTTCTTCTCCAAATATGTTTCAACAAACCTTTAATCATGGATGAGATGTGTTGGGCCTTAGTTTTGGTCTTATTTTGCTCAAAGAAACTTATTTATCCATCTATTTTCCATCCATTTTCCATTCATTTATTCCATTTTGACATATATTTGATATCTATTCAGGTATTTAATTTTAATTTTTTCAAATTCTAAAGTTTTTATGAAAGTTTGATTTTTAGTGCAAAATTGGGTCGATTCGAGAAATTCCCGTAATAGCTATATGGTTGATATGGTTGCGAGGACACTTGGGCACGAATTGAATGCATGGATGGACAGCTTGGCAACTAGGACTAAGCCACCTATGCTTAGTTCGAACGAACAAGTTTTATTAGGCCCATTTAGTTCTAGTCAATCATGACTAGTCATTCGAGAAATCCCATAGAAATAGGGCGCGTTTGAGATTCTATGGGATTGACCATATTTTCTTGGGATAAGAACAATGAATTCGACTTAGATAGGTGGATGAGAAGTAGATGGGCTTGTTTGAGTAAAAATATATCAGTTTGTTCATGAGACTTCTTATTTAAAGCCAAAGCTTTGATGGCTTATGTATTAGGATTATTATTGACTTATATACTTTTATATTGTGACAATTTTGGATTGAGAAGTTAATTTGAAGACTTGTGTTGTTATCAATTTGCTGTTCAATGTTATGGATGTGTGACTGAAGTTGAGCTTCTGAGATCATTTATCAAGTGTGCAAGGCAAGGGTGGACGGGCCCCCATTCCAAGCTAAGTACACTTTCTTGTTAACTAGTTTTATTTCCTTGTAATTTGATGATTGTAGAACTGGTTTTCAAAGCTTTATGTCAGATTGTTTAATGGTTCATGCATAGTGATTGATGTCATTAGTTTATAACTTATTCATCACTTTATCAAGTTGGAAAAACAGATGTATCAAGTTGAGCATCCCTTCTATGAAAATGGTGAATTAAAGTTGGTTTCTTTTGTTTGTGTGCAAGCAGTTTCTTGTTGAGATTTTTGATATTAAGATGAATGAATTATAATGGAACACTTTACATGTCTCTTAAGTTAAGAGCTTCTTTCATTCATAATTTATCCATCTTAAGTTCTTGGTTTTAATCTCTGATTCATTAAGTGGTAATTGAGGTGAAAATGAATTTCTTGAGTCAAGAACCATTTCAATATTATTCTTCTTTTTAAACTAATTGAGTTAGAGTTGTAGAATGTATTACTTTCAGCATATCTTTCAAGGTTGATTATATCTGATCTTCACATATAGTGATCTTGCCTCAAAGCATAAACAACCTGGATTGATAATAAATAATTGTGTTAGTTTAGGTACATAAATTAGCTCAACATTTTGGCGCCGTTGCCGGGGAGGCAAATATCGGCATAGTCAATAGAGAGAAAAAATAAAAAAAACACAAAAACAGTAGTTATACTTTTTAGTTATGTTTCTTTATGCCTAGACATAGAGATCCTCATGGTAGATTTATTAAAAACCCCCCACAAATAGAGATAGGATCATCAAACACCCCAGTTACTGGTAATCCAATCATTGAGGAATTGGCAGAAAAACAAAGAAGTGGACAAAGATTAAATTTGATTGAGAGAAAAACTTTGTTAGCTTGGGAAGCAAAGCAAAAACAATCTTCAACTTCTGGAAAACAAAAAGAAATTATCAAAGGAAAACAATCTTTATTTCCATCCATAAATCCTCCTATCTTTGACCAACCTGAAACTCCACTTAAAATTGAAACAAATCAACCAATGGCAGAAGAAGGACATGGATCTGTTATTCTCACTCCTGAACAACAAGCTCAATATGAAAGACAACAAGCGGAATGGATAAGAAAGAGAGAGGAAGATGCAAAACAAGAAAATGATAGAAAAATAAAAAATGATCAGAAAAGACAAGAAGATGAGACTACCTTTGGCTTTCCAATAATTGACACAAGTGCAATATTAGGAGAAGAAGTGAAAATGAAAAATATTCCACCTTCTGTATTGCCGAATTTTTATGGAATGTCAACAGAAGATCCTGATTCATTTATGTTTGAATTTGATATTCTATGTAGAACATATGGATATACTGATGACATCCATAAACTTCGTCTTTTCCCTGCAACATTAAAAGCAGCAGCCTTGAAATGGTTTATGGGTGTAGGAGAACATACAATAGCTTCTTGGGATGATATGAGATCAGTCTTCCTTAAAAAATATCAAGCTTATTGCAGATCTAGAGATTCAAAGGAAGATATTTTTAGAATGACACAACAAGAAGATGAAAGTCTAGAAGAATATTTGGAAAGATTTTTGTATAATCTACAGAAATATAAACAACATTCTCTAAATCAAGAAACCATTCGAACAATCTTTCTCAAGGGTATAAGGGATGAATACCTTGACATTTTGAATGTGATGGGTAAAGGAGATATCTCAAACCTACCATTCGAAGAAATTGTTGACTTATGTCAAAAATATTCTAGAGGAAGAGCAAAAACAGGAAGAAGGGAAGTAAGTTCAAAAGCAGCAAAGTCAGCTGCAGGAGGGATAACACGAGCTGAAATAGGAAGTTTATTGGAAAATTTCAAAACAGATCTTTTAAGTACATTAGGGACACAAGTAGATGTGCTAAAAGCAAATAAGAGGAAAGAAGAACAAGACCAAGCTTTAGCAATCTTTTGTCCCAAATGTAGAAACAAACATCCATTAAGAGAATGTCCTTTGGATAGTGTTAAGAGTATTCAGGTTTGTGGTCTTTGTACAGAAAAACATTCCACAGAAAATTGTCTAAAATTGAAAGAATTACAAATGAATTCAATGGAAGAAGTGCCAGGAATGGAAGGTTTTTATTATGTAGCACCACGAAGACCATGGCAACTTAGGATGCCTCAACAAAATCAGCAACAATTCCCTCAACAAAATTACCTTTATCCACCTCAAAATCCTTGGACCCCTCCAATGCCATGGCAAGCTTGGCCTCCACAACAATATCCACAACAACCTGCACAAGGTTGGAGAGGATATGGTTATGGAAACCAGCAACCTCAACAATACCAACAACAATATCAACAGCCATTTACATATCCACAATATCCTCATTCCATACCATTTCAACAACAACATTCTGCATATCCACAATCCATCCCATATCCGCAGCAGAATCCTCCACCGTTGTTGACCCAACCACAACAGTTACAGCTACCCACAAATCAACCCAGACCAACTCAATTACCAGCCCAACCAATTGCAAATCCGAATAATAAGGTGGAAAAAGCTGCATACACTGTAGATGAAGCAACATGTTTTCCCACATATTCAATTCTTCCTCTTAATGAAGTCCATCTAAGGTCTGGAAAAGTTCTTAAAAAGGATTCTCCTCCAATTATAGAAGAACCAACCGAACAAGGAGAATCACCTGAAACATCACAAACTAAGATACAAATTCAGAAAGGAACAAACATTACAACTCAAACACCACCTTATCCTGAAAGGTTAGTGGAACAACAAAAAGAAATAACCCTTCCTGAATTTGATATTTTAGATGAGTTAAAAAATGCTTATGTAAAAATTCCTTTGTTAAAGGCAATTAAAGAAATACCAATATATGCTAAAACAATAAAGGAATTGTGCATTAAGAAATCACAGAAAAAGAAGAAGGATCCTACTACAATCCAAGTCATTGGTAAACTAGCAAGCCTCATGTCTACAGAAACCAAAGTAGAAAAATATATTGATCCTGGTATCCCTATGGTTACTATATCAATAAATAATTTCTCGGTACCAAACACATTAATAGACTTGGGAGAAGCTATAAATGTAATGACAATGGAGACAATGAAAACTTTGCATTTGAACAACATTAGATCAACCTCTACAATCTTAGAATTAGCAGACAGATCTAAAGTTGTTCCTGAAGGAATATTGGAAGATATTATAGTCTCTTTGGATTCATGGGAGTATCCTGTTGACTTCCTTATTCTGCAACCAAAAACAAATTTGGGAGGACATCCTCTAATCTTAGGAAGACCATGGTTAGCTACCGCCGATGCCTTTATAGGATGCAGATCAGGAAGCATGATTATTTCACATGGAGATGAAAGGAAACATATTGCTCTTTATTCACCTACACAGTCAACTTCTTTAGAATCAGTACTTGAAGCTCAAGAAAAACAGCAAACTAAATCAGTTTTAAGTATAAATAAATTCTTTGATTTAAGAGAAGAAGAAGAGAATGAAGACTTACTGGATCTTTTCATTTCAGAACCAAGTATTTCAGAGCAGCTTAGAGAAGTGCAATATGAAGCTGCAAATAACCTTTTGAATCAATGTTTTCAGGAAACCTGTACTATTCAAACTTTGCGAAATTCTTTTATAGACATCTTTCCTGTAAACACAATCTCCAATCCAACAATAAAAACAATTGAGGTAAGTCCTGAAAAACATTTAAACATTGGAAATGAGTTGCAATCAGAACAAGAACAAGAGGTAATTGCATTATTACAGAAATATTCAAAAGCTTTTGCCTGGGATTATACTGACATGCAAGGAATCCATCCTAACACATGTGTCCACCACATCTATACAGATGAACAAATTAAACCTGTAAGACAACCTCAAAGACGAATGAATCTTATGATGAAAGAAATAGTGAAAGATGAACTGCAAAAATTGTTAAATGTTGGATTCATCTATCCTATTTCAGATAGTCAATGGGTTTCTCCACTGGTTATTGTTCCAAAGAAAAATGGGAAGTGGAGGGTATGTGTGGATTATCGAGAACTAAACAAAGCTACACTCAAATATCATTTTCCTCTACCATTTATTGATCAAGTGTTAGACTCATTGGCTGGAAAGAAATTCTTCTCTTTCTTAGATGGGTTTAGCGGGTACAACCAGATTAGAATAGCAACAGAAGACCAAGACAAGACAACATTCACTTTCCCATGGGGAACCTATGCATATAATGTTTTGCCATTCGGTTTATGTAATGCACCTGCAACTTTTCAACGAGCAGTGCTTGCAATTTTTGCTGATCTAATCCATGAATGTGTAGAGGTTTACATGGATGACTTTACAGTTTATGGAAACACATATAATGATTGCTTAAATAATCTTGAGAAAGTGTTGAAACGATGCATTGAAACAAATTTGTCATTAAGCAATGAGAAATGCTATATACTGTTGACAGAAGGAATAGTTCTGGGACACCATATTTCTTCTTCAGGAATAAAAGTGGATCCAGCAAAAATCCAAGTCCTAGTAACCTTAATGCCTCCTACAACACAGCAAGAGGTAAGAAGTTTCTTAGGCTATGCAGGCTATTATAGACGATTCATTGAAAACTTCAGTAAAATAGCCCAACCTCTGTTTAAATTATTAGCAAAAGATATTGAATTTCACTGGACAAATGATTGTCAAAATGCATTTCAAATTCTAAAAGAAAAATTATCAGTTGCACCCATTCTCCGTGGACCAAATTGGTCTTTGCCATTTCATATATCAACTGATGCATCTGATACCGCAATAGGTGCCTCCCTTGGGCAGAAAGAGAACTTGTTCAATTATGCAATATACTTTATAAGCAAGAATTTAACACCTGCAGAATTGAACTATACAGTCACCGAGAAAGAAATGTTAGCCGTTATACATGCAGTAAACAAATTCAGACATTATATAACAGGATATCAAGTTTTCATTCATACAGATCATTCAACAATCAAATACTTGATGAATAAACCTATAACCAATGGAAGAATAACAAGATGGTTACTGTTACTGCAAGAATTTAATATCACAATACAAGACCGGCCAGGCAAGGAAAATCAAGTGGCTGACTTTCTGTCCCGCATACATTCACCTAATGATCCAAATCCAGTTGCAGATAACTTTCCCGATGAACATTTGTTTGCTATCACGGTAAAAACACCATGGTTTGCAGACATGGCAAACTATTTATCTTCTAGAAAGTTACCAAACCAATTCACTAAAAATCAAAGACACAAAATTATTAAAGAAAGTTCCAGGTATAGTTGGGTAAATGGTGATTTATTTTATACTGGTCCAGATTTGATAATTAGAAAATGTGTGCGAGAAGATGAAATATTAGATATTCTAAAGGCATGTCACGATGAACCATGTGGTGGCCATTTTGTAGATAAACGAACAGCATATAAGGTGCTGCAACTGGGCTACTACTGGCCATCCATCTTCAAAGACTCTAAGAAATATGTCAGGCAATGTGACAGTTGCCAAAGAACAGGGAGACCAATCACAAGAGATGAGATGCCACTGAAGCCACAAGTCCTTATAGAACCATTTGAGCAATGGGCGCTTGACTTTGTTGGACCCATCAATCCATCATCAAATGGAAAGAAGTACATCTTAGTATGTACAGATTATGTAACCAAGTGGGCAGAGGCTAAAGCAGTGAATAGAGCAACAGAAGATATAGTGGTCAACTTTCTTTTTAAAGAAATCTTTGTCAGATATGGAGTACCTAGACAAATTGTAACAGATCAAGGAACACAATTTACATCAAAAATGGTACGAGATCTAACAGAGAAGTACAAGATCAAACACAGAACATCTACACCATATCATCCTCAAGCAAATGGGCAGGTTGAATCAACAAATAAAGTCCTAGAGAATATCATGACAAAAACAGTAAAGCTGAACAGAAAAGATTGGTCTGAAAAATTACAAGATGCACTATGGGCCTATAGAATTACATGGAAGAATACAACTGGTTTTAGTCCATACCAGTTAGTATATGGAAAGAGGCCTTATTGCCTATAGAGTTTCAGATACAAACATACAGACTAGCAGCTGAATTAGGACTCGACCTGACAGAAGCACAACAGCAGCGGATCATGGAACTGAATCAGTTAGATGAGCATCGTCAACAAGCCATAGAACATACTACATTGGTGCAACAACAAAGAATGAAGTGGCACGACAGATATATCAAAACAAAGACATTTCGCAAGGGAGATTGGGCATTAATTTTTGATTCCAAGTTCAAAGATTTCAAAGCAAAGTTCACAACACACTGGCTAGGCCCATATGAAATTGATGAAATCTTCGACAATGGAGCAGTAAAAATCAAGACAATTGACCAGGATTCCACCTCCTTTATAGTGAATGGACATAGGCTCAAAGTTTATAATAGGCCTATTAGTAAAGAAGCATTTATGAAACAACTGACAGAAGATACAGAACTGGAAGTCATGGCACACCAAGTTCAGCCATCTTCCAGTCCTGTAGTTGAATAAAAATGAAAATAAAAAATAAAAAAAATAAAAAAAAACATAAAAAAAATATATAAAAAAAAAAACATAAAAAAATAATAATTTGTTTGCTAGTGAAAACCAGGCAACTGGCACTATGCAAACACGAATTCATAGGGGAAAATCAAGGCAACTTGGACTCTATGAATTCCTTTTCTTGTTCTACTGTTCTCACATAATTTCAATACAGGTACTCTCCATCAACAATTGACTTGAGGACAAGTCATATCTTAAACAAGGGGGAGACTTGTATTAGATCTTTAGCTGGAAAGCTGAAGTATAGAAGAAACTTGTATTGTCAGCAGAGGGACCTAAAAAAGAAATTAATATAGAGGGACCTGAGAGACCTGCCAATGTCAAAACAACATGTGCATATTATGTAAGCAGTGCAGAGGGACCTGAAACAAAGAATCATTACAAAGGGACCTGATTTTCAATTCAAGAACCAGAGCATGAAGAACAAGGAGCAGCAATAAAATTCACTTTTTGATTCATCTACAACATCTGACTTCATTCCACCTGTACAAACATCATCCAGGGAAGTATATGTATAGTCATTTTGTGCTTGAAATTCAAATTTTTCTTAGGAATTTTTAGTTTTTGTTAAGCTAAAGTTAGTACCTGAGGATATTCAATATTCCCTATACATATCCTATATTCATAATTCCCTATACATATCCTATATTCATAATTCCCTATACATATCCTATCTTCATAATACCCCTATACATATTCCATTTCATTCATATACATTCCTTATACATATTCCCTATAATCCTAAGTATTTTTCTTTTTGAGCAAAAAGACCAAGCTAGGACAACTTTTTCCACCTGCATACACAAATCAAGCATTAGTATGGTGATGATTTTAAACATGACCTAAGATGGTCATTTTAAAATCATAAAGATATGCATAAAAGGCAAAACAAATAATGCGCTATACAAAAACTATATACCATAAGTGTAAATAAGGAATGCGTTAAAAACCATCTATATAAGAATTGAGCGCAAAGGATATAAGGTTAATACGCATAAGAGATAAGGTTAATGGCATATAATTAACGCGCATATGGTATAAACATAAGCAAAGGTATATGGCGCATATAAAATGAAGAACGAGCATGATGGTTATGATCTGGTTGACAGGCTTGACAGGGTATGGTATAATGATTATTGCATAGCAGGAGTATCATTACACGTATGAACGCACGGCGGAGGTAATAAGTTCATGCAGAAGGTGGCAATGATACGGGTGTATCATTCAAAGTGAAATGCGTTGGTGGTAATGTAACGTGCATATCATAGCACACGACAATGGAAATCAACGTGCACGGTGGTGACAATACAGGCATATAATTTAAACATAGCGTGCACGGTGGTGTGATAACACAGCCATGTCATTCAAACATAACGTGCGCAGGTGGTGGTGTACGTGTATAAAATTTAAACATAACACAAGGCGGTGGTATCCTCATGACACAGTCGGTCGACTGGTCAAAGAGGACAGCCATACCAACCTCACATCATAACGCCAACAGGCATGGTACAACCATGAACTCGGTCAATTCATGACCGTTTCAACCTCATTCCTCATTGCCAGAGCTCAGAAGGAAGGCGTTCTGAAACAAAACATCAATCCGGAGAGAAGAGAAGGCGTTTTGAAGCAGCGGAATAGTGAAAATCGCTCCAGGTTCGACGATCAGAGATCACAGATTTCCAGGATTGAGTCAGGTAACAGTGAAGTTCATTAACACTCAGCGATTATGGAATATTGTTTGACATTAACTTTTGGATCCTGTGTTTTGACACCAGCTCAGTTAACCGAAACAATAGGGATTTGGAGCGCCCGGTTACACTCCACGCGCTCGTTGACAGTCAAGTAACTACAAACCCGTGATTATCTCCAGATCGACAGCACTTAAGTATTTTTGATAGATCTTGATGCGCAGCATTTTGAGGGAAACTCATTGCATGAGTAACACGTTTTAACGGAATGCTGTGATTGAAGTAGCATGGCGGGGGTTGTTGAATTGCGCACTAAGCCGTGTTCCTCTGAGTGAACTATGCGCACCAATATTTTCACAAACAGTTAGCGTGTAAACGAAAAAACGCCATAAAATATTTGCTGCCACTACGTTTTGTTTTGACAGGGATCGAATGCCTAATGGTCACATTGAATTATGGTTGAAAAAGAGAGTCGGGTTCGCTGAAGCCGTGTTGAGGCCGAGAGCTTGTTGCATAGTTGCATTTTTATGATGAGTCTGCACGCAATTTTTTTGCAAACACCTTTGCTTAAGTCGAAAACAGTGCGAAAATTTCGATTAGGCCGAGAGCACTCTTTAATTTTTTATTTTTATATATACACAAGTAAATCATGTTTGTGTGATTTGTGATACTGTGTGTGTATTTAATTTAAAAACAGAGACCAGTGTATTAACAGAAATATACAGGTGATGCTTGTATTCAACAGGGAATTCAGAGAGTGCTATTGCAAGGGAATATATCAGAGGTTAAAAGTGCAGAGTTGAGTTGAGTCAGAAGAGGAAGGTAAACTTCTCTGCTTACTGAATTTCATTTTTAAAAAAAAACGATAGTCATAATTTTTATTAAAATGAAGTTAGTAACAGCAGAAGCCTACATTGATTGGTTTACAGAAACAATGGCAAACAGGGTAGAGCCAAAATTTCAAATAGAAAGCTGGGGAAAAGAGACCATAGAAAAACTCTATCAGGAAGGAATGATAGGCTTCCTACAGAAATTTAATGGCCATTCTGAGGAGATAACCAAAGATTTTATAAAGAATTTCAATCAAGACCAAACTCGAGTAGGAGAAATCATTGTTCCAGTAACCCAAGAATACTTGTCCAAAGCCTTAGATTTTCCAATGTTAGGAGAGAAGTATTACAAAGGGCTACACTTCAAGGAGAAAGCATGGACTTTCTTCCTTGAGAAAAACCGGAAGGGAACATTTGATAGGACAAAAGGTATACCCAGGGAATGGTTTAATGAGCCATGGAGAGAATTGGTCTTGATTATTCAAAATTTTTTGACTTGTGACCGAGGATATAGTGTTGCCCATTTATATCATGTTAAACTTCTACAGCACATTAAGGGGGAAGATAGGATTAATTTACCTTATTTCCTATATAAAATCCTCTTAAGAATGATTGAAACAGCAAGACATGAAAACAGGCTTAAGGCAGGACAAATGTATCATCAAGGATTGATTAAAATCCTAGTTGAGTATCAAGTGAGATTGCAGGGCATAGTGTGGAGAGAATTCATGGTTAAAAATCATTTTACTGAACAGATTACAGAGGTGCAAGAGAAAATAGAGCAGGAAAGTAAAGGAGTGATGAATTCACCCTTATATCCTAGAACAAGAGCCAAACAACAAAATAACATGGCCATGGATTATGAAATATCTGTGATGTCTATTCCCAAAAGATTTACAAATAAAAGTCCCATCAATTTAGACAGGGAAGAAGAAACATATTTTCCAAGACCACAAGAAGAAAATAACATTCCACAAGAAGAATTTGATAGGGATTCTGCCTATGATGATGAAGTAGCTGCATCATTAATGAAAACAACTCAGGATTTTGAAAAAGAAATTAATGATGGGAAAATCAGGGATTTAACTGATCAATTAGAAATTAGTAAAATTGTGGAAAAACAATTAAAAGAGGAGAACAAAGCAAACAGGAAAGAAAATGCTAAATTGGTCAAAACAAATGAAAAATTAAAAGAAGAATTGGGGAGATTGAAAAGGAAGAATGATCTAATTTCTAAACAAGCATTTAAATGGTTGAAGGAAAAGAACATGTGGCAGGCCAAGTATGAAAAGCAAAAGGTTAAAGCAGCTTTGTTTAAAGAACGACATGACACAGGTTTAGATTGTTTGGCAAGGGCAGCACAACAGGAAGCATCAACAGGTACAACATCTACTTCAGAAAGAAGAAGGTCAAAGAGGAACAGGCAAGCATGGGGACATGCTTGATGATAAGCAAGGGAGAGATGTTTGGCCTTAGTTTTGGTCTTATTTTGCTCAAAGAAACTTATTTATCCATCTATTTTCCATCCATTTTCCATTCATTTATTCCATTTTGACATATATTTGATATCTATTCAGGTATTTAATTTTAATTTTTCAAATTCTAAAGTTTTTATGAAAATTTGATTTTTAGTGCAAAATTGGCTGATTCAGAAATTCCCGTAATAGCTATATGGTTGATATGGTTGCAGGACACTTGGGCACGAGTTGAATGCATGGATGGACAGCTTGGCAACTAGGACTAAGCCACCTATGCTTAGTTCAAACAGAACAAGCTTTATTAGGCCCATTTAGTTCTAGTCAATCATGACTAGTCATTCAGAAATCCCATAGAAATAGGGCAGTTTTGAGATTCTATGGGATTGACCATATTTCTTGGGATAAGAATAATGATTTGACTTAGATAGGTGGATGAGAAGTAGATGGGTTTGTTTGAGTAAAAATAGATCAGTTTGTTCATGAGACTTCTTATTTAAAGCCAAAGCTTTGATGGCTTATGTATTAGGATTATTATTGACTTATATACTTTTATATTGTGACAATTTTGGATTGAGAAGTTAATTTGAAGACTTGTGTTGTTATCATTTTTCTGTTCAATGTTATGGATGTGTGACTGAAGTTAAGCTTCTGAGATCATTTATCAAGTGTGCAAGGCAAGGGTGGAAGGGCCCCCATTCCAAGCTAAGTACACTTTCTTGTTAACTAGTTTTATTTCCTTGTAATTTGATGATTGTAGAACTGGTTTTCAAAGCTTTATTTCAGATTGTTTAATGATTCATGCATAGTGATTGATGTCATTAGTTTATAACTTATTCATCACTTTATCAAGTAGGAAAAACAGATGTATCAAGTTGAGCATCCCTTCTATGAAAATGATGAATTAAAGTTGGTTTCTTTTGTTTGTGTGCAAGCAGTTTCTTGTTGAGATTTTTTTGATATTAAGATGAATGAATTATAATGGAACACTTTACATGTCTCTTAAGTTAAGAGCTTCTTTCATTCATAATTTATCCATCTTAAGTTCTTGGTTTTAATCTCTGATTCATTAAGAGGTAATTGAGGTGAAAATGAATTTCTTGAGTCAAGAACCATTTCAATATTATTCCTCTTTTTAAACTAATTGAGTTAGAGTTGTAGAATGTATTACTTTCAGCATATCTTTCAAGGTTGATTATATCTGATCTTCACATATAGTGATCTTTCCTCAAAGCATAAACAACCCGGATTGATAATAAATAATTGTGTTAGTTTAGGTACATAAATTAGCTCAACAAGACCTGAAATCAAATATCCCATTAGAGAAACCTTCCACTTCATCCACCGAACTTGCCATAGAAAAATATCTAAAGACTCCTGGTAGGGACATAAATCTTTCCACTTCCACAGGAGAGTCAACCATGGCAGAAGAAGGAGGAGGAGGAGTTTTTAATGGAGAACACACACTATTTGGAGGTAGAGGTAGAGGTAGAGGAGAAGGAGGTAGAGGAGAAGGAGGTAGAAGTGCAGATGGAGGAAGAGGTAGAATAGGAAGCTCTTTTGGGTTCCCTATAATTGATGAAGAAACCAATACAACCATGAAAAATATTTCACCCTCTGTCCTTCCAAACTTCTATGGAATCAAAACTGAAGATCCTGAAACCTTCTTATTCAAATTTGAAGTGCTTTGTAGAACTTATGACTACTTACAAGATGCTCAAAAATTGAAATTATTTCCTTCAACTTTGAAGGGAGCAGCACTGAAGTGGTTTATGAGTCTGATCAACAGTTCTATTAGAACAAGGGAAGACATGAAACAAGCATTTATAGAGATATATTTGGATTATTGTATGCCGGTTAATCATAAGGAAGAATTGTTCAAGATGTTACAAAAAGAAGATGAAAATTTGGAAGATTTGTTGGAGAGATTTAATTACAATATCAAAAGAGCAAAAATGGAAAACCTAGATCAAGACACCTTAAAATCTCTTTTGTTGAAAACAATTAGGGATGAATGGTTGGATATCCTTAACATGATGGGAAAAGGGGATATATCACAACTCACATTACCTAAAATATCTAAGTTATGTATCAACCTTTCAAGAGGGAAATCTAAAACTATCAAAGGTCCAAGAGATCTTGCTCTTGCAAGGGCAAGTAAGTCTGCTTCTGGGATAGTAAGTAGATCAGAAATAGGTCACATGCTTGATGATTTTAAATCTGACATCTTAGGGAGTCTTAGTGAACAAATAGACACCCTCAAGATACAAAACAAGCAAAAGGTTGAATCTGATGCCTTGGCAATCTTTTGTCCCAAATGTAGAAAGAAACATGCCTTGAGAGAGTGTCCTTTGGATGTAAAAGTTGTAGAGACCTGTGTCATTTGTTCTGAAAAACATGAGACCAATAATTGTCCTTCTCTTCCTGGTCTCAAAGCTGTCTTTCAGGAGGAAACTCCTACAGATTCCACAGAATCTCTTAATTTTGTCTCTAGAAGACCTTGGCAGGGACCTCAAACACAAGGATTCCATGATCAAATGTATAATAAACCTCCACCTTGGAATTCTTGGCAGCAACCTTGGCCTCAATTTCAAAATCAATCTCCAGATTGGGCACAAGGATCACAAAGTCCCTATGGAAGATACTCCCCATACTATCAGTATCCACCATCCTATCCACCATACCCACATTTTTATCCTCAAAATCCTCAACAAAATTTTCCTCAAAATCTTCAACAAAATTTTCAAAAAAATCCTCAACAACATCATCAAAACCAACCACATCAAAATCAACCACTTTCGTTACCATTCCCTCAAAAATCAAATCAATTGCCTGCTCAACCCATACCAAACCCCAATAATAAGAACCCTCAGAATACATACATGATAGAAGGCCAACAATTTCCAAATTATTTAATTACTCCTTTAGACCTTAGTGATGTTCAACTGAGGTCTGGAAGAATAATTGAAAAGAGGAAACCTTCTGTGATCATACAAGAACAAGATAATTCTAAGGAAGACTCCCTACGGGTGAATAAAAGTCTTGAGGAAGACACATCCTTTCAAGACCCAAACACTGAAAAACTAAAACAAAAAGATTCAATAAATCCAACTCCTGTATTAGAGCAACCATCTACATCTACTTCTATACCTCCTTTTCCGGAAAGATTACAAATTGATAGAGGTGTAGAAAAACAAATCATGGTGCCTAATTATGATTTCTTAGATGAGCTGAGAAATGTTTTCATTAAAATTCCATTATTACAAGCCATCAAAGAAATCCCAATTTTAGCCAAAACAATAAAGGAGTTGAGTATGAAGACAACAAGAAAAAGAATAAGAGAAACCAAGAAAATTCAACTGGTAGGACAAATAGCAGACATTATGATGGGCAAGATTGCTATTCCAAAGTATCTTGACCCAGGAAATCAAGTTGTCAAAATTCACATCAATGGAATTGAAATTCAAAACACACTCATTGACTTAGGAGCAGCAATAAATATCATGAGTAGACAAATCATGGACAAACTGAAACTTCCTAATCTTCTCTTTACACCCACACTATTACAATTAGCAGATAGATCCGTGATCAAACCAGATGGGGTAATAGAAGACATTCCAGTGTCCCTAGATTCTTGGGAATACCCTGTGGATTTCATGATCCTAACTCCTAAGAATAATCTAGGAGGCCATCCTGTTATATTAGGAAGACCTTGGTTGGCTACAGCTGATGCTTTTATTAGTTTTAGGTCCGGTGATATGTATATTTCTGATGGTAGTTCAACTAAGAAATTCACTTTATATCCTCCAGCTAGGACAATTACAGATCTAGATGACACTCAATGGATAGAGGATGAAGAAGATTTACAATCACTCTTCACAATTTCAGAAATTAGTGAAGATAATCAAATTCTGAATACTCTAGAAAACTTTGAATCCTCTCTAGAACACAAACATGAATCATTTCAAGAGGGATCCAATATTGAGTTTTTGTCATCTAGGCAGATGTCTCTTCATTCTATGGACAAATTTGGTAGCTCTACAAGTGAAATTTTTCCAGGTAAAACTTTGAATAAACAAGAACCTAGAAAAATCTCAACAAGAAGAGTTAGTCAAAGTATTACAGAGACATTCTTCTGCATATGCATGGGAATACATTGACATGAAAGGGATAAGTCCTAAGACTTGTACTCATCACATCTATATAGAGGCAAATTGCAAACCAATCAGACAGCCTCAAAGACGGATGAATCCAAATCTTAGGGAAATTTTTAAAGAAGAATTGCAAAAATTGTTAAATGTTAATTTTATCTATCCTATTTCAGATAGTCAGTGGGTTTCTCCTTTGGTAATTGTGCCAAATAAAAATGGAAAATGGAGGGTGTGTGTTGACTACCGAGAACTGAATAAAGCTACTCTTAAAGACCATTTTCCCTTACCTTTCATAGATCAGGTATTAGATACATTAGCTGGCAAAAAGTACTTTTCATTCCTAGATGGGTTTAGTGGTTACAATCAAATCCAAGTAGCACTTGAAGACCAAGATAAAACCACATTCACCTATCCTTGGGGTACCTATGCTTACCGAGTATTGCCATTTGGATTATGCAATGCACCTGCAACATTCCAAAGGGCAGTATTAGGAATTTTTTCGGATCTAATACATGACTGTGTAGAGGTGTACATGGATGATTTCACAGTTTATGGGAATACATTTGAAGAGGCTTTAGAAAACCTGGAAAAAGTCTTAAAATGATGTCAAGAAGCAAACCTTTCACTTAGTCATGAAAAATGTTTTATGATGTTTACCGAAGGTATTGTTTTAGGGCACCACATTTCAGGGGATGGGATTAGAGTTGATGAGGCAAAAGTTGAAGTCATTTCTAACCTATCCATTCCAAGTTGTCAAAGAGATGTTAGAAGTTTTCTAGGATTTACAGGGTATTATCAGAGATTTATAGAAAACTTTACCAAGATAGCAATAGTCAGTGGGTTTCTCCTTTGGTAATTGTGCCAAAGAAAAATGGGAAATGGAGGGTGTGTGTTGACTACCGAGAACTAAATAAAGCTACTCTTAAAGACCATTTTCCCTTACCTTTCATAGATCAAGTATTAGATACATTAGCTGGCAAAAAGTACTTCTCATTCCTAGATAGGTTTAGTGGTTACAATCAAATCCAAGTAGCACTTGAAGACCAAGACAAAACCACATTCACCTGTCCCTGGGGTACCTATGCTTACCGAGTATTAGCATTTGGATTATGCAATGCACCTGCAACATTCCAAAGGGCAGTATTAGGAATTTTTTCGGATCTAATACATGACTGTGTAGAGGTGTACATGGATGATTTCACAGTTTATGGGGACACATTTGAAGAGGCTTTAGAAAACTTGGAAAAGTCTTAAAAAGATGTCAAGAAGCAAACCTTTCACTTAGTCATGAAAAATGTTTTATGATGTTTACTGAAGGTATTGTTTTAGGGCACCACATTTCAGGGGATGGGATTAGAGTTGATGAGGCAAAAGTTGAAGTCATTTCTAACTTATCCATTCCAAGTTGTCAAAGAGATGTTAGAAGTTTTCTAGGATTTACAGGGTATTATCGGAGATTTATAGAAAACTTTACCAAGATAGCATCTCCACTCTTCAAATTACTCACCAAAGATTGTGAATTCAAGTGGACTTCTGATTGCCAGTTAGCTTTTGAAACCATGAAAACCAAAATTTCTGAAGCACCTATATTAAGGGGACCTAACTGGAAGTTACCTTTTCATATCTCGACAGATGCTTCCGATACAGCTCTAGGAGCAGTATTGGGACAAAAAGATTTAATTCCCTATGCCATCTATTATATCAGTAAAAATTTGACTCCTATAGAGTTAAACTATATTGTAACTGAAAAAGAGTTTTTAGCCGTTGTTCATGCCATAAACAAATTTAGACACTATATAACAGGCTATGAAACTTTTATTCACACTGATCATTCTGCAATTAGATATCTAATGAACAAATCAATTACTAATGGCAGAGTTATAAGATGGTTGTTACTCTTACAAGAATTCAACATTACTATTCTAGATAGGCCTGGAAAAAAAAAACACAATAGCTGATTTCCTATCTAGACTCCAAAATATCAAAGATGACACTCCGGTTGAAGATCAATTTCTTGATGAATATCCTTTTGCAATCTCTACTCAAACTCCATGGTTTGCTGATATTGCCAATTATTTAGTTTCAGGAAAATTTCCTTCAATTATGAATGCAAGGGATAAAAGAAAAATTATTTGTGATAGTGCAAAATATTCATGGGTTGCTAATGAGTTGTACAAGACAGGTCCAGATTTGATCATTAGAAGGTGTGTTCGTGAAGATGAGATGCCTGAGATTCTCAAGGCATGCCATGATGAACCTTGTGGCGGACACTTTGCAGATAAGAGGACAGCCTATAAGATCCTTAATTTAGGATATTATTGGCCATCCTTGTTTAAAGATGCTAAAGAGTATGTCAAAAGGTGTGACAGTTGCCAAAGGGTAGGGAAACCTTCTCCTTTAGGTGAGATGCCATTACAAACTCAGGTACATATTGAACCTTTTGAAAAATGGGCTTTGGATTTTGTAGGACCTATTAGTCCTCCATCAAGACAGAAGAGGTATATATTAGTTTGCATTGATTATGTTACTAAATGGGTAGAAGCCAAGCCATTACTTGTTGCTAATGAAGCATCTGTAGTTACTTTTCTTTTTGAGGATATTTTTACTCGTTTTGGTGTCCTAAGGGAAATTGTTACAGATCAAGGAGCTCAATTTACATCAAGGCTAGTGGAGCAAATGATGGAGAAGTACAAAATCAGACATAGAAAATCTACTCCTTATCATCCACTATCAAATGGTCAAGTGGAATCTACTAATAAGGTCATTGAAGGAATCCTAACAAAGACTGTTCATTTACATAGAAGAGATTGGGTAGATAGGCTTCCTGAAGCCTTGTGGGCCTATAGAACTACATGGAGGAACACAACAGGTCATACTCCTTATGAACTTGTTTATGGAAAGCAAGTTTTGTTTCCCATAGAGTTCCAGATTCAAACTTTCAAAATGGAAGTTCAGCTAGGACTTGATTTAACGGAGGCACAAAAGCATAGACTGGAGAAAATCAATGAATTGGATGAGATCAGACAAGATGCAGTTCAGAAAACAAGTCTAGTCCAACAGCAAAGGGCTAGATGGCATGACAAGTACATCAAAGAGAATAAATTCAAAGACGGTGACTGGGCTCTCTTGTTTGATTCAAAATTCAAGGATTTTCAGGGGAAATTTCAGACACATTGGCTTGGGCCATATGAAATTGTTGAAATTTTTGATAATGGGGCAGTTAAAATCAGAACTATAGATGAAGAAGAGCTCACTTTTCTTGTGAATGGTCATAGATTGAAGTTGTATCACAAACCACTCTCAAGAGAAGAATTTGTCAAGAAGTTCCAAGAAAGCAGTGATGTGAAGTTAATGAAGAAGAATTCTTCTTCTTCATCAACTTGATTAAATTTTCTGAAGTATTTCTCTTTGAAAAAAATAAAAATAAAAAAATAAAAAAAATAAAAAATAAAAAATAAAAGGTATAAACATGAAAACCAATCATAGATTGGCATGTTTATACAGAAAAGATAGGGTGAAAATCAGAGTCTCTCTGACACTCTAAATTTTCCCATTTTGTTTTTGCAGGCAGCTGTTACAAAATCATAAGTTCAGATCCATAGTGCTTATGATCCATCTCATTTCATTTCACTCCATTCACTTATCCATCCATATTCCATTTCATTCATTTATGCTCTACTTCATTCCATATTTCATTCAGCCCATTCCATACTCCATCCATTTCATTTTCATGTCAAAATTCAAAGTTTGATGTCTTACTGTAAATGAATAAAACATGTCATGGATTGCAGGGCAGTTCTTATGTTCTTCCACTCCATTTCATAAACTGAATCCATTTCATTTCATCAACCAATTCATCCATATCATAACACATCATCCATCTCCATTCATATCATATAACATTTCACCTATATCCAAAAACACTCCATTTCATGATTAAAATACTCTACAGGTACATTCTGCAGCTCAACAGACATTCTGCAGCTGATCAGCCTTTCTGCAGCTACAAATCCTGAAGGCACCAACCAGCAGACATTAGAATTGCAACAGAATGATCGAGAATATCCATGAATAAGAAGCATCAAGAAGAATTATGAAGACTCTTTCAAAGGAGAACAAAGAAGACAAAGACTACAAAAATCAAATGAAAAGCAGAGGTAACAAGTTTAGATTATAATGGCATTTCATAAAGTTTAGCATAGTTTTAGTTATGCATTGTTCGAAAAGGTTGTTTTAATTATTTTTATTGATCATGACCAATAAACCCTCCACAAACTTTGGATTAAATCTCTCATTTCAAATTTCATGCCCAACATCATTTAAGCGGTTCAAATGGTCGAAGTGTTTGAATTCTTCACGTCACCCAAAAAAATCATTCAATGATGATTTTCTTTTCCGTTGTAAAAATCTCTGTCGTCTTTTCAATCATTAATTTGTTTCCTCCACCTCACTCCATTACCTCATTTCATAACTACCTCCATCACTTCATTCTGTAGCCGGCACTTCATTCCGCAAACAGAGATATTCTTACCACCGAGAGCAGAGCAAAAGGGTAAACGCAGAGGTGTAGCAGCGTGAGAATTTGAAGCCATTTGTTACCGTGGGCAGACAAAGTATCACTGTGGGCAGAGATTAAGCATTATCACTGTAAACGCAGAGGTATAGCAGTGAAGAGTTTGAAGCCATTTGTTACCAAGAGACAGAGGTATAGCAGTGTGGGAATTTGAAGCCATTTGTCACTATCAACCAGAGGCATATCAATCCAAAGCTTCATTGTCAATCAGAGGCATATCAGCTCGAAGTTTGAAACTGTTTTCATTGTCAACCAAAGGCATATCAATCCAAAGTTTCATTGTCAATCAGAGGCATATCAGCTCGAAGTTTGAAACTATTTTCATTGTCAACCAGAGGCATATTAGTCCAAAGTTTGAAGCTGTTGTCACTATCAATCAAAGGTATATCATTCCGAAGCTTGAAGCCATTTTCATTAAGAAATTGAAGCCATTTCAATTCAAAGGTGAAAGTTATTGTTTCTGTGAGTAGAAGAGTGTTAATCTGAACATTGAAGAAGCAATTATGGGTTTCATAGTAAGAACTAAACCACTGGGTTCAAAATACCTAGAAGGCTATCCTCAATGTAAAGAAATATTGCAACAGATAGGATGGCTTCAATTTTTGGAGAAATTTAATGGCTTCCACAAAGAAGTCACTAAAACATTTGCAAGATCATTTCAAGGAACTGAAGTTGAAGTGGGAGATGTCAAATTCACTGTCACTGAAGTTTTCATTGCAGAAGCTACAGGGTTGCTTAGAAATGGAGAGAGATGGTTCAAAAACAGATAATTCCACAATGAATCCTGAAAGCAAATTCTAAAATCACCAGGTATGGATGTCATTGTATTTAAGAAAGGAATTCCAAGTTCTGCATTGAAAAATAAATGGAGAAACATACTACTTCTTCTGCAAAAATTTATTACATGTGAGGGTAGATATGGCACATTTTATGTCTACCACATTAGATTGATAATGCATTTTCTGGGGGAAGACTTAAACCTACCTTACTTCTTGCTTCAAAGTTTGAAAAATATGGCTTCCTGTGTTCAAAGAAGGGTTCAATTTTTAGAGACAACTCTATATCATCATGGTTTGGTAAAATTTTGATTAAACATCATTTAGCCAAAACAAATGATACATGGGACAATTTCTTGATAAGAAATCATTTTGAAGAGCTAAAAGAACCCTCACCGGAACCACAGCCTACAAGGAGAAGTAGAAAATGGAGAACCTCAAAAGTTGAAATTGACAAAACAGTCCAAGAAAGTAGTGAGGAAATCATCTCAGAGAAGTTGACTCAAATCAAGAGACAACTTAAGAAAGAAAAGGTAATGAGGAAATCTGCCATGGAGAAAGGAGAGGGATCTTCTCAGCCTAGAAGAAGCCATAGATTAAAGGGAAAACTAATGAAAACTCAAATCAAACAAACAGGGGTGATTAATATAGAAGATGAGGAAACATCCATTGAAGAAGATGTTGAAGAGGATTTTAATGAAGGAACCCCTGAAATTGACCCTGCTCAACAAGAAATTTATGACTATGTGGAAACTTTGGAAAGGAGAGCTTCAGAAAGCAAGGAGAGAACCCCTAGTCCTCCACTGTCTGAAATAGATGTACTAAGAAGGGATAGGTATGAGTTGGAAATACTTAATAGACACATCAAAAATGAGAATGAAATTCTCAAAGATCAAGTCAAGCTCAAAACTGATATGAACTCAACCTTATCCCTACATATAGACAAAGTGGAAAAGACCAATGAAAAGTTGAAGCAAAGGAACAAGAAGCTAATCAGGGCACTTACCAACCCAAGGTTCAAACTTGTTATTAGAAAACCCAGAAGATCTTTAGCTTCCAGACAAAGGAGAAGGAGAGGATTAGATGTTCTTGCAGAAGCCTCTGAGTTCATAGGATAATTTGCATGAGGACATGCAAGGAGACAGCAGTGGGGGTATGTTGAGCCTCAAAATTGTGCTTCCTTTCATCTTACTTTACCTCATTTTCCTTTGACCATTGATATCCTAGACCCAATTGATCAATGAATTTAGTTAAAATTACTTTTAGAATGATTTACATGACTGACTTGCTAAATTTTGTGATTTTTGCCATTGTAAAGCATTTTGACCAGAACTAGCTGTAGAATGCAGACATTCCGTAGCTAACCGGCAATTATGCAGCTGTCTTCACGTTTGGGTATGTTCCAGGTGGCCTCTCAAGAAAAACCGCATATGGGCATAATCCACGTCATGTCTACATTGTTCGTTGCTCACCATGAAGGAAGAAACAAATTCTGGATATGGTTTTGATACGTGGGAACACATTTAGGAAGGCAGACTTCTATTAGGACTGTCTCAGTCCAGATGTCCTTTTAATTTTTACGTTTCCACTTCAAAAGTCCTAATGTGATTTCGATAAGGAAAGACAATGCTCCTGGAATTGTTGCAAGTCTTGTTATGTATATTTGTTATATAAACACTTGGGAAACCGAGAGCTAGGCTAGATTTTGTTCTAGATTTTGCTTAGATTCTATGCTACATTTCTGAAGATGCAGAGTGCTTTGTTCAAGTTATTTCACTTTTAATGAAGCATACAGTGTTGTTTTGAAAGCGTTGATTTGATTTGGAGTTAGATTCCGTCAAGTGGTAGAGGGCCCCTGCCTCTTGCACGGATTTATTTGCGTAATTTAGATAAGTATTCTAGCTGCCTTTACGTTTTTGAAGTTGAGTTCGTAGTTGCTTTCATTAGCTACTGTAGTTATACTCATTCTAAAAACTCTTCCAAAAGAAGAAGCTCTTCCAAAAGATTATAATGATGAATGTGAATTGGCTATAGTATTGTAGGATTTAATTGTAATCTCTTTTATTCACCATCACAGTTATACTTATGCTAAGCACTCTTCCACAAGAAGAAACTCTTCCAAGAAATCTTTATACTGTCTTAAGCATGATTGTGATCTTGAATGCTTTAGTTGTGTGTTTTCACTAAGTACCATAGTTGTTCTTGCTCTTAAACGCTTGTCCAAAATATCATAATGATGAGTGGGAGATGGCTATGATATCTTAGTTTTTCATTGCTTTCAGTCTTTACGTTTGCATAGCATAGTTAGGATACTCCGGAGTTTAATTACACTTAATTCATACTCAGTTATTTTGTTTTAAGTTTGATAATGACTTGTAGTTCAGCATTTTTTTAGGCTAGTGACATTTTAGGTTCAGTTGTAGTTCAACTCATTGCATTTGCACTCCATATTCAGTTGTTATTCACTGCATATTAGATTACTTCAGTTGTTAAAATTAACAAAACAACCTTCATTATTCACAAACCTCTTCTTGTTCTAAAATCTATAATTGATTCATAAACATATGAACAGAAGACAATATCATTTTAAGGCCTGAAGTACTTCTGTAACTTCCTTATCATCTCACAAACAAACATTTCCTCAAAAGACTATTTCAAAAATCTATAACCTTTGAGAGAAGTGTAGTGCTATAAAACTGAGTTGCAGAATAGAATTAAGAATTAGACTTAGAGTAGAAGATCTTATGATGGTATCAATGTTTCACTCCAATTATGCTTCAGCAAATCTCTAATCAAGGACAAAATGTTGCATCATTATAAGTTAGTTGTTTAAACTGTTTAGTTAGGAATATTTGCATACTTAGTTGACCATGTCTCAAGCTCTCTCTCAAATGCCTTTGATGAAAGAATTTGACAAGTTTAGTTTGTGTTTTGAATCATTTGCTTAAAAGTCATTATCAAGATTTGCTTTTGCTTAGTCATAGTTTAGATTTGATTCTGTTTTTAATATTGCATTTGCATTTACCATTTGACATCAACCAATTAGGTTTCACTCTGTTTTTAATCATTAGCTTCCTTCCATTAGCTTTCTAGTCATTTTCCTTGTGAACATAAAACCACCAAAAGATCAAAAACATCAGAAATCATCACAAAAGACCAAAAACTTCATAAAATACTACACACAACGCATTAAGAAACAAACACCTAGGTACATACAATACATTTCACTTCAGCAGTTTACCAACCCTTGTTGACAATTAAATGAGCTCAATTTAGGAGACTAGATTGAGACCATACACATAGTATTTTTGAAATGAAAATATTACCTTAAACTTTATTTCTTTTTTTTCTAAGTTTCTAACTCCCTTTAATGGTGACTCAAGTGATGTACATGACTCTTTTTGCTTTTTATGATAATATAATGACAAGTCAAGAGAAAGCCTAGACCATGACCTAAATGATGACATATTAACTAATCAATGACCCAAGACACCTAAATGACGACATGACCATGATGAGTGTTGATAACCATGAGAAAGTGGAGGGAGTAGAATGACCTAGACAACAACCAATGATCAAATTTTATTTGAAAACTTATTTGAAACTAAAAATTTTGACCTATGACCCTATTAACTAAACTTGAAAGAGTACATTTGATCATTAGTGACTAACAGAGACTAACATTGGCTCTAGCTGGGGATGGCATCTCCTTTTAGGAGGTTTCAAGAACATTGTAGACCAGGTAGCCTCATCCATTGGGTAATTGAGTCAAAATAAAACAGTATACACTCAAATGAATAACTAAAGCAAAAACTGACTTTAACTCAAAAACTTGACTACTAACTGAACTTACTTATGGCAGCAGACCATCGGGGTCTTAGGGCCTTCTCCTCGGGCTTAAAATCTTGATGATAACTGGCGACCTACTAAAGATATATATACAATCATGCGATATTATCCCTCTAGTGTAACCAATCTAGCAAATGGCTACTTACTAGAATCCTGCTCACACTTTCCTTAAGCAGAAAAAAGAAACAGAAGATAAGCAACTCAAAGTGTCTATTGAACATTTGTTCAAGATTCATAAATACAAGAAGATTGAGCTTCCAAGTTGGCTGTAACATATTGGCAATAGGGTCTTCAATAATACCAGGAGAAAGGGAAGTTGGTTCTTGAAAATCTACATTTGACGCAGAAAAAATGTGCACATTCATAGGATCTAGGACAAACTCCTCTTCTTCAGCAGACTCTTAATTTTTTGAACCTGGAGGAAGATCATCATCTACAAAAGGCTCTAAAACAAACTCTTATTTTTCACTACTTTCTTGCAACTTATGATGGTCAATTTGAATCCTAGCATCTTCAAAATATGAAACTACATGTATCTCTCTTTCAGAAATTAGATTCATGAGTAATCCTTCATGTCAATATGAATTAAGAGTTTCTAAAGTAGCAGATTTATTAGATATTTGAAAAAGTTTAAATTTAATGGACTCTTCAATAATTTGCACAGCAAGATGCAATTCTATGTCACATACCCCTTTAATCCCATCACCTTGGGTTGCATTCTCATGCTACTGAAAATAATAATTTTCAAAAGGATTTGTAATTTTCTTTTCCTCGATCATTGACCGAGAATATGAATAAACCAATGAACTGTCTATTTATTTTTCTTGTTTAAAAGAGTTCTCATACTGTTTATCATGAAAAGACAGACAAGGCTGCAAAACTTTGTTAACTTCATGGGATATAACTTGACTACTAGGATGCAGATCTCTTTCATCTTCAAGCAAACAAGGAGCTGATGTGTGTTGTGAATGATCCTTTGTATCGAGGCATCTAATCTCTATTATTTTCTATTGAGTAGAAAATTCATGAAGGGCCTTTATAATATCATAATCTAGACACTCTTCATCACCAAAAGCCTCTTCAAGGTATTGAATGAAATATTCACAAGCTTCACAACAATATTTGAACAACAAGAATGAATGGTAAGGATCTACATAAAACTCAAAGAATTTTGTGTGGAAATCTTTAATAAAGAATAAGCTACCTAGCTTCAACCCTTCATACCATGATATTTCTCTCCATTCCAGGGTAGCCATAAACATTTTCATCAAAAAATCCTCATGAAACCTAATCCCAAGCTTATGTATATTCCAATGAAATTTTATTAGATGTAGAATAGCCTCATCCTCATTTCCATATATGAATTTGGGCAGATAAAAATATATGCAAGGAATTCGATTTGGAAAACCAAGAATGTGAGCACGTTTCATATGGGCATACCTTTTAGCAATTGAATCCATCTTGAAAACAATGAAGTCAACAAAAAGTTCTTCAAGCTACCGGTTTTTGAATAGTGTATTCACCATGAAAACTCTGAACTTTTGGATTCTTCGACATTGGAGTCACCATGTGAAAGATGCAAAACCTTCTTGTGCCTAACCATTGTTCACCATTAACAATCAAATCTAATTTTTTTCGTAATATCTTGAGAAATATTTAACCTTCGCTCCCTCGCAACGGTGCCAAAATTTTTATCACTCCCTCTGTTTCCCAAGGCTAAGAAAGGAGATTGAACGAGGTAACCTCAAACCAATCTTTAGATTTTTTAGCTAGCCCTACCAAACCAGATATGACTCTCTCGATGTTAATTTCACAGTCAATGAGGTGACTGGAAAGGAAAATATCTTAGGCTAGATATAAGCTCAGTGATTTTGATTAGAATTTTGTTTTGAATTTTGCTAGATAGGAAGTGTCAGTCTAGGAACTAGGTTTAGGTTTCAAGGTTAGATTTTAAATGAAAAACTGCAGAGATGAAAATAAGCCTAGGTAGGTATACTTAGAAACACATTTAGATTTTCATTGTGGTATAGGGTTTGAAAAAGGGAGAATCATAATGAGCATATAACATAATATGATTTCATTCATCAGAGGAAGTAGAACAAATGTATGGAAATCTCATTAAACAGAGCACAAAAGTAAGAATTATTCTTAAAGACTCATAAGGTCATCATATGAAAGCATACATGTGATTGAAAGAAATCATAAACATTCAATTTGACAGTAACACTGAGAAAAAACAATTCCAATAAGCATACCACTGGAGTCCCAAAATTATAGCTGCAACATGTCTTTGATTTCATTGTAAAAAGATGTACGTAAGCTCCACACTACAATATCAACTATCCAACCTCTAAATTGACTTGAGTTGAGTACATATAGAAAAATATACAAGATTCCACCTCAATGGGTCGAAACTTGATCCAAAACAACTAATTAATGCACCTAATGAGTCATTTCCTAGTTTTTAGGGAAGTTAGAAACAATCTCGCCTATTTTAGCTAACAAGTAGGAGTCTTTGTCTCCTTGATTAATTACAAGATCCCTAAACAATGAGGAGCATAAATAGACTTCATTAACCATGAAAAAACTCATGAGACAGTTGTTACGTTGAATCTTTGACATATTTTGACTAACACCTCTACATAAAACTTTCTACACAAAAATGCAGCGTGCCTGGCAGAAATGTAGTGTGCTTTGACAGAAGCATAGCATGCACTAGGAGGGGATTTTGAGGTGCTTTTTATGCATCTTTTTGTTAATATGAATGTTGTATTGTATCCCTGGATTTCCTATAGAAAAATAAACCTTGAAATTTTCAAAATACCACCTTTAAGACATTAAGACTTCATTTCCCCAAGGTTACTCCAGAAGCGTAGAGTGGGTTAAAAAACAGTGGCAAAAACATGTAATTTGGGGTGCTTTCTGAGTTTTCCCCCAAAATTAGGAACTGTAACGTAAAAACAAATGCATATATAGGATGTACACATTAAAATTCATCCATCCATGCAAGTCTGACCTCCATTGGAGTCTCTTGAGAAAAAGTGTAGTGTGGCCATGCTACACTTCTATACAACTGAAATTGCCAAAATATCCCAAATATCCAAAATATTATAAAAAATGCTCAAAACTTGCTGAAATTTGATCTTTAGCATCCTTGGATGATGATATAGACAACTAGAGATTCCTCAGCCAACAAATACAATTTTTCCTTCTTCTTTGGTTTGATTATGGTTTCTTTAAGCTTCTTCTTCAAATTCTTGACCCTCATTTTGGCAATTTGGTTCCTAGTGAAGTAGTGTCTCGCCATGTGCCTCTAGAGGTTGTTGTTTCTGTTTGCCTTCTTCAAGAGTTTCTCTCAATGCTAATTTACCTTTTCAAGCCAAAAATCTTTGTCTTGTTCAATCTCAGCAGCAATCAAATCATCAAAATCGTATTGACCTAACAAAGTCGATAACTCATTTTCTTGTTCTTTTTTCTTGGTTAATCCTCTTTTTGTTGGCCTCCTTGGCTTTATCTAAGCCTCTTTGTCTTCAATTTGATCAAATTCTATCACTGTTTTCCCCTTATCTTTCTCTGCCTCAAGATCTGCCTTAGGTTTCCTTAGGAGTAGTTTTTTCATCTTTAGTTGCATGTTTTCTTGTTGTATGAATGTTATCATGAAATTTTCCCTTGAGAGATTGTCCTTGAGCTCTCTTATCTCTGGTTATTTTTCCCTGATTATATCTTCATATGAATTTTCTTCCACCTACTCTTCTAGCTCTACCATGTCAACCTCCAAAGGTTCTTGCTCCTCCTCATGTTTTTGCAAGGGTGACTCACTCTCATGCATAGGTGGTTGCTCCATAGTTTCTCCTAATAGTTTCTCAGCTCTAGGCTCAGGTGAGAGAACACCTTTAGTGATCTTAGGATAAAATACCAACCTTTTACCCTTATCATAATTTTGAGTGACTTCAACCCTTGGTGTCTTTGGAACCTCTGTTGGTATACTTGATGAGCCAATCTCTTCTGGCTTTGATGATGCTGATGGTATGCTTTGAATGATAGGTGGACTAGTGGTGGGCATAGAAGAAACTGATTTAATGAATGTTTCCCAGGACATATTGATTTTTCAGAGCTGATGTAAGACTATAGCCTTGAACAAACCATGGTGAGACAAACTAGCTTGGTGATCCTTGCCTTTAATTTTTAGTTTTGTAGTCATTTTGACTATACTTCTAAATAGATAATGAGGCAAGTTCAGTGGTTTGGTGGTAGTGAAATGCATCAATAGCCTTATGTGGTACTAGTATAATCTTGAGAACCTCCCTTCACTGGTAAAATACTTCATAATAAGCTTCATTAAAGGATAATACCTATCAAGTAAATGTTTTAAGGAAAATATGTGTTTAGGAGCATCTTTGTAGTGTGGCTTTAAGAAAAATTTATAGTTCTCAATGTCCAAATCCATCCCTTTGGACTAGATTTCTCCATGGTTCGGGATACCTGTTGCTAAGGCTATGGAATATATTGATATATTGAATTCAACCCCTAATATGTTAGCCTTATCTCTCCTAAAACTGGTGGCAAAGAGGCTTCTCAATTGAGCATGACATCCTACCCCTTGAATTATTTCACAAAACCTTAAACAACTAGTGTCTTCAAAGGATTTCTTGCTATAGGAAGAAGCATTTATCTCTTACAAATTTGATGGCTAAAATCTAGAATGATGGCCTCCCTTGTTGTACTTTCTCTTCACACCTTCCATGATGTTTTTTTTCAAAAATAAACCCTAGCTTGATGTGAAGGAAAGGAAGGGTGAAACTTAGGAAAACATGGGAGAATGATGTAGTGAGTTTAGGGACAGAGATGAGAGGGATTGGAGTTAGGTAAAAATCCCTAAAAATTTGGGGATATAGGGTGGTAGGCTAGCAACATAGTGTAGGTGGAAGTTTTTCAAATGGGTAAGGGAAAGAGGGAAAGAGTGCCTAAACACAGAGTTGACCTAGTATCTCTGCAAAAATGTAGTGTGGGCTAAGGTTTTAGTCAAAATAAGAGAAATGAGAGAGATGAATGGTAAGAAATGATTTTGGGAAGTGTATGAGGTATGTAAGGTGTAGGTGATGGTGACTGAGCAGGAAAATTAGGTGTTTTACCATTGAAATGAAGAAAAATCACATGGAAATCAAAAGCGCAGTGAAAACCTAGGAACGGGATTTTCACTGAATTTTCTGAGAAGAATGATACATGAGAAGAGTGCAAAATGGTACCTAATTGTCAAGGAGATATTCGAAACTGTGAAATTTTGAAATGAACCCTTGTGATGCTTGATTGGCCTCCAATTTCAAAAGCGCAGCAAGTGAGCTAAAAGCACAACATAGGAGGTAAACTTGTGCTTTAAGGATGAATTTTGATGCTCTGGTGGTTGGGATGATGCTCAATGATGGAAAGGTGCTCAATGAGATTAAAATGAACAATTTGAATTCTTTGAATGGATTTTTATAAGCTGGAGGTCATTTTTTTCTTAAGTCATGAAGGTGACACCATTGATCTTTTTGACCAATTGAATGATGGGACTGCAGAATAGTAAGCATAGTATTTTTGAAATGAAAATATTACCTTTACCTTTATTGTGTTTTTTTCCTAAGTTGCGAACTCCCTTTAATGATGACTCAAGTGATGGACATGAATCATTTTTATTTTTATGACAATATAATGACAAGTCAAGAGAACCCCTAGACCATGACCTAAATGATGACATATTAACTACTCAATGACCCAAGACACCTAAATGATGACATGACCATGATGAGTGTTCATAACCATGAGAAAGTGGAGGGATTAGCATGACCCAGACAACAACCAATGATCAAATTTTATTTGGAAACTTTTTTTAAACTAAGAAAATTTACCTAGGACACTATCAACTAACCTTGAAAGAGTACAATGGATCACTGGTGACTGACAGACACTAACAGCTCCAAGGAAAATCGAAGTGTCTAAGAGATTGAGAGAGAGGGAATAGAGAGAGAGCTCCGAAAATGAACTGACCAAAGGTACCAACTGATCCTCTGAAGCCATTTTATCAATGATGCCTCTATTTCCTTCATTTTTTATTATTTTCCTTCATTTTCCTCCTCACATGAAACTTGTGACCTTTCACCTTCCTTTTCTCCTAATTTCCATTATTTTCATGAATTAATGTCAATTAATGCCACGTTTCCTTTCCAAAGCCTTTGCCAATTTCCTTAGCCATAATAAAACCAAATAAACACCCACACTAGGATGTTTTTCCCAAATTTTATCACTAAGTTGGTACAGATGGGTTGCTCCACTAGACAACCTAGAGTAACTCTTTCAAACCAATTTCTAGTTGAAAATTAGCCTTTTCAGCTTAATAGGTCTCTCTAAAAGATAAAAATGATTTGATTCAAATGAAATTCCACATATGGCTAACTTTGACAAAATTATTTTAAGTATTTTTGTATGCAGGTGAAAGATGTATAGAAATCACTACCATTGGTCTTATGGAGTCAGTGTTAAGAAACTTAGTGGCATGGTTCTTCTTGTGGAAGCTGAGGCATATAGATGTTTTTATGAAAAGGAAACACACACGGCTACACAGTAGTCTAATGATTGAAGGAAGTTAGAGCATGATGTACATGAATTTTAAGTAATCAAACATCAAAGTACTAAAGACAAAATAGCAAGATACATAAGACAAATGTTCATGAATACATCAAAGAATCTAAGGTGATGAAAAGAGCCAATAGCCACTGTATATTACTAAAAAAAAGATATTTACAATAGTATTTTTGTAGTAAACATCTTTCAACCCTCTATTCTTCACTATTGTTCCTATTAATAGGCTTCAACATCTTTACATTGGATCTACCTACATGGCTAGATCATCGAGTCTCTTTTTTTGCGCCTAATCTAACAATAAGAAAATTACATGGAAATAAAACTGACAACTACTAACTTTAGGAATTAGAGACCCATTAGGACTCTATAACGTATTTATTACATCAACCAAATTAAAAAACTGCATATTTACATCGAGGACAGCCATGTGCTTGGGTGGCACTAACCATGACCAAAACATAATTGCCCCCACAAAGTTAGGAGACTTGTCTTCATACTTTTAAGGAGGTGGTGCCAGGATAAATGATGAGTGTCTTCATGATGAGCAAGTGAACTGGACAATGTTGTTGAAGACCATGCCTCCACAAAAATATTCCTCTGACACCCTTTAATCTTTCCATGTGTCTATCTTACCTCCAATAGACCATCAAAACTCAAAAATGCTACAAAAACTTGCTCCTTGCAGAAACCGGGGAGTTAAGGCAAGTTCGTTGCAAAATTCTATAGAAATTTGATTTTACCTATCTATGCCACATGTTAGATGTATTTGTTGTAAATACATTTTTTTACCAGCCTTGATTATGACCATATTTGTGATTTATAACAAAAAGACACCTATGGCGAGTTCATCACGAAATCTGGGCTTCAAGTCTGAGATTCTCTACGAACTTGCCTAATTCGAAGTAAACTCAAAAATTTTCCTTCCTTCTTCAAAATTTTGCCTATGGTTCTGAAAATGTTGATTATGAATGATGAAAAAATGTCAAAAAGGTATTTTTTCCACTCTTCAAGCTTTAGAAGCTTCACCTTTGGCAGTAGGAGCTTGAATCTCTTCAGGTTCATTTATGACTGTGATTTTAAGACCTTTCTTCTTTAACTCTGATAGTATCATCTCCACCTGCTCTTCTAGCTCTTTGACTTGGCTTTTAAGTTTCTTTCTTTCAGCTTGCAACCATATATTCCTCTTTCTTGTGTGCTTCATTACCCTTTGTAGAGGAAGTGTCATTTTCAACTGTTTCATGGCATTGGTTAATGACTCATCATATTGATTGATTTGCTCATTTAACTTCTCTTTGAATTCTTCCATCATTTTCCTGTCTATCTTGGATTCATGCAAGTCCAATTTGGTTTTAATAAAATCCTCTCTATCTTCTCTTAATTGTTCTTTTAACATCTGTTTCAATTTTCTCAACCAATTTCTCTTTACCCTTCCTTTCTGCAATGATCTCTTCTTTTGTTGGAGACAAACCAATGATATCCTCTGTGATAGGCTACTTGCCTTTGTTAGTAACCTATTTCCTTTTACTTGCCATGACACCTTTGGCAAGCTACAGCCTGGTGAGTGGTTTTCTTGGTTGAAACATAAACCCTGCATCTTCCCCTTAGAAATCAAGCTTTGTAGCAGTTATAGCCTTTTTCTTCTTACTCCCTTTAATAACTATATATTTGACCACTGGAATCTCCTCAATGTCTATGGCTTGAAGAATATATTCAAGGTTTCCTTTCCAAATTTTTTGGCTTCAGGTTATCCTTCCATGAATCTTCTTGCTGATCTTTGATTTTCTACTTGCAAGTGTAGGCTGTGGAACTTCTGTCTCTTGTGCAAGCTCTACTTCAACATCCATGGGCTCGATAATGGGATCCATTTCCTCCTCATTCACACCCTCTATTTTAGCAACAGGTTTGTCACTCTTGCTTGAAGGAGTGGCTTTTGATTTTGGAATTTTCTTAGGTGTTAATGTATCTACCTCATAACCACTGAGAAAAAAAAATGTGGCCCAGTCTTTGTTTAGTTTTTTCAACTCCTCCAACACCATAATTTTGATCAACCCATGATGGAAAATTGAAGTCTCTCTACTTTATAGCCTAGCCTGAACCCTTTCGGGCATCTTTCCTAGGCTCCTAAAAAGGAAAAATGGAAGATCTAGATATTTCTTACCAGTGAAGTGCAACAGGAGCCTAAAATGGTATTGATAGACCATATGGAACCTGCCCTCACATGTGAAGTATTTTTGGATTACGAGCAGCAATTTGGAGTAGTTCTCTTTTAGGTAGCTCCTTGGGATTCCATATGCCATGTCTACACCAATGTGTTTAGGTTTTATAAATTCATCGTAGTTCTGTATCTTAAACTTAGTGGCTTTGAACCACTCTTCACCCATGCTCGGTATCTCTATGGCTTGAGAAATTGTCTCAGGTGACACTACAAAACTCAACAGCCCCACCTTCAAAGTTGTACCTACGAAATTCATTGCAAAATATATTGAGACCTGGGCGTGAAAAACTTGTAGCTTTTGGCAGAATCTCATGCATCCAACACTATTGAAAGCTTCTGCAAATCGAGGGTCTTCATTGAGAAACTTTAAATCCATGGGCTCATATCTTACACTGGAGCCCCCTTTATTGGTTTTCTTCTGCATTGACATTGATTTGGATTTATGTAGGAATGCAATAATAAACATAAATAAACATAAATGCAAATATGCAGCAGAAATAGTATTTCATTTCATTAATATCAAATAATATAAATATGCTTACAGACATAATGGAAATAAACTAGCTAGGGTGCTGGTAGCGTATCTATGAGAAGAGATGTGGCAGCTACAGGCCTATGAAATGTGTTACAATGAGGCTCGAAGGCCTATTTATTTTTGCGAGATAATGAGAAACCCTAAACATCCAAAAACCTAACCCTAGGAGTTGAAGTGTCAAAACTGTGGGTCCCATTTGGGTAGATTGATACATCAATCTTCCCAAGTGTTAGTGTAAATTCTAATCACATGCGTAAGAAAAAATCTCACTTTAGTTGTGCATAACAAACAACCCTAACATCAAATGTGGTTGTTAATTTCCTTAGATCCATAGTAGGTGATCAGAATAAATTCTACAAAAATCCAAATCCATGTAGTTAAAGACATTAAACAACAAAAATAAACAAGAGTTGCTCCATACATTCAATAGACAAGACAAGAATTTATAAAGAATTTTTTGTATTATGACACCTAGGAATGGAACACCGAAATATGTTACTGGTCGCCCTAAATGAGATGGGTTCTTGTATCTCCTCATCACTTCAGATTCAAATTCTCTCTCTCTCTCTCTTGATGGTGCAAAAAACCTAGACAAAATGGAACTCAACGGGAGCTCACAAGAAAAAGTAGAAAAAAATATGACAATGATGGAGGATCAAAGTCAAACCAAAAGTATAGATCAAAAGGTGATCTCAAGGCAACAAAAGGTAGTGAATCAATGGAAAACCCTTTTATTTATAACAAAATATTGAGTTAGTCTAGATAGTGATGCATAATTAAAATATTATTAACCAAATCTAGATCCAACTAACTTGGAACATTTTATTATTTTTGGAGGGAAAAGGAATTTGAAAATTTTCAAATCCCTTTATTTAGAAATAATAAATAAATAAATAATTTATTTATTATTTCAAGGATGAGTTTAAGGAATAATTAAATAAATAATGATTTATTAAATTATTTATAAATGATTTAGTCAAACTTAACAAGGAATATTATTGAATAATGATTTAAATAATTATTCCTAGAAAATAATAAGATAAATAATGATTTATCTAATTAATTTTCATATTTTGGGTTAAATATGACCAATAATATTAATTAAACAATGGCTTAGTTAATTATACCTAGAGAAAAATCAAACAAATAAGGATTTATTTAATTATTCCTCATGAGGATTCCTATTTAGACCAGAAATAAGAAATAGCTTAATAAACTACGGTTATTAAATTATTTCTCATAGTGAAAGAAATTTTACTATGGTAAAATTGGTCTTACATGGTGTACTTTAGTCCATCTAATAGTAATAGGTTATATGACCAAAAATTGGTGTAACATATTTCCCCCCAACATGCGAGCGTTAGGAGCTAATCGTATGACCGAAGTACGTTGTAAGAACACAATCACTAGACACCGAAGGGGAGTCAGAGAGAGAGAAATATAAGACGAGCTGAAGCGAGAGAGGAAAAGACCCTGAGGAGGCGAGACTTATAGGTGTGACAAGTCTATTTTATGAGTGATTACATGTTTTGAATGAGGCGGGGGAGGCATACCTATGCTTGCCGAGATGACGAAGTACAAAGAATAATGGTGCACCCAGAAAACATGGGAGTGAGTTATATTGTACATGCTGGCATAAACATGGGCCAGATAAAAAACATAATGGATCCCACATACATATTGTGCCTGGGACAACTACCAGGAATTATACAATAATATCTGAGTACATTATATATAAATAAAACCAAAGAGGCCCTGTAAAATAGGAAAGGGCTCTGAAAATATGAATGATACATGCAAACTAAAAAGGCGCTGCAAGCGGCTGAGGCTAGAAACATCAAATCTATAGAGCTACACCCAAGGCTATAGTAAAATAGGTCATATGGGTATGTGGGGGGCTACCGGAAGGGACAACCCCTCATGAGGACTGAAACATCTCACACACACCTGGGGATCACTGTTACAATCTGTTGTATCATTGAACCATCAAGTATACGGATCTTGACCATGCCATAAGGAGTTGGAACTGAGAAAAAAACAAATTAACGGGAAATAAAAAGTCTCGTTTGCTGATCCAAGCCACCGAATAAGAATGCAAGTTGGAACCAAGTTACACTGCCCTTTAGACCTGTCTTCTAGAATGAATAAGTTGAGGTCGAAAAAAGGAGGTCTGCCATAGGTGAGGCAATAAGGAATCCTCAACTAAGGCATGAGGGATAATAGTAGAGCAACTGATAGACTGAAACCAAGGATGATGGTGGAATGGGGGGGACTAAGTAGTGGGCTGACGACTTCCCTTGTTAGAGCATAAAGGGCATCAATGACCTAGCAGCTACTGACTTGACTTCAGAGGGGATAGGGGACAGTATGATTGAGGGCCAAAATGTGTGACATGAGAGAGGTACAAATAAATGAAGGATGGAAGATTGTGACGGGAGACAAAAGGAACACGGGACAGACTCCATGGATGCGATGACGACTCAACTCAGATGCTCTGAACAAGGGCGACTTGATGATGCTGCCACACAGAATAGGCCCGGTGGGGACCATAAAAACATGAGTACAAGATGGTTACTCATAACGAAAAGCAACATGAGAATTGACAAGTATGAAGGCCAAGTGGTGCCCCAAGTACAAGTTTCGCAAGTGAAGAAATTCATTTTGAGAAGCAGCGAAGTGACCCTTCTTGGAAAAAAGGCTTCTGAGTGAAGTGTCAAATCACCAAAAATGAAAGGATACCCATTTGAGGGATCGGTGAGAGCTTTCCAATGGTGCTGATGGTTTTTCAAACTGAGCTATGGTTTGGTCATAAGTGTTGAAATAAAAATCTTAGGCTTTTCTTTTATAAGGTAATTTCCCTCCAATATGATTCATTTGCAAGTGTAGATGTGGTGAATGTAGAGAGGAAAAAAGGCCCTAAATATTGCAGCAATCGTAGAGGACAAACCGAACGTTGGAGTCAAGATATAGCAGTTGTAGGTAAGAGGCCTAACCATAAAATTTTAATTCAATGGATTAAAGTTTTAGATTAGGCACCCAGAGCTCAGGAACAGACCCCTACTCCTCCTCACAATCGGTTCGCGCTTTTTGGTATATTTTCTGCGACCTGGGTAGCAGGTATTGGGCAGAAAAATGTGACTTGTCACAAGAAATGGCTTGAAAAGTGCGACCTATCGAAGAAATGGGTTTCAGTGTTGTTTTTGGCTGAGAGATGGGATTTTATGGTTATGTTGTGGTCTTTCCTTTCTGTATGCTGACAAACATGATGGTTTTGTGCAGGTATGGCAGAGTTGAGGATCAACTGGAGAGAGAGAGACCTGGATACATTATTTTCTAAGATCCGAGGGGATCATGTAGTCCATGCTACATTGGTCAGGTTTTGAGTCCTTAAATTTCTGGAGAACCCATTAATGAGGGCAAGAGAGCCCTTGCTGGCCCCAATAGTCAGCTATTGGGACCCGGATCATGAGATATGTATAGTGCAGGGGCACTGGATCGAGCTAACAGTTCAGGATATATATTTCCTGACTAGTCTTCCTCCACTGGGGATGGTGCGGAACACACAACAAGTGTTACTGTAAGGGTGGAACATATGGAATTTGTAGAGCACCACTATTGACCGGGTGTCCATGTTAAAGGCACGTGAATACAAATCAAAGATCTAGAGAGGCTAGAGATTCATGTTGTGGCCATGGCAGTGCTGCAGATCCTGGGCAACCAGGCTCTCCACCACATCACTGGAGGGAAGATGATGCTAGTTGAGGGAGTATTGAGTGGGACCTACTATGGGTGGGACTAGATGATGCTATCTTCATTGAAACGATAGTTGTTGTTATGCAAGCGGCAGGAGAACCATGACTGTGCATATGGCACAATACTTTTCTCACTCTTCTTTGAGAAGATCCTGACACTACGTCCTCATATACATATCTAGGATGGGGGCCCGCGAGAGCCTAGGATGTGTCGTTGCAGGCGAATGTTGTGTAAAGGAGGAGGTGGAGTAGTCGGATGAGTGTTCCGATTGTTACACAACATTTTGTCACCATCCATGCAATCCCTCGCCTGGCATATTGGAGGGTCTTTCCCGTGACCTGTGTGCAGTGTCATACTCTGCAAATACCTTCATTGCATCCTTATGCATAGGGAAATGATCTCTATTGTTGAACATTTCCTTAGAAAACCCACAGAAACCCATGTTTTTGCATTGGTGCAGGTAGCTAGTTCACCCCTCACGCCAATGTGGAGGATGTACAGTAGAGGCCACGCCAGTTGGCACTCTGTCTCTTTGTTTTACCCACGCCGACCTTTTTGGGAATGTTTTTTAACAAATTGGAGGCCGAAGTTTACTTTAACCGCCTCAGGAATGACTCATTGCAAGTGGTTAAACTCAATAAGCCACAGATCTTTTCCTTTAGGAAATGGTTCATGGAACATTATTGGAGGATAGAACTCCCCCCATGATTATAGGGATCCTAACCTCTCCTTCTCCCTCTATATAAACCAAACTTCTCCCTTTACAAAAGCTAGATCTGAACATATAGCCAAGAATCTAAACTCGGAGAAGAGACATTATAGCTGAGTAATCGCTATAGAGAAGGTTGAACCAAGGAGGATCCCGTAGAGAGAGCCCCGTCTGAATTCCCGACGAGCTTTGTGAGACATACTCTGCTGGACCCCTGTTGGAGGAGATCACAACGTCAAAGCCTGGTTGTACTCTTCCTTCTTTAAATTAATATACTCGACTATGATCTTGATTCTATCTTTGTGTTATGTATATTTAACACATTGGATTTAGTCTTCTTCGACTGACTGATAGCTACAGATGTGAATAGTATGTTCTGTATCGTCTTCATTTCTTGTGTATGTCCAGGCATCTGGGCGTGAGAACGATCAGATCGTGACCTGTCGAAACAAGAGCGAGAGGTAGCCATTCTTTCGGATGACACAATAGCATAGGAATTCCGGTGAGTTACATATCGAGTCTTTGTCCATTTTTTAGCTAAGAATTGATGTCATAGTGTGTCTTCTTTATGGCTAGACTCTAGGGCTAGTGGGATCGCCTCTGTCCACAGAGGGGATTTACCTCATCAACAAATTGGTGACTCCACCGGGGATCAGTGGGAGTTTGTCTTTTGTCCATTAGGTCGTCTTCTTGATCTTGGCTTGCTTAGCTTGCTTTTCTGATTATCTTTGTTGAGTCTAAGACCCCTGTTCAGCCCCAGAGGATCAATTTGACCTCTGTTTTTTCCAAAATTTTCATCTTTTTAAGTTTGGCTTGATTGGCGTGGTTTCCAGCCTGACAAGCGCATGTTTCTAGTTTACCACCCGTGCCATCCCCTGTCTGGCACGGATTACAGCTAGACAGTCGTGCCATTTCCTGTAGGTGCTAGGGTTTCCCCTGTTTTGGATTTTTTGGTCAATGTTTGCTTTTCTGGGTATTTTCTTGACTTGATTTGAGTGCTTTGAGTTTGTTTGTGACTGTGAACAGCCCTCTTCCTTCGGTTGTTTTTCCATTTCTTTCAGCATCATAGCCCTAGAGTTTTCTAGTGCCTTGGTATGTTGAGCCTCCTCTAGGAGCTTTGGTTTTTGTTTCACAACCACCTTCATTATTTTAATTGATTGCATTCAGCTCCCTGGATCTGTTTTGAGTGATTGTGTTTGATGGAATGAGTCTTGCCTCTTTCATTTAGTTTTGCTTCTTTTCACTCCAAGCATAGCTCACATTGCTTGTATCAGTCCGTCTCAACATTTTTCTTTGATTTGAGAGATTGCAACATTGGTTTGAGTTTGTGTTTTGATTGATTTTGAGTTGATTGGATTGTTTCGTCTCGACTCTCGCATTGAAATTCTTGAACTAGTGTGGAGGTTTATTTTTCATGTCATTTAGTGCACTCTTTGCTTTATTACATTGAAAAATCAAAAATATATTTCTTTGCTTTCATTCTTGTTTACATTGTGGAATTGGAAAATCATTCGCATAACTAGTATCGGGCATTCTAGGAAAGATTTCTCATTTGCATTAGCTTGAATTAGGTGTTGTAGTGGACGCTTCTGTGTGTTCTCATTATTTGTTGTCATTTGGAAACATCTTAACTTTCTCATAGATAACTCTTCATTGAAAGAAATGGTATTTTATGGCATATAGCTTTCATTTATGGATTCGTGAGGTTCAACATTTAGTACGACCTTGGAATTGAAACATAAATACAAGATCAACTTAAAATTTATTCAATTAACCTAAGGCAACATTGAAACCTAATGAAATATTTAGCGGTCTAAGTTAGAGATGTGTTCTGTCATCTTTAAACCTAGCAGTTGTCGCTCGCCATCTGGCTCCAGATAGCGCTAGTATGGACTCGTGCTCCCCATACCGTCGAGTATATAAAGGGAGACCCCTCTAGGTTGCAATTCTTTTATCTGTAGGAAGTCGAGTCTACCTCCTTGTAACCGTGATACACCAAACACAGCATTCGGGAGACTACTTGCACGTACGTCAAGTCCTTGGTTGATTTTTCTTTCATTTTATAACCAAGGTGTATATGGCGTTTCACCGGAACCTGGTACACCCTTCTACCTAGACTACCTGAGTAGTCATTTTTGATCTTTACTAACTCCATAAATTTGAAAATATCATCGAGCACTTGTCCTTTTGCGCTTGTTTCAAACTGAAAGAGACTAGAGTCATCTTTTGACTGTTTCTTGACTCTTAAAACATGAAACAACAAATTTTTGATTTTAATTTGGTAAAATAAACTACCCATGATTACACGCCCTTTATAATTTAATTAATTGGCATGTTTTTTGTTTGCCTTGGTTTTGATCTAAGAGTCTTCATCTTGATCTTTTCCCCCCTTTTTTTGTGCTATAGTCACAGTGGCGGAACCATCCGTTTCGTCTACTGGTAGTCCTTATATGGACGATTCGTCTAAAACTTTGCATACTTCTAGGTCTGCTGAGCTTGAGCAGCTTGTCATCCCATTAGATTACCCCTTTGGAGAACTAGTTGAGTTTCATTAGCCTCTTTCCAATGCTTGGTTTGGGTTTGGGGTTGGTGAACATTTTCCCCCTCTCACATCGGGATCACCGTTTTTGGCTGTTATCATACCTCCTAGCCCCCATAATCCTTTGCAAGATCTTACAGTGAATTCAGATATGGACTCATCTGGTCCTAATGGCAGTGAGGTCATTCCAGTTTCTGATGAAGAATACCACCTTTTCCCAGAAGACATCCATCCATACCCTGCTCAATCTTCACCATCGGTGTTGCTTCCAGCTGGATATAGGTCTTTGGGTCAGATTATAGCTGGTATTGTCTCAATGGAAACTTCAACCTCATCAAGGGGACCGGTTCTCCCATCATTATGCATGTCGCCAACGACACCTGTCTCGTCAACACCTTTTGTTTCATCTGTCCCCACTAGGCCTACTGCCTGTGTGGCTGCATCAACGTCGGTCATCACCACTCAGTCATCAGGAGTTTCTGCTTCGGTAGAGACTTAAATTGCCATGTCCATCCCTGACAGCCTTTCGTTTCAGGAGTATTGGATGAATTTACATCCATAGAACTCTAAGACTAATTAGTCCTCTCAAGATCTTAATCGTCCTTATTTTTCTCATTATGGAGCGGATGGTACCCCGATTTATTCGCTTCAGTTTCAATATGATGAGCACAGAAACCCCATCTATTTTCTTGCTCCTAAGGCTTATCAGTACATTAATGATTTTATACCTACCTTGCCTATGCAACCTTCTAACCAACAAGGACAGCCCTTCTAGGGACAACCTTTGGTTCAACAAGGATATGCTTTTGGCCCATAAGGACAACCCTTCCAGGGAAAACCTTTGGCCCAGCAAGGGTATGCATCCGACCCGAAAGGGAAACCCTTACAGGGACAACCTTCGGTCCAACAGGGATTATTTTATGGCCCACAAGGGTAGCCTTATAATCCTCAAGGTCAACCTTTACAGCCTCACCCTATGGTCCAGCCAGGGCAACCTCAAGGACCGACAGGTCAACTAGTGTATCAACTCGGACCTTCATATGGTCCTGGGGGGGAAATCCATCCATCTCAACCTTTGGTGCAACCTCAGTAGCCTTATTTTCCAATCGGTCAAAATGTTGCATAGCCAGGGCCATCTTATGGTCCCGTCACAGGTCAACCTGGTTATCAGGCACAACTTGGCCCACCACAACCATCAGGCCAACCTGCTTAGTAGGGGCAACCTGGTGGCCCTCATCAGCCAGGTCAAACTGTTCAACTAGGACAACCTACACATCCTATTAACCTTGCTTAGTCGCTGCTCTATTCTATGCCATAATCAAATCAACCTGTGCACCCGACTTATTCGGCTCAGCAGGGCCCTACTTATCAATAACTCATTTGACCCCAAGGCGACTATTACCCTAAAGGTCAATCTCGACCGGTATACAACCCGCCTCAAGGTTCTGGCTATTACTCTCAACATCCAGGCTATACTTATACTCTGTAGAAAAATCCTTACGCTGCTCAATCGGGACCCTCATATACTCAGAATCAGTATCCTATTTATCAACCCCCGTATCTTGGTTCTCAACCTAATTATCCGGTTTACACCCCTTATGGTCAGAATCCTCCGAGACAGAACTAATGGGGGCAGAGTTATGCTCAACCAATATGGAGTATGGGTACAGGTCCTTATCGAGGACTTTTTGTGCCTTTTAACCCTCAATTACCTTTTCTCGTTACGTTGGAGCTACCGGATGTGTCCAAATTGACAAATGATCCCATTCTTCATTATCTTTTTTGGCCTCTGGTTCCGATGAAGGTTCCAGGTGATTGTCCCAAGTTTGAGGGCAAGTCTGAAGAAGACCCCCAAGCACACATCATGACATACCATTTATGGTGTTCTTCCAATTCTTGGGTGGATGACTCAGTTCATCTCCGTCTTTTCCAACGCACTCTTACCGGTGCTGCTGCTAAGTGGTATATCAAACTGCCTCATGGTATCTTTCAAGATTTCAACACTCTCTCTATGGCATTCCTGACTCATTTCCAGTTGTCGGTTCGTTATGAAGTCGGGACGCATCTCCTAACATCCTTGAAACAGGACTGGGCTACCCATATCTCGAACCATATTCATGAATGGAGACGGCGCCATCGCTTGATCAAGTTCAAAATTCCTGATCAGCCTCTTACTCATTGGTTCACTACCTCTTTTGTCAACCAGATTGTGAAAGACATCGCCATGGGCGCATGTGTAACCGAGGAACAAGCCATCTCTCACGCCTAGTACCTTGATCTAGTGTACTCTTAATCAGGCATTTTGTATGAAATCTTGACTGAAGCTCCACAGCCAGGGACCTCTAAAGCACCGGCTACCCCATCAGTTGACGGCGTAATTGGTTCTATATCTCAGACTTCATGCAAGTCTTCCAACGGGAAGCAGAAATTGAATTCTTCCAATACTTCTACTCCTCCATCTACTCCGGATTCTGGTAAAACCTTGAAGGTCAACACCGTTCAGGCCAATCCTGTGGAAAATAATTCCAAGGGGAAAAATAAGGGCAAAGGAAAGGCAAAATCTGATGCCCCAAAACCAGAATCGTCTGAACCTCGTGCTGATGATGGTTCACAGCGAAAACTGAAGTATCCCTGTCTGATTTATGAAGAAGATCACTACACTAAGGATTCTCCTCGACGATCCAAGGTTAGTCAACTACTCAAAGGTGCTAAGGGAACTATGGTAGTCTTTAAAGAACCTTTCCCATCTCAGTGAACCCAGATGGTCTATCAATCTGCACCATCTGTGTTGTTTGGCTCTCAAGTGTTCATGATGAATGGTTCTGCACCCGTTTCCATCGCTACTCGATCGAAGGATTATGTTGGATCGCAACAGGTAGCCGGGAAGGAGATCGTTGATGATCCTCCTACCCCACGATCGCTAATGATCCTCCTACCCCACCTGCCTCTGGTCCTCTTGAGATTGAAAGAACCAGTGCTGAACCCATTGTACGACCACCTTCTAAAGGTGTTCTCTGGAAATATTCCTATAATCCTAATGCCCGTGCTGCTCAGCATTACAGTATTGTTGAGGATTTAGCACAGGCACCATCCACGATGTACACGTTGGAAGTCCTCCAGAGTTTTCCATCTCAATGGGAGGTGTTGTTATCTGTGATCGGCAGTATCGATCCTGCTGATTCTAGTCTTCTCACTTTCAACTTAGAGAATTTCGTCACCCGAATTCCACACCAAATTGCGGTTTTTATACAAGTCGGTATTAACGGTCTCAATATCCATAGGGCCATTGTGGATGAAGGTGCATCTACCTACATCATGTCATCTTCTTGCTGGAAGGCCATTGGCTCTCCAACTCTCACTTTGTCGCCCAATGCCCTTGAGGCATTTGATGGAAGGGAATCAAAACCCTTGGGTGTTCTCGTTAGCTTACCGATTACATTGCAAGGAAAGACAGTCAACGTTGAAGTAGAAGTTTTTGATGCTAAGCTAAACTATAATCTTCTACTCGGCTGTAGTTGGACTCACGCCATGCTGTGCATTCCGTCCACCCTCTTTAGAATTCTAAATTTTCCGCACGAAGGAAAAATCATTACTGTCAACCAGTTTTCATTATTTACCTCATCTTTTGAGAACACCGTGCCATATGTGGATTAGATTCCTTCTCCCCCTGAAATTGTAGGGCTCGGTCTCTTCAAAGACCCCGCTCTCATGAGTATTTTTCCCTTTCCACCACCAAATACCGTTCAAGTTAATATGATCTCTCAGTCAGATGACCCATGGATCATCCCTTTGCCTGAACATGTTGATTCATTTGGGGATTCGATGCCACTTAGTACAATTGAAATCAATTATTGTGAGCTTACAGCCGCATCCTATTCTCCGCCTTCTAAATGTGCTCCTTTGAGCATGGCTCTTGACGTCTATTCTCAATCCGCCTAGCTCAGCGATGCCGATTCGCAAGATCCTCTGAAAGAAGTGTTTCCATCCTGTTATCCACCTATCAAATTTGTCATATCAAATGGTGGCTAAATCTCTTTTTACCCTTTAAGAAACAATTCATGTACAAATTGTTAGTTCTTAAAGTCTTATGATGATTATTACTCTTTGAGTAAATATTCATTGTTGTTTCCCTTTAATCCTAAAGGACCTTCTGTTTTCCAAGAGAAAGACTGCTTAAAACCCCATTTTCATCCCTTTTTCTCTCCATAAAAATCCCTCCATAAGCCTTCATTTAACCTATAGAATCATCAAATTCACCTTTGAAACCTTATATATCCCCTTTATCTGGTTTTAAATCCCTCCCTTTGGCCTATCGTAACCTCCATTTTTACTCAAAAACACTATTTTTTAGGCCTAAAATAGTCTAAAGGCACTATAATATTCTTAAGCCCCCGAGGGCTTATTTTCTCAACACCTTTCCTCATATGACCTACAGCCCTGCAACCGGGCGCTAAAGTCCTAAACCCCACCTCCAAACCCTGTCATAACCCTTTTTCCTTTGTTTTTTATCATTTCGCCGTGTAAATGTTGAAGGCAAATCCAGACCGTTGATCTTTGCAGATCAACGGCCCTGAAGTTATTCGCGCTCCACCCATCCATCTAACACCTCTTTCCCCTTTTCAAAACCATCCGCCCCAATATTAGATCATAACCGCTCATCCAAAGAATCCAACGGTAAAAAATAAACATGTCGTTTACCCTGCGACAAAGGAAATCACGTCATCCACCGGGCCCCACTTTTTCATCCTCCGCACACCTTTGGACTCATCGCGCATTACCCGCACCGTCAGATCTTCTGCCCGTCATCCAATGGCTGAGGATGCATATCGCGCAAATTTTGTGCCCGGACGTTAATATTTATAAATCGCGTGATATGGGTGGTTTTCAAAAATACACGCGTCAACTGATGTCTAGAATCGTGTTGTTTTTTCGAATACCACCTACACCCCCCAGAGCCTGTGTGAAAACCATTAATGGTTTTCCACCAAACCTCTCTCCTACGCAATGTATTTTCTCGTTTGATCCTGGCCATTGATTGATTTAATCTGACAGTCCTGTCTTAAACGCGACCCTGAGTCTTTTTCCATTTGCCTATGTTCCCAAAAAATCTCGTCAAACGATCTCAACCGTCAGATATTCTAATCTGACAATCTCGATTTAATCCCCCCCATTTTTCATCATTTTCACCCCTCCTTTCACTCATAAATAACCCCATTTTCATCCCTTTTTCTCTCCATAAAAATCCCTCCATAAGCCTTCATTTAACCTATAGAATCATCAAATTCACCTTTGAAACCTTATATATCCCCTTTATCTGGTTTTAAAGCCCTCCCTTTGGCCTATCAGAACCTCCATTTTTACTCAAAAACACTGTTTTTTAGGCCTAAAATAGTCTAAAGGCACTATAATATTCTTAAGCCCTCGAGGGCTTATTTTCTCAACACCTTTCCTCATATGACCTACAGCCCTGCAACCGGGTGCTAAAGTCCTAAACCCCACCTCCAAACCTTGTCATAACCCTTTTTCCTTCTTTTTTTTTATCATTTCGCCGTGTAAATGTTGAAGGAAAATCCAGACCGTTGATATTTGCAGATCAACGGCCCTGAAGTTATTCGCGCTCCACCCATCCATCTAACACCTCTTTGCCCTTTTTCAAAACCATCCGCCCCGATATTAGATCATAACCGCTCATCCAAAGAATCCAACGATCGAAAATAAACCCGTCGTTTACCCCGTGACAAAGGAAATCACGTCATCCACTGGGCCCCACTGTTTCATCCTCCGCACACCTTTTGACTCATCGCGCATTACCCGCACCATAAGATCTTTTTCCCGTCATCCAACGGCTGAGGATGCATATCGCGCAACTTTTGCGTCGGGACGTTAATATTTATAAATTGTGTGATATGGGCGGTTTTCAAAAAGACACGCGTCAACTGATGTGTGGAATCGTGTTTTTTTTTCAAATACCACCTACACCCCCCAGAGCCTGCGTGAAAACAATTAATGGTTTTCCACCAAACCTCTCTCCTATGCAATGTATTTTCTCATTTGATCCTGGCCATTGATTGATTTAATCTGACAGTCATGGCTTAAACGCGACCCCGAGTCTTTTGCCATTTGCCTATGTTCCCAAAAAATCTTGTCAAACGATCTCAACCATTGGATATTCTAATCTGACATTCCCGATTTAATCCCCCCCATTTCATCTGGCATCCTTCTACTCTCCCTAAGCATTCCACCAATTGATCCCCAACCATTAGATAATCTAATCCGACGGCTCTCATTACATTTTATCTCCATTCGCTTGCCTTCTGTCTTTTCTCCAAAACACTTCATTGAGAGTTCTCCACCGTTGATCTCTGAATATCGAACGGCCCTGATTTAATTTTGCATCCATACACTTTGCCTCCATCTATTCTCCAAGTGATTCCATTAAGCGATCTCCATCGTTGATTATCTTAATCTAACGGCTCCTGTTCACCGTCGCGCCCAAACTCAATTTTTGCCTGGTTAGCTATTCTGCCAGGGTTTTTTCCTCCTATTGCTGCATTTTCCCCTTTCGCACAACTCCAAACACCCTCCACCAAACCTCTAAATGCAATTAAACCATCATCGCAGGGTTTCTTAATAAAGTTTGTGTGTTTTGAAGGGTTTTTATGGTGGTTGATCTGTGTTTTTCCACAATCACAGATAGGTGACAAAGAGGCTCAGAATGATGATTTCGTGCCTCAATTCAATGAAGAAAAGGAGCTGCAGAGTATCAAATCCAAGTTTAAAACATTTGGATCATGATCCAGGGTTTAACAAAAACCCTCCAATAGCAAAAGGCCACCTGTGTAAACAAGCCAAACAAAGTGTATCAGTGAAGAAATTAACATTAAAGGGATTAATGCTTAAGCCTGAAAATCAGAGTTTTTATCCTCTGGTTTAAAGAAACAAAAACGATATCAAAGAATGAAGACTCGAGATAAAGATTAAGGCTTAAATTAAGCCTAAACACAACTAAAGAGCAAATTAAGGTGTTTTAAGGTAAAACAGAGGAAAATATCAAAGCAGGCCTCCACTGCCACATCAGAGGCCAATTTTCCTCTTCATCTACCAAAGAGCCACCTACAGCCTCAAAGAAATCAAAATAAGGTATAGTTATTGCCCAGTCAGAAGATATTTGTTTAAAGACAGCTAGAGTAATTGCTAGCCTGCCAAAGAGTTTTAAAGTCAACAAAATCTGCCAAGTAGCTAAAAAACTTAATGAAAACCAATTAATACATGGAAATATCAGAAATCTTCTCTATTGAGCCCCTCAAAGGCAGAGAAGCATTAACTGTATTAATTGAACCAGAAGACCCTTCCTTTCATTTCACCTCATCTTTCTTCTATAAATACTTTCTCAGAAGATGAGAGATTGTTGGTTGGTTGTTGGACTTTGATGTAATATTTTTTGCTCAAAAATTTCTGTATGTAAATAGTTTTCAGAGGCTCTTGAATCTCTATTTGTGATCAAAGAAGTTAGGTTAATAAGAGAAGATGTTGCTGTACTGAAACATTAGACTTGTAGTTTTTAACTGGATTGACATCAATATACAAGCTGATTCATGGGATCCTGGTCTATATCATTGGTGAAGTACCTCTTATTGTAACTTGTTTTCCTTTCATGTATGCCATTTTGTTCACTTTTCTCTGATAAGGAACAACAAATATAGAGCTAGGATTTACTTTTAAAAGTACCCTACTCTCACTGATAAGCTTTATCTTTATGTTTTCCTCCAATTCTGTATTTAATAATGACTTAGTTAAGTGTAAACAATATCGAGGAATGTTGGTTTGTCCATGTCTTGATGTGAAAAACTTGAAAGGAAGTTCTTGAATGATATTTTCATTACATACTAAGTAGAGTTAAACTAGAAAAGTTTATGGTTTACCTTGTCTTCTAGTTCTTTCTCCAAAGGTTGTTTAGAATATTTCCCTAAGAGTATGCTGAAAGCAAGCATTGATTTTAATGTATCTTGCTTGATCTTAAGCTACACTTTGTTTTCTTATCTGTTTTCATCCCTTCTAAAAGTAGTCATGTGGATTACTGGATGGTTTGTCTGATAAGTTAGCTTTGATACAAGCTTATCGAAAGAAGTTTAATGTTAGACCTGTCTTTGGTTGGTTTTCAAACAATTGCTTAAAAAGGATTTTCTTGTATGGAAAGTTGATAAATCCTTGTTGAAATTATTGGCTTTTTCCACTTTCTCAACACTTTTAATGTTCCATTCCATCATTTAACTTAAAAATATCTTTTGATATAGATGACTTTCCCCTTGAACCACTCTTGAAATTGTTGCACAATTAAAACCTTTTGTGACTCAATAGCCCAATGGATTAAGTGTTGTTTCATATCTATCCTATCAGTTAAGCCTTGTTTTTATTATTCACACCTTCACCCCTTTGAAACTCTTTCATTTGTTAGGACTTTCCACATAATAAAAAATCATGCCCAACCATCCAAACAAACAAAAAACCCTTTTTCTTAATAACTAGCCTAATATCATACTAAAAGCCTTAAAGATAAATCAATATTTGCACTCATAGAGAGATCCCTCTCTGGATTCAGGAGGGCTAGATCTTAGAATCCCAAAGTGGTTTTTGATGTAGCCTTCGCAGTTTAGTCTTGCCAATCTACTAAATTACAGGATACCAACATTTCTGGCGACTCCACTGGGGACTTTTGAGTAAAATCCTTAAATACAAAACACTCAGTGTTCAGTGCAGTATAATTAGCTCTCTTCAAGCACTACCAAGTAAATGGTAATCATGATAGGACTTATTTGAGTTAGTGACAAAGTAAGTAACCCTTAGGATTCTCATAGAAAATTATCAAACCTTTAAGGAATCAGCTAGCTAAGCCACAAGAGTAAACTTTGTTTGTCTCATCACCCCAGCTAAGTGTTGAAACAGATTTAGTACACTCTCATAACCCATAGGACTGAAAAAACTCAGAAAAACCCAAAAATATTTCATATTGGCTTCATAATAAAAATGGTGGTGGAACCATAAAACATTTTACCTTCCAAAGAGCTAAAAATTTCCACCTGGAGACTCCACAATCCTAAACAGACCTAAAGAATCCACTCGGAAACCCATTACTATCATAACATCATACAAACTCAGTTAAGAAAACTTTGAAGATTAAATTTTTCTTGCTAAAAGATCAATTAGCCTCCTAAAGATTGTCATATTTGGTTGAACTTTTCTTGTTTTTGGGTCTGAAAACATAGCATAGTGGCTTCTAGAAGAGTTCATACTAGAGCCTATCCTGACCCAGGCCCTCCTGAAATAGTTGATATTCCTAAAAGCATACTTAGGAAGTCTCCTAAGGATAAAGCTTCAACTATTGTTAGGTCACTCCATAGAGCTAATTATGTTCTTGAAAACCTTGTAGCTATACAAGATTCACAAGTTGACTTAAGAAATCCATTCAGAACTAGGTCACTTGATGATATAGATCATACATATTTTGAGTCTCCTCATTCATCCCAAGATAGAGGTGAACATCTTGGTAGCAGAGAAACTACTCCTCCTGATTTCCATTTCATCCATAATTTTGGTTTCTCTCATTTGAGATCTACTCAACAATCTCTTGCTGGTCCATCCACTTTTGTTACCCATACACCCACTGTTCAAACCACACCATTCCATCAACCCCCTCCCATCTTACATCCTCCACTTGTAAACCCCCCATTTTTACCACCACCTCCTATCATGGCAACATGGTATGCCCCTCTAGTCCTTCCTTTACATCTAGTCAATCTACCATAGGACTATCAGTCCAAAATACCATTATATGATGCCAATGGTGCTACTGCTGCTTCACAACATGTGGATAAGATGAATGACTATTTTGATAGAAATGAGATTGATGATGAATCTGTAAAACTTAGGTTATTTGCTCAAAGTCTAGGGGGAGAAGAAAGAAAATGGTTCAAAGGCTTAACCCTCACAGTATCAATGATCTCCAAGCCCTTCATCAGTTATTCTTAAACAAGTGAGAAGTTAAGAAGAACCCTCTCTAAATACTTTCAGACTACAACAATCTCAAAAGAAACATTGGGGAAAGTGTTCAAGCTAATTGCACTAGGTTCAATAGTGTTTATAATGCACTTCCCCCAGACTTGAAACCTCCACAAGGCTCAGCCTTGAACAAGTTTCCTAAAGGATTTGATCCTGAAATGGCTTATCAACTTAGAGAAAGAGACCCTATGACTCTAGAAGATATGCAGAAAGGAGCCTTAGCTGTGGAAGTAAATCTGATGGAGAAAAGAGCTAGAATGAGAAATGAGAAGAAAGTATCATTTAGGGAGGAAACTTCACCTTCCACATCTAGTTCAAAAATGGAAAGAATGACAAAAGAAATGATGAAAAAGATGAGCATACTTGAGAGATCACAAGCTAGAGAAAACCAATCATCTCCCCAACACAGAAATCAAAATCAAAATCAAAATTTTAGGAGAAACCAACCTCAAAACAAACCAAGAGAGGATGATCAACAGATTACCCCTCCTTTTCATCAAAACTATGTAAGTGAGGTTGAAGAAACCATTGAAAAAACAGAGGAAGATGACATAAACATGTTGGGAGTAGACAATGATAATTTTGATGTTCATTACAATAGGGAACAAGGTCTATACACACCCTATGATGATAAAAGAGTAGAGGATGAATATTACTATCAAGAGTTGGAAAATGTCATCATAGAAAATCCAAAAGAGTACGACCTGAGGAGTAAAAGCAATCAGGAAACTCCCAAAACTAAAAACGTCTAATAAATCTACAAAAAGCAGCCCTATGCACAAACCCAAAGTTACAAAACAGAAAGACAAAATAGCGGCTGTAAATTCTAATCAAAACAAAGAAAAAGGCACTCAAATTGATGAAAAACAGAGTGCAGACCTTAGCAGCGTTAGCACCTCAGCTAGTGCCCCTATTAAAACAATTTTGACCAATGTAAATAGAGGAAATCAGCAAACTAATTTTGCTGATAGAGTGGTGATTAATAAGGCTAAAACAAGCATTGTAAAAATTCAGATGCCTTTTAGTTTGGAGCAGGAAATTGCAAAGATAAAAATATCTGTTCCTCTCACTGAATTAGCCACCCAAGATGTATATAGATCAGAAATTTTGAAAGCTTTCAACATAGCAGAAAATAATGACACTGTTAACCTCAGTGATGACCAATCAGAGCTATTATTTGGTCCAAATATTGAGGGAAGGTACCAAGAAGGACCCATTTCTCCTTTTTATGTTAGTTTGAAAATTCATGACAAAATTTTACACAATGCTATGCATGACTCAGGGGCCTCTCATAACTTAATGCGCAAAGCAGTAATGGAGAGCCTAGGCCTTGAAATTACTTGGCCATACAAATATCTATACTCATTTGACTCAAGAAGAGTGAAATGTTTAGGTTTGATCAAAGACCTCTATGTAAATTTAGCACAAATTCCAGCCAAGTGTTTAGTGATGGATATTGTAGTGGCTGATGTACCCCCCAAATATGGTATGTTGTTATCAAGATCTTGGGGAGCTAAGTTACAAGGAACAATGCAAATGGATATGACATATGCTAACATCCCTGTTTTTAATCAAACTAGAAGACTTTATAGGGAATCTCACATGCAATACATGGTTAGTAGCCAAGAAAGACCTGAAAACTCTCCTCTTTATTCTGTACATATAGGCCTTGACTCATTTATTCTCTTCAATCATGAAATATCAAATGAGCAAGAAACCTTAACTAATTTAATGGCCACCCCTCACTGTCACATAGTGGCAGACATAGAAAAGGAGGAAGACAAGACAAAACCATCAAAACGGTTTTTCAAAACAGAAAATCACAGCAAACTAATCAATGGTCTAGAGCTACAAAATAGTCATCCATTTTTTGTTAAACATGAGAGTCAAGAGAATAATCCTCAACATAATGAAGAACATGAGGAGCTAGAACAAATTCAACATAGTGCTGACTGCCAAGAAAAATCTAAAAGAACTATAGATAAAGAGGATAGTGGCCAAACTAATAAATCTGAAAACAGTCCTCTTTGGAGTATGATTTTTGATGGGTCTTGCACTAAAAACAATGCAGGTGCAGGAATATGGATTCACAACACAATGAACAACCATACTGAAGGGCATTCTTACAGGTTAAATTTTCAATGTTCGAATAACATAGCTGAGTATGAAGCCCTCCTTTTAGGTCTCCACTTATTAAATAAATTAGGGGCCAAAATGATAAAAGTTCATGGGGATTCAGAGTTGATTATTAAGCAAGTGAATGGGGAATATAGTGCCAAACATCCCAAACTTAGAGCCTATAGAAATTATGTCATTGATTTTTTAAAAGCATTTGATGAATCCCAACTAATTTTTGTCCCAAGAAACCAAAATATCCTCTCCCATGGTTTAGCTTTTGCTGCTAGAACATGTTTAACACCTTATGAAACCAAACAATGCACAACCCCAGTTAAATTCAGACCAGCTGTCTTAGACAATGAGAAATATTGGCAATTATTTGAAGGAGACAAACAAATAGAAGACTTCCTACAGTCCAGAAATGAATTTGAACTACCAAGTTCAGATTCAGATTATGAAAATGATTGTCCTATTGAAGAAAATCCACTTGATGAAGAAGTAAAGTCTCCACAGGTTGCTGATATAAATCTGTTATCTAATAAACTTGAACATTCAATATAAATTAGTGTAGACTTAGAAAAACAAGACTTAGAAACTCTGCAATATAACACTCAAATTTTGCCAAAAGGACTGGCCCCATTAGAAGATTTGTTTGATTTCAATGATGTGGCCAAAAAACCAAATCTGGAGCATGTTGAAACTGAAATAGAAGAGTGTAACATAGGCAGTGAAATAAAGCCAAAAATGATCAAACTGTCTAAAACTTTGCTAGCTCACATCAAGCTGAAGTACATTGAGCTGTTTAAGGAATTTTCTGATTTTTTTTCATGGAGTTATGAGGATCTAAAGTCCTATGATACAGAGATAATTCAACACAAGATACCCCTCAAAGAAAACCAAAAACCTTTTAAACAAAAATTGCGCAGAATCAACCCTGTTCAATTACCTTTGGTTGAGAAAGAAATCAAGAAAATGTATAAAGCTGGAATTATTGTCCTATTAGATACTCAGAGTGGGTGTCTAATCTTCTGTCAGCGAGGAAGAAAACATGAGAGATTAGGTTTTGTATTGATTTTAGGAACCTAAACAAAGCCTCTCTGAAGGAAAACTACCCTTTACCCAAGATGGATCATATTTTACAAAGGGTAGTTGGTTCTAAAAGGATTTATTTATTAGATGTCTTCTCAAGATACAACCAGATATTAGTACATCCTGATGATCAACTCAAAATAGCCTTTACTACACCTTGGAGTACTTTCATGTATGTGAAAATTCCTTTTGGTTTAATGAATGCTGGTGCTACTTTTCAGAGAGCCATGGATATTGAATTCTAAGAATAATTAGGCTACTTCATCATTATTTACCTTGATGATATCACTATTTTTTCCAAAACAGATGAAAAACACTTAAAACACTTGAGAAAAGTCTTTGAGAAATGCTGAAAATATGGGTTATCTTTAAATCCAAAGAAAAAAATGTTTGGTCTCCAAGAAGGTAAACTACTTAGACACATCATATCAGAAGAGGGGATAAAGATAGACCCAAAAAGGATTGATGGGATATTGCAAATCAACTATCCTAGAAACATCAAGGAACTTCAATATTTCATTGGGAAGATTAATTTCTTGAGAAGGTTCATACCCAACTTAGCTGAAATCCTTAGAAACATAACAAACATGTTGAAAAAGGAAAAAGGAGTTAAATGGACCTTAGAAGCAAATAAATCATTTCAACTGGTAAAACAAGCATTGAACAAAACACTAGTTCTTATAAGTCCTGATTTTACAAAGGACTTTTTCATTTGCATCAGAAGACACCATAGTTGTTTTCCTATTACAGAAGAACTTGAAAGGACAAGAGTAGCCAATTGCATTCTTTAGTAAGGCACTAAGATATGCACCCTTGAAGTACAATGTCATGGAAAAACAAGCCTTTTCTTTAGTCAAAGCGTTAAAAGACTTTAGAGTTTACATTCCACACTCCCACATTATTTCATTTGTGCCTAATTCAGTTGTAAAGACATTTTAACCCAAGATCCAGATGGAAAAAGAGGAAAGTGGATTGTTGTGATACTTGAATATGATTTAGAAATCAAGCCCACTAGGCTCATAAAAGGCAAAAGACTAGCAATATTAATGGCTGAGTCTAATTTTGAAGCTTTTGATATTAATATGATAGATGCATTAGATGAACAGGAGGAGTTGTCAACTCCCATTATTGAAGATCATTTTCTGTTTTCATCTTGGTATGCTGTTATTTTATATGTTTTTCTCAATTTGAATACACCTCCTGGTTTGTCTAAAACAAAGGCAAGGTTTTTAAAGTTAAAAGCTGTTAATTACTGCATTTTAGATAAATGTCTATATTGGAAAAATTCTAGTGGATTATTGCTTAAATGTTTTCCTGAGAATGATGCAGATAAGATCAAGCATGAATTCCATGAAGGAGAATGTGGAGGCCACCTCTATTGGAAGAAAACTGCCAATAAAATACTTAGAGCTAGTTACTATTGGCCCACCCTCTTTCAAGATGTCCACAAAATGATTATTGTCTGTCATCAATGCCAACTCTTTGAAGGCAAAAGAAAATTTCTTCCCTTACCCTTGCATCCAATCACCATTGAAGCTCCTTTTCAACAGTGGGGTCTATACTTCATAGGGGAAATCTATCCACCCTTATCTGCCCAACATAGATGGATCCTCACTGCAACAGAATACTTCACCAAATGGATAGAAGCCATCCCTTCTAGGCAAGCCAATGACTCTGTCAACATAAAATTCATTGAAACTCATATCCTATCTAGATTTGGTTGTCCTAGGAAGATTATCACTGACAATGTTGTTGCATTTGGATCCAAAAAGCTGGTTGAATTATGTCACAAATATTAGATTACATTGGGCCATTTTACTGCTTATTACCATCAAGGTAATGGGTTAGTAGAATCTTCAAACAAAATTTTGGTGAACATAATCAAGAAGTTGTTGGAGGACAATATGAAATCATGGCACACAAAGCTAGTACATGCACTATGGGCTGACAGATTAACACTTAAGAAATCAATTGGAATGTCACCTTATCAGCTAGTTTATGGAGCAGATGCAATTTTTCCAACCAGTCTAGGAGTGCCAGTAATGAAGCTAATCCAAGAAGTACAGTCTGAAGAAAATGACATGACAAGAAGAATTAATCAGCCTATACATCTTCAACAAACCAGGGAGGAAGTCTACAACAGAGCACTACAGAAGCAAGAAAACATCAAGAAGTTGTTTGATAAAATAACAAAGGCCAGTGATTTCAACATTGGTGACAAAATTTTAAAGTGGGATTCCAGGAGAGAAGATAAGGGCAAGCAAGGGAAATTTGATAACTTATGGCTTGGCCCTTATCTCATTCATTCTATTGCTGGTAACAATGCTTATTTCTTGCAGGAATTGAATGGAACTAAAATTTTTGGAGGTCCTGTCAATGGCGGGATGCTCAAACATTACTTTTCTTAACTGTGCCAGTTTGAAGCTTTTTTATTTTCCATTGTAAATATCATATCTTTCAACTGTTTTCAAAGTTATAAAAAGAAAAAATACAAAAAAATACAAAATAAAAGAGGGCAGATTGTAAAAACAAGAAAGGTACATCCGCATACCAAAAAAAGAGAAAATAAATATGAAAGTGTGCAAGCTCAAATGCCATTCCCAAAAAACACACTTCGAGTTAGTCATACAGTGTAATCATGACTAATTAGCTTTTCAATTTGTTGTTGATAGGTTAGTGAATTAGATCAGCCAAACAACATAATATTGGCTTATCGGTAAGGTAGATTAGGATAGAAAAAAAAAGGTTCAAACAAGCTCAAATCTAAACCTATGAATCTCAAAAGAAGAATGGCTCTAATAAGATTTAAACTTGAGCCAAAGAAAGAAAATAAATTGGTTCCAATGTGCTCAAAACTTGAACCAGGGGAGAAAAAGAAGACAACTCAAACAAAATCAAATCTAGAGCTGAAGAAAAATGAAGGATGTCCTTAAATTTTCAGATCTTAAGCCTTCACTGTTTTTGGTTTTAATTTTTTGTAAATAACAGTCTATGTGCAGCTTGTTTTTATGCCATAGATCAGCAACAAGTTAGACTGTTCAATCTTGGCTTGGTTGCTTTTAATTTTTTTTTTAGAATTTAGAGAATGAAATCTGTCATACAGTCTAATCCTGATAGCTAATATTTAGGTAGAGAAAATTTATAAACTCAACTGCTTAATCTGAGTTCATGGAGGAATAAGATTAGACTTCGATTAGTTTCATTTTTTTCAAAGGAATAAAATGTTGATGAAAAGAGTTTTCTAGTCCAAATGCACTCTGAAAGAAGAAAAAATGTTAGGATCATTATGGATGGGTAGGTAGAAATGTTGTTTTGATAGAATTCCATTATTTCAGATTGCTGCAGAAATCATCAGATCAAAGAAAGATCAGCAAAAGAAAAGAAAGACTGATTAAAACCCCATTTTTCATCATTTTCACCCCTCCTTTCACTCATAAATAACCCCATTTTAATCCCTTTTTCTCTCCATAAAAATCCATCCATAAGCCTTGATTTAACCTACAGAATCATCAAATTCACCTTTGAAATCTTATATATCCCCTTTATCTGGTTTTAAAGCCCTCCCTTTGGCCTATCGGAACCTCAATTTTTACTCCAAAACACTGCTTTTTTAGGCCTAAAACAGTTTAAAGGCACTATAATATTCTTAAGCCCCCAAGGGATTATTTTCTCAGCACCTTTCCTCATATGACCTACAGCCCCGCAACTAGGCACTAAAGTCCTAAACCCCACCTCCAAACCTTGTCATAACCCTTTTTCCTTCTTTTTTTTTATCATTTTGCCATGTAAATGTTGAAGGAAAATCCAGACCGTCGATCTTTGCAGATCAACGGCCCTGAAGCTATTCATGCTCCGCCCGTCCATCTAACACCTCTTTCCCCTTTTCAAAACCTTCCACCCTGTTATTAGATCCTAACCGCTCATCCAAAGAATCCAACGGTCGAAAATAAAGCCGTCGTTCACTCTGCAACAAAGGAAATCACATCATCTGCCGAGCCCCACTATTTCATCCTGTGCACACCTTTGGACTCATCGTGCATACCCGCACCGTCAAATATTCCGCCTGTCATCCAACGGCTGAGGATGCATATCACGCAAATTCTGCGCCCGGACGTTAATATTTAGAAATCGTGCAATATGTGCGGTTTTCAAAAAGACATACGTCAAATGATGTGTGGAATCACGTTGTTTTTGTGAATACCACCAACCCCCCGAGATCCTGCGCGAAAACCATTAATGGTTTTCCACCAAACTATTCTCCTCCATAATGTATTTTCTCATTTGATCTTGGTCGTTGATTGATTTAATCTGATGTTCCTAGCTTAAATGCGACCCCGAGTCTTTTGCCATTTGCATATGTTCCCAAAACATCTCGTCATAAAATCTCAACCGTCAGATATTCTAATCCGATGGTCCCGATTTAATCCCCCCCATTTCATTTTCCATCCTTCTACTCTCCCAAAGCATTCCACCGATTGAACCCCAACCATTGGATAATATAATCCGACGGCTCACATTACATTTTATCTCCATTCGCTTGCCTTCTGTCTTTTCTCCTAAACACTTCATTGAGAGTTCTCCGTCGTTGATCTCTGAAGATCGAACGACCCTGATTTAATTTCGCCTCCATACACTTTGCCTCCATCTATTCTCCAAGCGATTCCAAAAAGCAATCTTCATTGTTGATTATCTTAATCTAACGGCTCCTGTTCACCGTCACACCCAAACTCCATTTTTGCCCAGTTAGCTGTTCTGCCGGGTTTTTTTCCTCCTATCACTGCATTTTCCCCTTTAGCATAGCTCCAAACATCCTCCACCAAACCTCTAAATGCAATCAAACCATCATCGTAGGGTTTCTTAATAAAGTTTGTGTGTTTTGCATGGTTTTTATGGTGGTTTATCTGTGTTTTTCCACAGTCACAGACAGGTGACAAAGAGGCTCGGAATGATGATTTTTTGCCTCAATTCAATGAAGAAAAGGAGCTACGAAGTATGAAATCCAAGTTTAAAACATTTGGATCACGATCCAGGGTTTAAAAAAAACCCTCCAATATCAGAAAGCCACCTGTGTAAACAAGCCAAACAAAGTGTATCAGTGAGGAAATTAACATTAAAGGGATTAATGATTAAGCCTGAAAATCAGAGTTTTTATCCTCTGGTTTAAAGAAACAAAAATGATATCAGAGAATGAATACTCGAGATAAATATCAAGGCTTAAATTAATCCTAAGCACAGCTAAAGAATAGATTAAGGTGTTTTAAGGTAAAACAGAGGAAAATATAAAAGCAGGCCTCCACTGCCACATAAGAGGCCAATTATCCTCTTCAGCTACCAAAGAGCCACCTATAGCCTCAAAGAAATCAAAAGAAGGCATAGTTATTGCTCAGTCAGAAGATATTTGTTTAAAGATGGCCAGAGTAATTGCTAGCCTGCCAAAGAGTTTTAAAGTCAACAAAATCTGCCAAGTAGCTAAAAAACTTAATGAAAACCAATTAATATATGGAAGTATTAGAAATCTTCTCTATTGAGCCCCTCAAAGGCAGAGAAGCATTAACTTGTATTAATTGAACCAGAAGACCCTTCCTTTCATTTCACCTCCTCTTTCTTCTATAAATACTTCCTTAGAAGATGAGAGATTATTGGTTGGTTGATGGACTTTGATGTAATATTTGTTGCTCGAAACTTTCTATATGTAAATAGTTTTCAGAGGCTCTTGAAGCTCTATTTGTGATCAAAGTTAGGCTGAGAAGAGAAGATGTTGCTGTACTGAAACATTGGACTTGTAGTTTGTAACTGGATTGACATCAATATACAAGCTGATTCATGGGATCCTGGTCTATATCATTGGTGAAGTACCTCTTATTGTAACTTGTTTTCCTTTCATGTATGCCATTTTGTTCAATTTTCTCTGATAAGTAACAACAAATAAAGAGCTAGGATTTACTGTTAAAAGTACCCTACTCTCACTGATAAGCTTTATCTTTATGTTTTCCTCCAATTGTGTATTTAAGAATGACTTAGTTAAGTGTAAACAATATCGAGGAATGTTGGTTTGTCCATGTCTTGATGTGAAAAACTTCAAAGGAAGTTCTTGAATGATATTTTCATTACATACTAAGTAGAGTTAAACTAGAAAAGTTTATGGTTTACCCTGACTTCTAGTTCTTTCTCCAAAGGTTGTTTAGAAGATTTCTCGAAGAGTATGCTAAAAGCAGGCTTTGATTTTAATGTATCTTGCTTTATCTTAAGCTGCACTTTGTTTTCTTATCTGTTTTCATCCCTTCTTAAAGTAGTCATGTGGATTACTGGATTGTTTGTCTGATAAGTTAGCTTTAATACAAGCTTGTCCAAAGAATTTTAAGGTTAGCCCTATCTTTGGTTGGTTTTCAAACAGTTGCTTAAAAAGGATTTTCTTGTATGGAAATTTGATAAATCCTTGTTGAAATTATTGGCTTTTTCCACTTTCTCAACACTTTTAATGTTCCATTCCATCATTTAATCTAAAAATATCTTTTGATATAGATGACTTGCCCCTTGGACCACTCTTGAAATTGTTGCACAATTAAAACCTTTTGTGACTCCATAGCCCAATGGATTAAGTGTTGTTTCATATCTATCCTATCAGTTAAACCTTGTTTTGATTATTCACACCTTCACCCCTTTGAAACTCTTTCATTTGTTAAGACTTTCCACACAATCAAAAATCATGCCCAACCATCCAAACAAACAAAAAACCCTTGTTCTTAATAACTAGCCTAATATCATACTAAAAGCCTTAAAGATAAATCAATCTTTGCACTCATAGAGAGATCCCTCTCTGGATTCAGGAGGGCTAGATCCTAGAATCCCAAAGTGGTTTTTGATGTAGCCTCTACAGTTTAGTCTTGCCAATCTACTAAATTATAGGGACCCAACACATCCAATGAAGTTATTATTGAAACCATGTCTCTTGAAGATCTACCGTGGAGCGATGGGCATCATCGTTCCTCGTTTATGCCCTGCCTTGGGGCCATGTTTGACTGTCTTGAGTGATTTTCATCCCAAGTTCCTTCTCTGCCACCTCAAATGCCTATCTTGACTCATGAAGTATTTGCGAAAGGTAACTTGGGTAACATCACTCAAACGATGCCTATCGACATTTCCGTGAAACCAGGAATTGTCTACAACATCCATGTGGGGTTCACTTGTTTGTCGGATGAAGTCCAAGTGTACACTAGACTCTTTCATGAATTCTATAATGTTTTCACCGGGTATTACGAAGAGATTCCTGGTATTGATCCCAATATTTTGGTACACGAGATTCCCATCTAGTCAAGTGCGAAGCCTGTGCGCCAACGTCTGCATCCAGTGCATCCTTGGAAAGTCGCCGCCGTAAAAGCTGAAGTTGAAAAACTTCTCAAAGTAGGTTTCATTTATCTGATTCCTCTGATAGAGTGGGTTTCTAAATTGTCCTTGTGGATAAGAAGTAAGGGGAAATTTGTGTTTGTGTTGATTATCGCGATATCAATTGGGCCTATCCTAAGGATAACTATCCCACCCCGTTTATCGATCAGATCATTGACGATTGTGTGGGGAGTGGAATTTTCTCCTTTATGGATGGTTTTTCTAGCTATAACCAGATTAAAATTCTCCTCTTAGCTCAACACAAGACCTCTTTTATCTATCCATGGGGAGCGTTCGCGTATAAGAAACTCCCTTTCAGCTTAAAAAATGTTGGGGAAATTTTCCAGCACGTGATGTCATATGCCTTTCACAATATTCATCATATTGTTCAACCATATATGGATGACCTTTCGGTTCATTCATGTATGTGAAAAGACCAACTAGATCATCTCTGCCATATGTTTCTTCATTGTAGACGTTACAACTTTCGGCTCAATCCGCATAAATGCGTCTTTTGCATAGATTCTGGTAGACTTTTAGGATTCATTGTATCTAAAGATGGAATCCGCCTTGACCCGCTGAAGGTTGAGGCCATTTTTAATCTCCCCTCTCCATCCTCGTTGCACTAGCTCTAGAGTCTCCAAGGGAAAGTGAACTTCTTACGTCGTTTCATCCCAAACTACATTGAAGTAGCCAAAGGATTCACATGACTTTTGAAGCAAGACGTCCCTTTCTGTTTGGATGAGATTGCTCAACAGTCTTTTGATAGGGTTAAGACGTTTCTCGTCAACGCTCCCCTATTATGTCCTTAGAAATACCATCGTGATTTCACCCTTTATCTTTTTGTTGCCTTCAGCACGATCACCATGGTTTTGGTTCAAGATGATGATGACAGTAATGAGCATGTCATTTACTACTTGTCTTGGAACCTTTTCAACCCTGAAACACGTTACGCACATGTCGAGAAGTTAGCTTTGGCTGCGGTCTAGGCCCTCTAGCATTTTCGTCACTACATACTTTTACGCACAGTGACCGTGATTTCTAACTGTAAACCCATGACATATATTTTGTCTCGGAAGTTGCTGGGGGGTAAATAATCGAAGTGGATTTTTATCCTCTAGGAGTTTGATTTGGAGTTTACTACATCCAAATCAAAGAAATCACTTGTTTTTGTTGATTTGATTTGCTCTCTTCCCGTTGACTCTGCCCCTTCTGAATCTGAGGATCATATTCCAGACGAAACTCTTTTTCTGATTAGCACCCTCAATCCATGGTACGGTGATATCATCGTGTACCTACATACCTCTACTTTTATATCTGAGTGACGAAGGATGTCTGACGCTGCATTCGGCATCAATCGCAACCCTATCGTATCGTCGGAGATACCCTTTATCGTGTTGAAGTCGATTTCATGCTTCGCCGATGTCTGGCCCTCGAGGAGGCTGCAAAAGTTCTAAATGACGACCACAGTGGCGCCTGTGGTGGTCACATGTCTGGTTATTCCACAGCATAGAAGATTCTTCGTGCTGGCTATTTCTGACCATCTATCTTTAAAGACTGCATCGTTGCAGTACACAAATTTCATGTGTGCCAGATATATCAACGCAGGATGCGTGCGCCACCGGTTCCTTTACATCCTGTCATTACTGTGGGTCCTTTTTCCAAATGGAGCATTGATTTTATGACGTGTAACCCTTGTTCGGCCAGGGGGCATGCCTATATTATCATCGTCGTTAATTATTTCATGAAATGGGCCAAAGCGATGCCTAAACTGGCTGTGGACGGTAAGACAACAGCAAAATTCATTTTCAATCATGTTATTACTCGGTTCGGTGTTCCTCAAGCCATCATCACTGATCACGGTTCTCATTTTCAGGATTATATAATGGCGGAGCTAACATCTAAGTTGGGCTTGCGTCATGACAGCTCGACGTCTTATTATCCTCAAGAAAATGGCCAGGTTAAAGTCGTCAACAAAGTCCTTGTTACCATGCTTCAATGAAAAATTGGGATCCATAAATCAAATTGGCATCTCATGTTGTGCTCAGCTCTTTGGGCTTACCGAACGTCAGTTAAGAGTGTGACCGGATTTACCCCATTCCAGTTAGTATATGGTCTAGAAGCCACTCTTCCGATTGAATGTGAAATCCCTTCACTCAAAATAGCTGTGAAATTACTGCCTGATACTTTGCTTGAAAAAGAATGTCTGCTCTACTTAGAAATATTGGATGAAACTCATCGCTTAGCTACCATGGTCATCGAAGCACAGAAGAAGCGATTCAAAGCCCATTTTTACCAAACAGTTTCCCTTCGTTCTTTCATCGAAGGCGATCTCATTCTCTTGTATGACTAAGATCATGACAAGCTGGGGGCAGTAAAATTCCAACCCATGTGGCATGGGCCCTACATTGTTAAATGTGTGTTACAGAATGGGGCTTATGAGCTCATTCATTATGAAGGTTATCCTTTATCACATCCCAGAAATGGGTTGTACCTAAAAAAGTATTATGCTTGAGTCATTCATGCATGATATGTGAACATAGGTGATTTTTTCATTTTTGTGCATGTTTTGGTGTGATGTGCTTTGTGAGATTTTTCTGCTTATTGGGTCTTTTTTGTTGTGCAGATGTCTATTTCCCCTTATGTCGGTTTTGCGGATGGTGCCTCCCGCAATACCAGGAACTTGTCTTCGGCAGCCTGGGTAATTTATGATCCTGCTAGTGATTTGATTAACTTACAAGGTATTTGTTTAGGACCAACTCCAAACAATGTCGCTAAATATAGTGCTGTTTTGGAACTATTAACCGAGGCAGTCAACCTCGGCATATGCACGTTGCTTGTGAATTTGGATTCGTAGCTTGTTGTTCTTCAACTTAATGGTCATTATTCAGTTCGAAACCCATGCATTTTGAGATTGTATTTTCATATTCATTTACTTGAAAGACATTTTGATTTCATTAAATATCAACATATACCAAGACAAATGAATACATTAACAGATGTAATAGCTAACATGGTGCTAGATAGATATTTGCGCAATTTATAAAAACATCATCATATGTAAATAGACCCACGTGAGAAAATATATGTATGTATATATATATCTATATATATATATCGACTGTTTGCAACGTGTGCATCATAAAACCCAAAAATATATGTGTATGTTTCAGTTACATCGTGAGACAACATGTCTCTCAAAAATATGCAGAAATAAAGCCTAAGTGCTTAATCGGCGTGGTGCTCATGATAGCACGTCACTGCCCATACCAATTGCCTCAGCAAGCGGTGGATATGACTTGGCACTCCTACAGTGTGCCTCTGATAGGCTCGAGGAACATCATCCAAGTGAGCATAGTCTGGGACCCCATGGGTGATCCCCTCCATATTCTCCACTAGCTCCTCCTCGCCACCCTAACCATGAGGATCAAAATCATGAGGAACTCACCTCGCTACTGGCGACATGCTTGCAGGATGTTCTGGGCCGACATCTACATACATATAAAATTTAACTGTCATAACATGCATATGTACCAAAAAATCATAAAAATCATAAAAATTAAAATGAGTCTCACCTAGCTCTTCGTCCCAATCCTCTCCCTCTGGGAGCGGGAGGTTGGGATCTCTGGTGAAGTCTGTGCCAGCGTAGGGCCAATCCTCCATGACAATCAGCTGTCTTCGGAGCCAATAAAAAAACTCTGGCCTCTAGGACATCTGTTGGCCACCCCCTATTCTAGGCATCAGTGTGGCCCATCGGGCCATCCATGGCTCTGTGGGTGGCAGAATTGGGACAATGACCTCCTGACCCTGCAATATAGGTAATCATTCCAGGAAGAATGATACCAAAATCGATCCATACCCAAAATACTTTAGTTTGGTCTTCTTGCATATAGTGAGCTACCGTTTGATGTTGATAGCCATGGCCTTGGCCTAGTTGAAGATGGTCGGGTTCATACACTCTGAGGCAAGAATTAGTTGTGTCTTTGTGGCCTCATGCGGTGCTTGCGATCCTGCAGCCCGAATGATAGTGTGTAGCACTACTCTCAGTGCTAGATTAGGGACGGTTTGGATATCCACTTTTCCATTCCCTGATCCCTTTCATGCCTCGTAGCACACCCTGTCAATTACCATTCCCATGCTTTCTCCGAAATGTCGAGTACCTGTTAAGATAGGGACTACACCCCTACGTGACAACCCAGTGATGAAATATACATCTGAGACTTCGAGTTCAAGCTCTTGATCCCGAAGCACAAAATTTTCTTGATCTTAGTCCCAAATGTTGATTAGATATTGAAGCGATTCAGGCTAAGCCCGGAGACATGGCGTTAAGAAGAATTTCTTAAGCCCACAATTCCTGAGGGCATTCATGCATTGTTCATTTTCCATTGCTTGTTCATCCTCCTCGCTATGTTCTCTCTCTTTCCACTCGATAACCATATTTTTTTCGCTTTGTACCTACATGAATTGATCATAGAAACATTATAATTTCCCTTGGTTATCAAGATTTTCAGTCTATTGGTTGCATTTTCTTTAAAATAAAGCAGATTTTGGGTTGCGCAATTGGCACGACACCTGTGTAAAAAAAAATCGATTGGCGTGGGTGCGTGCCTGAAACCCGCGCCAACCACGACACCCTAAATTTTAAAAATCCTCCCCTACAGGATCCCAAATGGCAACTAAATGCAGTAAAATATAGCTCAAAAGATGGCAAATGGTGTCGGCTCTTACCTGAAACTGACGAAATCTGGATTGATCCACTGGTTTTCTCACAATTTTCACCGCAAGATCACAAGGTAAATGGACCACTGTTGCTCTACAAGGAGGTAAAAGTGAAAAGTAAATAGTTTTTTACCATTTATGGTCTTTTATAACTTTTCAAAATCTAAAAATAGGTTTTAAAAACATATTTGTCGATATATTTTCATATTGTTTTCAAGGAATACATTTTACACACGTCTTTTTGTGCAGCAATAGGTTTTTACATGGTTCTAACGAAGAACGAGTTGTATTTTATAATTTTTCGTACTCGGTAAAAACATGAAAAGGTCACTACTGGAGGCATCTTTTAGTCTTTTCTGGCTCTCTAAAACTAAAAAGATCGCCGAGTCGCTTGTCATTTTGAACTCGTTAAATTGGCTGCGAAATGACATCTACCCAATATACATTTACCCCTTTTTTGGGCTGGGATAGATTATTTACAAAAAAGGAATACCTTAGCCTATCGCGACTAAGAGGTTCTCTTGGACACAGTTTTCTACCTTTCTGGATCTGAGGGACTATTTACAAAAAGGGCCTTGCTGGAGTTTTCTTTTCCACTGTCTTTTCAAACTCTCTAAACATGAAAAGATGTTGAGTTATCCCTTTGTCAGACTCGTTAAAACTGATGACATTGGACTCCATTGTGATGACGTTACTCGAGTTCCTCCTTCCTAGGGCTCGTAAAATGTACTAGGTTGGATTTTTCTGAAGGAAAAACTTACATCACAAGCATATGCTATCCCCTTCAAGATTCTTTTCAAAAATAATTGGGGTACTTGCCAGAAATGGTGGGGGGAAATGGAACAAAGACTGTAGTCATGTTGGCAGTATGTCACTCTTGAACATGGCACTTGTCTGCATTCATGTCGGGTTGGGGATATCTCACCTCGTTGTTTGCCTCCATGGGTTTGGGTAATCTCTTTTTACCTCTCATCTTCTCTTTTCCACGTCACCATGACCTCAGATCCCTTGATTTCAAATGCTGCCAAATCCAGTGTTGTGCCACCGATACGTTCAAGAGAAGTTTGCATCTGAAGTTTTCAACCCCCCTCTGATTCTTTATTGGTCTGGATTCACAAACGTCATGTTCCTCTGTCTCATGTCGATGATGTGGGAAACATTATGGCCCGCCTTCGATCAAGGTCACTTCCCGTCGACGCCAGCTCATTATACAGGAAGTTGATCTAGAGAGTCCTTTCAAGTACCTTGGAGCCTGCATGCTTCAATGGCAAGTTCTTCGCATTCGACGCAAGGTTTTTATTATTGACCTTTGATCGACTAATTCTACGGGTGTTCGAGGTCAGATCATTGTTCACATTTCATGCATTGTACCTTTTGTACCTTGAGAACCATTGTCATTATTGGTGGTTTCTCTTGCGTCTGTTAACAGCTTCCATCATTGGCTGGTAATCAGACGATTTTCTTGCATGTTCGACTTCAGCTCACATATTCGCATGCTCGAATTTGTACTTTGTTTGGATCAAGATGGAGTGCAAGACCCTGGGTTTTGTCTGATGAAATCTAGGTTGTGGGTTCTTTGTGGATTACTATGACTTATTACGTGAATCTTTTGATTGGATGGTTGCAACCATAACTGAGTCTCTTTTGTTGATCCCTACTGCTAGATGGCTGTGTCCATACCTCAGATCTCATTGTTTATGTACTCTCTTATGGATGGCTACACCCATGCCATATGTCATGTATCAGATTTATCAGTTGTACTTGTACTTGCAGGTCTTCCGACAGCAGTGTTTGGGTTGAACGCGTTCTCATAAATAATTTCACCCCTCCCTCTCTCTCAGACCTCATGCTTTAGGGGGCATCTGTTACACAGAATTTTTTCACCATCCCTGCAATCCCTCACCCCGCATATTGGAGGGTCTTTCCCGTGACCTGTGTGCAGTGTCATACTCTGAAAATACCTTCATTGCATCCTTCTCCATAAGGACATGATCTCTCCTGTTGAACATTTCCTCAGAAAACCCACAAAAACCTATGTTTAGGCATTGGCACGGGTAGCCAGTTCACCCCTCGCGACAATGTGGAGGATTTACATTAGGGGCCGCACGAACTGGCACTCTTTCTCTTTGTTGTACCCGCGCCAACCTTTTTGGGAATTCTTTTTAACAAATTTGAGGCGAAAGTTTCCTTTAACCGCCTCAGGAATGACTCATTGCAAGTGGTTAAACTCGATAAGCCACGGATCTCTTCCTTTAGGAAATGGTTGATGGAACATTCTTGGAGGATAGGACTCCCCCCATGATTATAGGGATCCTTACCTCTCCTTCTCCCTCTATATAAACCAGCCTTCTCCCTTTACAAAAGCTAGAGCTGAACATATAGCCAAGAAGCTGAACTTGGAGAAGAGACATTATAGCTGAGTAATCACTATAGAGAAGGTTGAACCAAGGAGGATCCTATAGAGAGAGAGCCCCATCTAAATTCCCGACAAGCTTTGTGAGACGTGCTCCACTAGAACCCTGCTGGAGGAGATCGCAACGTCGAAGCCTGGTTGTACTCTTCCTTCTTTAAATTAATATACTCGACTATGATCTTGATTCTATATTTATGTTATGTACATTTGACACATTGGATTTAGTCTTCTTTGACTAACTTATAGCTACATATGTGAATAGTATGTTGTGTATCGTCTTCGTTTCTTGTGTATGTGCAGGTATCTGGGCGTGAGAATGATCAGATCATGAACTGTCGAACCAAGAGCGAGAGGTAGCCATTCTTCCGGAGGACACAATAGCATAGGACTTTCAGTGAGTTACCTATCGAGTCTTTGTCCATTTTTTAGCTAAGAATTGATGTCATAGCATGTCTTCTTTGTGGCTAGACCCATTATAGGGCTAGTGGGATCGCCTATGTCCGTAAAGGGGATTTACCTCACCAACACCGACCCGAGTTTTTTGCGCATTGGGATCAGATACCATTATACATAGATGACTTTCCCTATAGTAGGATGAGCTATCATGGGGACCTAGACTTGCCACTTCCACCATGTCGAGCATGGGTCCAGATGGTAAGTGAAAATTTGCTTATCTTTCATGGTGCATTTTAGAGTTTTATAATATTGTATATTGAATTTTGGTATGCAGATATAGCACCGGTAAAACCGGTCGGGTATATGGGACGACCTGCAGTTTCATGGGCTATAGAACCTAGTGGATCAAGGGGAATGAAAAATGAGGATGTAGAGGCCCTCATGGAGGACATCCGTCGTATATGTGAGAAGTTGTTGACCGGTGTTTCTAAGCGCGATTGGCAAGACCTTGATGACCAGTACATAGAACCATGTATTGGTCTACCCTCATAGTGGCAATGAATCATGCAGCACATGGCGATGGCCAGACAGGGGATGCATGATCTACGGGCTGTAGGAGCTGAGCCATTGGCCCGAGATCCTCCAGATAGTGATTATATGTAGGGGCATGAGGTTCCTCCAGTATTGTTTTTTTGTAACATGCTATGGGCATGTCATATGTATCAGAGTTAATTTACTCCAAAAAATTTTATATTTGGACGACACATATTATGTATATGCATCGTTTTATGGTTTATGGTTATTGTCTTGTGTTAAATACATGTGATAAACGCCAATCTAGAATATTTTTTGCAATGCTATCTACATAGTGATTCTGGGCTCTAGGAACATGACTGAATGTAATGATTTCAAATTCACGCATTAAGAGCTTCACTCGTAAATATCTTCTAAAAAGGACAGGATTATGCACACTATAAACACCATTCAATTGCATGACAAGCAACAGATAATCTAAATGGACATGAATGTGAAGGATGCGATGGTCAAGGGCATTGGCTAACAAACCTATCACTGCATCATATTCGGCCTAGTTATTGGTGGCAGCACCAATGCATACACCATTAGAGAGGACAAGTGAATGAAAGGGGGTGAAAATGGCCCATGTTGCTGAGGCTAGATTCTGGGAGTAGCGACTTGTACCATCGGCATAGCCAATATACGGTGTGGATGGAGGATCCATATGAAAGGTGCCACAAGACAACATATGAGATGATGATGAACAACATTGGCAACCTGAACACAAGGCATACATAAAACAAGAATTGTTATAGGGAATGATATGGGTAGAATATCCACCCCTCACACATTTAATAGTGGATGGTGTGGGGGAACTACCTTGGGGGCAGCTTCTGCTCAGGTTGCGAAAGTCACCATAAACACGGATGGTGCCATTTTTCTTATGGGTTGGATAGATAAAGTTAGGGGTGCTAAATGCTTCCATGATGTCGTCATCACAATAGAAGATGGGGTGACTGGTGGAAGGATGACCACATGACATGACGAAGCTACCTGGCTCATCATCACGAGAATATAGGTTCACATGCACATCATCATGGAGGGTGACAAAATAACACGTAGATGTAGAATCCTCCAATGTTGAGCCCAAGGTGATCGCTAAAGGGAGGTCAGGTGAAACAGAAGGGGATGCCCCAGAGGGGTCTTCCACCATGGATGTTGTGAAACCAGCTCCAAAAAGAGAAGAAAAGAGATATCAACGCCTTAGAAATAAGACACTTCGAGGGGGCAACCTCCAATACATTACATGAATGAATAATTCTTGGATGATACAAATGAAAAAACCTCCTTTCTATATATAGGAGTCCATGGGGCCACAATGTAATCGTATCCAACCTAACAATAATAATGTAAGGGGACAATAATAACAATATGGGGGTTACAACGGTACAGAAATAAAAATAAAGGGGGCTACACTAACATAATAAGGGACTACACTATTAATATAGGGATTTAACATGCCCCTCTCCTTCAAACAAGTGTTGTCCTCAACATTTGACTATTTCTTTATGCTTCTGTATAAAATTCTCATCCTCCCATGTGGAATCTTCTACAAGAAATTTCTTCCACTTGCTAAGATACTCTGACATTGATCGTACTTGTCAAGTTCTTGTTTTTGTGGCTACTTCAGAACTTCTTTCGATGTGACGTTGATCTTCCTGTTGTTTCATTAGATTCTGCACCAAAGTTAGGTTATCCTTTGAGAGTTGGAAAACTTTTTGTTGATGCTCGATGTGATCTTCCACTAATTTATCATCCATATTAGCTATTATTTGATCCTTCAAACCATCCAACTTAGCCTCCATTTCTGCTTTTAAACCATCTATGTCATCTTCGTATGCTCTTCGTAAGATTGAAATTTGTTGCACTTGGTATTGTAATTTTGATATCTCATACTGCAATTCTTGCACTTCATGTGTCATAGTATAGATTTTTGAGGGCTTAATGGGTATGGAATTATTTTTTGGAAGCATTATAGAACCCAATACTGATAAAATTCTAAAATATACCCTTGGAATCACTTCAAACTTCTTTTTCAAACAAATGTTATGCAATTTTAGAAACCAAATACACACCTTTTTCTTTCTTTTGAGAAGCTCGATATTGAAACTGAATTATATATTTGCTTTAAGATCCTCAATAGCTGAAATTTGGCCCTAACGTAGCCCTATAAAACTTATTTTGAATGCCAGAAGTATGACTTAATTTGGATTATTCAAGGCGAAGTTATGTCCAATCTCCCACAATGACCTAATTATGGACTGGTTCAGTAGAGCGAACTTGTACGACTTGCCATGTGTTACTATTTGCTCCTTTATATCTAAAATTGATAGATAGGAAACTACAGTCTGTGTCCTTGCGGCCACTTTTTACAACATTCCAATCCAATGCTCGGAGAGAGAGTTATGAATATTTTCCCACGATCACCTCTTTGAGATGAAATTCGGGATCCTACAAAAGACCTAACTTCCACAAATCATATCTCCGAAAATATTGCGAACCAAGCTCTGAAATTTTGTGAAGATGTTCCTTAGGATTTCAGCTTCGCACTCTAAAAATTTCAGCTTCTAAACCTTGGTAGAAAAAAAATTATAGCAAAAATTCCACAATGACCTATTTAGGTTAAATTCAGGAGCCTACAAAATGACCTACATTCCACAGATCATATCTATGAAAATATTGCAAACCAAGCTTTGAAATTTTGTGGCAATGTTCCTCAAGATTTTTTCTTCGCACTCTAAAAATTTTAGCTTCTGAAGCTTTGTATAAAAAAAGTTATAGCACAAATTCCACGATGACCTGTTTGGAGCAGCAAAACCCTAGAATCCCAAAGCTATGATACCAAATGTTGTAAAACCAGCTCCAAAAAGAGAAGAAAAGAGATATAAAAACCTTAGAAATAAGCCACTTCAAGGGGGAAACCTCCAATACATTACGTGAATGAATAATTCTTGGATGATACAAATGACAAAACCTCCTTTCTATATATAGGAGTCCATAGGGTCACAATGTAATCATAGCTCACCTAACAATAATAATGTAAGGGCACAATAATAACAATATGGGGGTTATAGGGGTACAACAATAACAATAAAGGGGGCTACACTAACATATAAAGGGACTAGACTATTAATATAGGGACTTAAAAATGGATCTCATAGATGATGATAGGTAGAGGATAGTGGTCGAAGGCTCCATCATCTTGACATCGGGATGGGTTATGTCAATGGGAGTGGATGTGTCCTCTAATTCTACTGAAGCATAATGTGCAAGTAAGGGAGAGGTAGACTCATTGCATTCAACCTCGTATTGGTGAACCACTTCCAAGGAGGTGCGGTAATCTGCGAGGTGAGGACATAGGTGAGTATAGTGGCCATGGAGACCACAAAAAGCACAGGGGTGATTTGTGTGCATAGTCTTGACTTTCTTAGCTGAATTCAGTAAAATAACATGGACTTCTAACACATCAGACTTAGGAAATGCTATGTTAACCATGGGTTTGATACGAGACAATTGAGGACAAAGATGGGTGGCATAACCGACAACATCACACAAAGCACACGAAGGTGTATGCTTTGGAGGCTTAGGAGGAGCAGGTGTTATCTGGGAAGCCTTGTCCTTAGGTGCATTTTTGTTGGCTTTGCCCCCCTCACCTAAGGCTTTCACAACAGGAGTAGATTCTTGTTGAGGTGGCTGAGGCACAGAAGAAAAGGGAGGGGTCATAGCGACTGGTTGGAGTGGGGTCAAATCAGTGTAAGTTTTGAGTTGACCAGGTGGGGTATTGGTTGGGGGATAAATGTACCAAACTGGGATCCCCAGGGTCATGTTGGGAAGGGTTAAGGTAGCCATAACAGGTACCGAAAATACTCCAGAAGGGGGAGCAAGAAATGGTATCTAACCAGAGGGGTAATGGCCAGGCGAAATAGCTTCTAAATGCTTAAGGCTAGGGGGAACTGTTCTAGGAGGAAAAGAAGGATCAGGGACACTGGATATAGATGAAGGGCCTTGAGGAGGAGGTCCCAAAGGCTTAGTCGAAGTACTAGGAGCAAGTTGCAAAGGACGAGGTCGCTGACTAGTCGAACTAGACCGTTTGAGGTCGGGCCGAGATAATGCCATCATGCAAACATTCGATGTGCTCGGGTCAGAGATAAGAGGAGGGAGAGCAGGGAATGAACCAAGCAAAGAGGAACCTTTATAGACTCTAGGTGAGACACTGGTCGGAGGTTCAATTTGTTTATTGGCCACCAAAGAAATAATGGACTCTGGAGAGGTCTGAGACTTCGGTTCATAATATGTCAGCTGATCTATAGTGATGATCTTTCCGTTGTGGGGAAATCACATCTTACAGTGAACCGCAGATGGGACAACAGACATCGCATAAGTGTAGCTATGACCCAATAGAATTTTATAGTCTAAGGGGGCATAAATGACTTCAATATCAACACAAACAATTTTTCCTGCAATAGTTGTGGAACATGCCAAGGGGCTAGGAATAGTGGGCATCCCACACATAGAGGGTGATAGTGGAAGGGGCTAACTCGGGTGATCCGTGATTTTTCCACATAGAAGCAAACATCACATAGGTGGATTCCCTCTCGTTAATGATACATCAGGAGACATTAGCATTCTGGATCTTGACAGGTATTTGGAAGGCGACGGATGCAGGAAAGGGTGGGTGATCTGAATTTTCAACATCAAAGAGAATCAAACGATCATCTAAAAGATCCACAACACCCATAGAAGTTATTAGATATTTTCATTGTGAAGGGCATGACTGGAGGACTTCCAGCATTGACATGGCGGCAGGGGATTGCGCCAAGTAATCTATTATACTGTAGGTGTGGGTGGCTTTACCAGAAGTAGTGTTTTGGTGTAAAGGTCCCTTGGGGATCTTGGTATGCACCTCTTCCTTAGGCTGAGGGATCTGTAAAGGAACATTGGGTGTCGAAATTGTCTTTGTGGGACCTGAAGATGGGAGATCGGTGGCGAACGGTGCGGGAGGCTTGGTGTACTGGCACGACCGATCTGAAGGTTGACATCGACGATATTGGCTTGGTCGGAGTTCATCATGAGGATCTGGTAATCATAGGTACTAGAGGGATGAGTTTGAGCGGCTGCCTGACCTTTAGGGGGTTGGGCAGCCACATATCCTTTCTGGGGGAAAGAATTGGTAAACACAGCTGGTTGAGTAGGTGCAGCATTAGGAGGAAACGAAGAAGAGGCATGATGTCCTCAAGATGTTGCTTGAGCTTCCCATAACTGACACATTTGAGGTAAAAGGGTACAATCATGGGTATAGTGACCAAGGACACCGCAACAATAACAAGGCTTATTCATGCGAATGGGTCTATTTTACTTGGGATCATCGCCCTGTTGATGTGTTGCAGTGTTAGATGTATTCCCTTGGGGATTTTTTCCGAGATTAACTAGAGTGGGTTGGTTCTGGTTTCCTTTCCTCTTCTTTTTGGAAGTGGTAGGATTAGTCACACTCTATTGCGCATACACTTGACCCTGAGGGGAGGTGGCTGTTTATGCAAAGCTTGAGAAGGCATGGGAGGTGGAGGTGCTTATGCTGGAGGATCTGGAGCACCTAGTTGTGAATACAGATAGTAAGGAGGTTGATAAACATTGGAGTAAACAGGTTGGGAAAAATCAAGCCCTGGCATCGGAGGATGCGGTTGGGCAAAGGCGTGAGGCATGTCGTGTCCTAGATACATGCTTCCGGGAGGAGGAAAAGTGATACAGGAGTTGTAGCCTCCCTGAGGGAAACCATAACCCATAGGAGGATGAGTGTAGAGATGTCTAAGGGATCCAATGATACCATCGGCCGCTTGAGGCGCCCCCGGTGCGTTGGCACCACTGGGTCTAGGGAGATCAGGTAAGACAATATAAACATAGCTAGATTGCGTGTAGATCATGTCATATTTCAATACAATTTGGAGGGCTTCTTCCTCAGTCTAAGGAAAGTGAGATGCGACATATTTACCAATAGATGGAAAAAGGGATCTAACAAACCAGTCCATGTAGACACGGTATTCGAAAACAGGGGCTCAACATAGGATTTTCCTTCTGCACCATTCTTGAACATGTTTAGATAAGCGGGTGGCAGAAGTTTGACGGATAACGGTCAAAATTTTGGTACCGGTGTCATAGCGAAGGGGAAGCTGGAAGTAGGACAGAAACACATTTGCAAGAGTCACAAAAGTAGTATGAGAGGAAGATGCCTCGTCGACATACCACTTGGAATTTTCTCTAGTAAGCATACACTGGAATAACCGAAGATGGACTGAGTCATCAGTGATAGATTTGGACAAACGCCACATGTGGAAAGAGAAAACATGGTTTTGTTGTACTTTACAACAAACCTCCCCATTTTTAAATTTTAGAATAAATCCCATCTAGAAATGGGTCCCCTTTTTTATCTTTATTTCTAGATAGAAATAAAATATTTAGGAAAAATCCCAATCATTTTCATTAGAAATAAAAGATTCATTGATAAAAGGATACATTGCATATTTTAATTTACAAAGTGTACAAACCTTTAATAAATTTTTGATCCAATGAGAAACAAAGCCTTAAATCATATTGAAAATATTATATGAAGTCTTTATATTTAATAATGTTCGATATGAACAGTAATCACAAATCGGAAAATCGGAGAATTCTTTAAAGTTTGTTTTCGCTTTGTAAAATTTCGATGCGATCGCGCTCAATCGCAATCACATTTTGATAAAATTTAAAATTTAAGTTTCTTTTACATACTCCCGATGCAATGCAATTCATCGCAACCACATTTCGGAAGAACTAAAAAATTATATTCATTTGGTTTAAAAAATTTGACGCCGCGAACCCCACCTCATCGCAATCGCATTATCGGAGAAGTTCTTAAACGATTCATTTCATTCAAAAATATCCGCTTATGTGGCCTACTTTTCCTTTTAAATGTGGTGACTATACTCTCAGCAATTTTGTCCATGCCGAAAAATAAGTTGTTAAGTTAACCGATCTCAAGCTTTCAACAATTCCTGGAAGGCAATATGATCCCAGGAAGGTGGCATATGATTTTACTACTTCTGTTTCAATTTCTCAGTTCGAACATGAACCAGATTTGTTTGATGATTTATTTGTTTTTGTAGATAAAATGTCCCAAGTATTTGATTTGGCCAAGTCTAAACTTCAGGCCGAAGAAATTAACAATTTTTTGTTATTTAGAAGTCAGAGATTACTCAAAGTTCCTCTGGATCAGTTGAGATTTTTTACACAAGGATATGAATCAAAATAGAAGGAAGCAGGAAGTACATCTGGCAAAGAAGTAACAAGAACCAATCCAGTTTTAGAAAAGAATGATATTAGCAGCAAATTTGATACTAAAAAGACAGATACATATGCTAAAATTGATGTACAACAGTCTTCAGCCCAAGTTAGAAAAGAAAGCACATGTACTGATGCCAATGTGCATACTGAAAAGGGAGGCACAGACAGTAAGAATATTGAACAAGCATCTAAAAGTGATATAAAAAATAGTGAAAATTCTCAACTTGGATGAGACGAAGCTACTAAACTTATAGTTTCTCCTCATTTGCTGAGTCAATATCAAAAAATTTCCTAGAAAATAGGACAACAAAACACTCCCCAAGTTGATGATCCAAAATATTAGGATGTAAAAATCATCCCTGAAAATCCTACACGTGAGATCATGTTGAAGATAGAAGAAATCCCTCCTTTGGACATATTTTACAGTCCTAAACATAGGGTTGTTGTAAGAAAACAGAGGAAAAGGAGAACTGATCAAGATGCACTTTTGACATCACAAGTGGAATTCATGAATATTGTTTATAAAAATGCTAAGGTGAATCCATTTAAGGATCTCACCAAATTGTCCCAGTATGTAGGTGCCTATAGTGCTGCTACTATAGACAAAGCCTCTGAAGTTACATAGTTAATGAAGCACAAGGATGTACAAATAGCTATGTTAGAAGAATAGGTTGCAGAGAATCAACAGAAAATCATTCAGTTATAACAAAAATTGTAGGATGGAGAGCTCAAATCTAAACAATTAGAAGAGCAGCTGTCTATTGAAAAGGAGAAGATCGATCAATAGACTTTAGAAAAGCAACAACAGCTAAATCAAGAAATAGCAAACTTACAGGCTCTTCTACAAAATGAACAGACTTCAAAAATTGAACAAGAGAAGATGTTTCAATCTAAATTAGACAAATTTAAGAATTATCCTAGTCTGGATCAATTAAAAAATGAAGCCCTGGAGACAAACAAGTTATTGTCTCAACAATTAAATGAATTTTGTCTAAAAGTTGAAGAAGAAGAATCTTTATGTGAATTAACATCTTCCTTGGTAGATGAAGGAGTCACTCTTAAAATTGAATTTGATGAAGCTGATGAAAAGATCTCTGAATTTCTTTTATGGCAAGACTCAGAAGCAGGAAGAAAAGAAAATCTTCCCAAAAGTATGGAGAGACATAAAGAAATTGTTTTTGCAGAATGGGAATAGCATTTGATCAAAGCAGAAAGAGCCACATCCAAAGCTAAAGGCATAATGAACAATGTAACACAGCTGGTGAATGATAACTTATATGCAATCAATTTAATTGCAGATTGTACTCCTGGCCAATTACCTAAGGTTAAAGAAACTGATCACAGATGGAAACATGAGATAATTAATAAAAATAAGAAAATTGGCCAATTACAAGGAATATCATGGGATACAATGTGGACTTATCTTATCAAGCCACATAGTCAACAAACAACAATAAAGTTTCTTTCAAAAGCCATCAATTGCATCATTCCCAAATTCTTCGATGCCACATATACAGGGCGGTTGCATTCAAAGCTTAGTCATCCTGAGGAAGTGAAGGAAATGCTCAAAATCTGCCATCTGGGAACATCAAATACAACAGATAATCAATGAGTCGGTTTATCTCAAGATTGCATTTTTGTTCAAGATATTTTTAATTTAGATAGATTGTAGGAATAGTTTAGTTATTTTTTGTTAGGTACCTATTTAAACCCCTTTCATGCATTTAGAAAGGGGTCCTGAATTTGTAATATTTTGACTTGGAGATTACATTTTTGTACTCCATTGACTCTTATATTTTTATAAAGGATCACATCTGGTTATTATGTGCGAAATTTCCTTTAAGAATTGCATTTATGTATCTTGGAGTTTATTTTACATTGAAGTTGCTGGATTTGGATATCGTATTGCATTGGAAAATATCAAGATGGATATGGTATTTCTATCTATTCACTTTTAGTTTATTATGTTATGTGATATTCTCTTTTAAATTGCTATCGTTTATATGTATTCGCTTTACAATATTTCTTTATACATATCATTTCTGAGTGTGTAGAAATATTTATCTTTTACAGTATATGCAAGCGATATATGATGATGAATGAAATATTTTATTATAACTCTGTTTAATTTATTAAACAGAGTTATCTTTATTTGTTACTACATATTTCAATCAAGCTATAATACATTTTCATGGTTATTGGTTAATTGAAACAATTTAAAGTTGTATTCACATTCGATGCCCGAGTTAGTTTTAGAATTGTTTTATCAATATTTAAATTAGATTAGATAGTTTTAATTCAATCATTTAGTCACATTTTCCCTCCATCCAATTATTCCATTACCAACCCATTTAAATTACTATGAAATTGGTCCTATAAATCCAGTCGGAGCCACCACACCAAACGGAAAAGGAGTTGTCCTAAGGTCCCGATCGGGTGGTTATCCTCCAATGTTTGAACATCGATTTTCGAGGCTTCAACATTTTTGGCGCTAGAAGGAGGGAAAAGCTATGAATGGCAGATAAATCCAAATCCGAAAGCCATTCTAAGAGCACATCACTCCCATCACCTTCAATTTCTTCCACATCTCAAATCACAAAAGAAGAAATTGATAAAAGTATTCAAACACCCACTACAATAGTTTCATATCAATCAGATAATCCAACTCCTGAGTCCCCTGAAGTCGAAGATTTAGTTCATAAACTTCAATTATTCTCATTATCATTAGAATAATTGAAATTATCTGAAGGTAGTGTCACCTCATAGTTTGTTTCCTCCAGACTTCTCACTAGGTCACAGAGTGAAAAACTTGGAATTTCCCCAAAAGAATTTCCTATACCTAGTAGAGTCAAAACAAGAAAAAATCCATTGGAAACAGAAAGTGGTACTAGTTCTTCATCGCATATTCAATCATCTGTTTCCCAAGCTCCAAATCAGAAAAGTGCAGTAGTCTCATCAACATCTACTCAAATTACATTTGTTCAAACATCTATTGTCTCTTCCAGTACTTCAACTGTTTCTACTCATACACCATTTATCACTTCTAGTTCTTCTACCATCATCAAAATAATGGCATAAAGACCATGGACTAGACCAGGAGCTGTAAATATGGCTGCACCTTTGCATGACCTACCTGATCATCTTGAAAAATGGCTACCAAAGTTTAGTCCAGATACTGGTATACAAGTAGAAGAACATATCAATAACTTTATGCTTGCTATAAATTTAAATCAAGTAGTGCATGAAGATGTTGTAGTCTGATTATTTCCCTATACCTTACAAGGAACAACAGGATCTTGGTACTTTTTCTTACCTTCTGATTCTATCACAAATTGGGATATGTTTGAAGAGAAATTTTTAACTAAATATGGAGATGATAGATCAATTTCTACCTTAATCAACGATCTCTCCAATTTAAAGACTCAACCCAAGGAACCCATTAAATATTTTAACTCTCGATTCAATAAACTCTTGAATAAGATCCCTACAACGTCTAAACCTAGTGAACAGGTTAGAATTGAATGGTATATTAATGCTCTGCCCTCAAACATAGCAATTTTCGTAGATAGAGCTGCAAAACCGACTTTAGCTGAGAATATGAAAGAAGCTATTTTAGTTGAAAAACGAATGATTGCTCTAGATAAGAAAAATGCTATTGAGGAAAGGAAATCAAAGAAAGTCACTTTTAAAGATGATTCCAAGAAAAAGACACCAAGAGATCCATATGAAATGGAAGGTTTACAGAAAGTCCTTAAAACCATGTCTAATGAGATGGTTGAAATAAAAAAGAAAGTAGCAGAGACTTCTACAAAGAGACCATTTAGAAATTTCAAGAGAAATCAAGCTGAATCAAAACCTCCCAATGCAATCTCCAATGCAGAATCAAAAGATGAAGAAGAATAAGAAACTCTTTTAATGTCAGATGAAGAAGATGAAAGGGAAGAAATAGCTGAACTAAATGGAATGTGGGATTTCATTCTCCCTAATTCGGATAGTGAAATGGAACAAGAAGTTATGCCTGTGAGTACAAGGAGAAAATCTACATTGGAACCTGTTCAAACTGTTCCAAAGAAGAAAACTGTAACTCCAAGTACTAAAGACAAAACCCCTGCAAAGAGAGCTTCTCCCTTATCCACTCAGAATCAGCCATCATCTCCCAATCCTCCCACATCATCATCCAAAACTCTGGTGGTATCAGATACGATGGATTATAATATTGTTGAAGACATGAAAAAGACTAGAGTGAACATCTCATTACATGAACTCAACAAAATTAAACATCAACAAAAGCTTCTATTAAAAGAGTTAAATGCTACACCTATTTCTCCTCTACCAAGTGGTGTAGAAGCTAAAGTAGCTAAAGGGACTGGAAAGCCACCAGAAAAAGTAGATGCAACTGACACTGTTCTTATTGGAGAAAGATCAAATTTTCAGACACCTCCATTTCTGTTGACTTATGAAATCTACAACAAGAATTTGCATAATTGTTTAATTAATTCTGGAGCATCCTCTAATATAATTCCTTCTTCAGTCTGTGCTAAATTGAATATTGAACCATAGAAGTCTGTTGTTCATATTGTACAATTGGATCGCTCTAAAGTTCAAGTTGTTGGAGAAATAAATTCAATTACCATCAGACTGGCTTCCGATCCTAGGATTGTCCAAAGAATTGATATTCTAATTACAGATATTCCTGAATTCTATGGGTTAGTCTTAAGCATAGACTGGTCTGTGAAACTTAATGGCTATATCTCAACCGATTTTTCACATATGTGGCTTCCCTACAAAGGGAAACCAAATCAAATCAAAATTGAGCGAGAAAAACATATGACCCACACTGTAACTAAATTTGAACAACCAAACGAACCTCTAGCTTTCAACAATAATATTCTTGGAGGTTATTCTGCTGAGTCATTTCTTGGAAATTTTACTGCACCACAATCACCGTTTTCTGTAAATACTTTTGTTTCTCAAATTGAAAATTTTTCCCAATCTGATTCTTCTAGAATTTTTAATATTTCTGATTCATTTGTAGATAAACCTGTAGATAGAACTTTATTTTGGTCATTATATTTTGATGGAGCAAAATCTATTGATGGAGCAGGAGTAGGATGCATCCTAATTGATCCAGAAGGAGAGAAAACCATGCTATCATGTAGATTAGAATTTGAGTGCACTAATAATATTGTTGAATATGAAGCCTTGATTCAAGGGCTTTATAAGGCCATAGGGTTAAATGTAAAATACTTGAAAGTGTATGGAGATTCCAAAATTATCATAAGAAAAGTAAGGAATACTATCCATTGTCTTTCAGGACATCTCAAACATTATCAAACCCTAGTATAGGACCTTATCACTCAAATTCTAGCATTTAATATATCTTCTATTCGCAGAAATCAAAACACATTAGTTGACTTGTTAGCTAATGTTGCGTCCAAACTCCTTCCTGCTGAATATTGCAGTCCTGATAGATTTTCAGTAGAGTTAATTTTTCGCCCATCTGTCCCAGACAATATTACTAACTGGAGAGTATTCTACCATGATCAAGATATTTTGAATTTCTTAACTTCTGAGAAATCATATTATGAACAAATTATTGATGAAGATGATCATGATCTACAAATTAATTCAAGAAATAATGAAAATCCAATTCCTAAATATGTTGTTAAACTTGATGATATTTATGATATTAAAGACAGATTCAAAAAAGTTACTAATGCTAAACTTCGAAGTTCAACTTTGAAGTTTGAATTAGTCAATCTTGGCTCTGATTCTAAACCTTAGAATGTTAATCTAGGACTCAATTTAACTCCAGAAGAAAGATATGCTTTTATTAAACTTCTGAGTAAATATACAAATGTCTTCGCTTGGAGTTATGAGGATTTAAAGACTTATGATACTTCTGTAATTAAACACACAATTCCAATTCTATTTGATGTTAAGCCTGTTCAACAGAAGTTAAGAAAGATTCATCCAAATATTCAGGATCAAATCAAAACAGAACTCAATAAACTTTTGAAAGCCAAAATCATTTTTCCTGTAAGGCATTCCAATTGGGTTTCCAACATGATACCTGTCAGGAAGAAAAATGGTGATATTAGAATCTGTATTGATTTCAGGAATTTACACAAGGCATGTCAAAAAGACAATTTCCCATTGCCAACCATAGAGAAAATTCTCCAAAAGGTAGCTTGTTCTGAACTCATGTCCTTCCTTGATGGATTTTCAGGGTATAATAAAATTCTAGTACATCCAGATGATAGGTTGAAAACCACTTTCAGAACCAAATGGGGAACCTATGCTTATCAGAAAATGTCGTTTGGTTTAGTAAATGCAGGAGCTACTTTCCAGAGAGACATGGACATAGAATTCAAGGGTCTAATTAATAGATTAGTTGTTATTTATATTGATGACATAACAGTTTATTCAAAGAAGAGATCCAATCATCTACATAATCTGAAACAAATATTTGAAATATGTAGGAGATTTGGTATTTCCTTAAACCCAAAGAAATCCTTCTTCGCTCTCGATCAAGGAAAAATCTTAGGGTTTGTTGTGTCAAAATATGGAATATATATAGATCCTGACAGAGTTAAAGAAATTTCTAATATTTATTTACCTCACAATAAAAATTCCATGCAATCATTTTTAGGTCAGATTAATTTTGTAAAAATATTCATTCCAGAATTTTCTCAATTTATTTTACCTATGCAGAATATGATTAGGAAAAATTTAGTATTCAAATGGGGATATAAAGAAAAATAAGCCTTCGATGCAATCAAGAAGGCAATCATTGATGCACCCGCATTGAATACTCCCAATTTTTCCAAAGATTTTATTATGTATACTTTGGCAACTGAAACATCTTATGTTGTTGTTTTAACACAGCTCAATGATCAACAAATTGAAGCACCAATTTCTTTCTTCAGCTCAAATCTGCAAGGAGCTGAGCTGAATTATTTCGATGTTGAAAAACAAGCTTTCGTTGTATTTAAGTTAATCAAACATTTTAGGCCTTTTCTCTTAAAAACACACACAAAGGTTATTGTTCCATTCTCTACAGTAAGACAATTACTAATTCAAAAAGCAGTAGGACAAAAAAGGGATAATTGGGTGACAGCTTTGAAAGAATATGATATTGATACTAAACCAACAAAGATTGTTAGAGGACAAGGTTTTTGCAGATTATTAGCAGGAGCTCATAACATACTAGAAAATCAAGAGCCATAAAATGTTGTTCAGGTAAGTCAGATAAGTGTCACAGATTTTGAATCTCAGTATGTCGATCTGATATTTTATTTGAAAAGTGGGTATGCTCCTTCTAATCTCAGCTATAAGAAAAAACGTGCTTTAAGATTGAAGGCTACTAAATATGAAATCATTGATGATGTATTATTCAGAAAGAATTATGATTCAATCCTATTAAGATGTCTTGAAAATACTGAAGCAAAAAAGGTATTGCAAGAATTACATGATGGACCGGCATGAGGTCATTTTGGAGGTGATACCACAACCCATAAAATTATCCATGTTGGGTATTATTAGCCTGCCCTTTTTAAAGATACACATGATTATGTGAGAAAATGAAAAATTTTCCAAAATGCTAGTGGAAGACAGACGAAGCCAGCTTTTCCTTTGCAACCAATAAACATTGAACAACCATTTGAACAATGGGGGCTTGATATTATTGGCAATATAGTTCCTCATTCTTCCAAAAAGCACAAGTACATTCTCATGGCAACATATTAATTCACAAAATGGGTAGAAGCAATTCCTCTAAAGGTAGCCAACTCTGATGCAATTATTGATTTCATTGATCAATTCATCATTACCAGGTTTGGTGTACCTAATGCTCTGGTCTTTGACAATGCATGTTATTTTTATGGTAATATTATAATGGAATTTGCAATTAAAAGAGGTTTTAAATTGAAATATTCAGCAAATTATTATCCACAAGGTAATGGTTTAGCTGAATCCACTAACAAAAATCTCATCAAAATCATTAAAAGGACCATTGATCAAAATCAAAAGAATTGGCACAAGTCTTTAATCTTTGCATTATGGGCTAATCGTATTACTCTTAAAGCTTCTATAGGAACTTCACCTTTCAATTTAGTTTATGGTAAAGAAGCTGTGATACCATCAAATCTAGCTCTTCCATCATTAGCCCTAGTAAAATTCATTAAATAAAATCCTTCCTCATCCATTCAGTTGAGATTTGATCAAATCCTTAAATTAGAAGAAGATAGAGAAAAAGCGAAAGATATTCATGAAAAACATCAACAACTTGTAAAATATTCTTTTGATTCAAGTTCCACCAGCTCAAAAAAATTGTCAATCGGCGATCTTGTTCTGAAATGGGATAAAGCACATGAAGAAAAAGGTAAGCATACCAAATTTCAGAAAATGTGGCTTGGACCATTTCAGATTGCTGAAAAGATAGGCTCATATACATTCATACTTCAAGATTTAACAAGAAAGAGAGAATCTCTTCCTGTAAATGGGCTTGTCTTAAAGAAATTTTTTTCATAAGGAGGTAACCCCTTCTTACTTGTACATATTCCTTTCTGCAATTTTTATTTATTTTTGTAAATAAAGGCTGTTAATAGTCTTTAATTGACTTTTTACTATTAGAAAATTGTCTTGGAAGGAATGTTATAAATACTTATTTTGTGTAAATAATAATTTTCAAGGAAATGATTACAATTTTGGATAGTTTAAAATAAAATGTTAAACTTTGAAAATTTGTTCAAAAAATTTCCATGATCTTTTGAAACCTTGAAGAAAATGTAAATCATTATAATTTTATTAAGAAGAGAAAGGTTATCTATAAAAAGTAAATACTTTTTCAAGCTTTAGCAAACAAAAAACTCTAAAAATTGTCATCCATTTATTCTTAAGGATACAACTATTTCACCCCATCCATTTCGGTTGTGATTTTTTAGAATGTAATTCTAAGAAATTATATGACAAGATTTAGGAGATAAGAGGTCTCATCACGAGCCTACTTACCATGATCATAAGAAGTAATATAACTGACATTACCAATACTGCATACCAAAACAGGGTAATGGCTTATAAAAGTAAGACAAGGGGTCTCATCACGAGCCAGCTTGTTCAGTTTAATTATAACTAGTGAACGGTATTGTTACTAACTAGCTACCAAACCCGAACAATGGCTCTTAAATAAAGAAAATAAAAATAAAAGACAAAAAACATGAGATAATATGTCTTATGAATTTATTTTTAAAGAGTCATAATCTTAGTTGAATGGGATAATGGATAGTTAATGGTTAAAAGGTCACCCTGTCGAGACTATGAACGTTTGCTAGTAGTCGAGGCAATGCCTATGACAATAGAGTATATTACAAAAGCTAAACTTGAAGAAATCTACTTACTTTATTATTATCAACCAATCAAAGCTTGAGATAACCCAAAAATGTTTTTATCTTTAAGAAATTAGAAAGAAATTGTAAGTGATTTTTATTCTTTTTCACAGTTAGATTTTATTTGAATTATCCTAGGATAAGTTTTCATTATCTTTAGAAATTTTTACTTACTAAAAATATAGTGTTCATTTCAAATTTTCAGAGATAATTGTTTCTTCCAGTAAATCACCAATTTTTGTATTGTACAACAACCCTCCCCATTTTTAAAGTTTAGAATAAATCCCATTTAGAAATGGGTCCCCTTTTTTATCTTTATTTCTAGATAGAAATAAAAGATTTAGGAAAAGCCCCAATCATTTTCATTAGAAATAAAAGATTCATTGATAAAAGGATACACTGCATATTTTTATTTACAAAGTGTAAAAACCTTTAATAACTTTCCAATCTGATGAGAAATAAAGCCTTAAATCATATCGAAAATATTATATGAAGTCTTTATATTTAACAATGTTCGATATGAACAGTAATCGCAAATCGGAGAATTCTTTAAAGTTTGTTTTCGCTTTGTAAAATTCCGATGTGATCCGCTCAATCGCAATTGCATTTCGATAAACTTTAAAATTTATGTTTCTTTTACATACTCCCAATGCGATACGATTCATCGCAATCGCATTTCGGAAGAACTAAAACATTGTAATCATTTGGTTTAAAAACTCCGACGTCGTGAACCCCACCTCATCGCAATCGCATTATCGGAGAAGTTCTTAAACGATTCATTTCATTCAAAAATCTCCGATGCGATCTTTGCAATCAGAATTTGGCATAAATATTATTTCATTTTCCTTTTTAAACAATTTGCGATGCGAATACAACCTAAATGTCCATATATTATTATTCATCGTGTTTCAAAGATTTAAAGGGTAACATACCTACACTTATTTCGAAATATGCCAAATATCCGATTGTACATTAACATTAACTCGCAAATCAAACAAATAACAATGTTTTTTTTTGTTATTGAATGCATGAGTGTGACTCCCTAGAGGGCATTTAAGTTTTTAACCACGGATATAATAAATACAAATCAGCGAAAAATCCTTTTGTATAGTTGTTTTCATTATTACGTCTTCACCTTGGTTGAAAGCTTTTCTCTATTTCAGAACAATAGAACATCCAATTTTTCCATTTGCAGAACAAGAGAAACACTACCCGATACTGAAATGTCGAAGAGATTCAGAAAATTGAAAGCCGTTGTTGCTTCAAAAGCTCCTGTGATCACTATGCCGCCTAAAGAGAAACCAGCAAAGCTTAAGATGGTTATAGATAACTCATGCCAGGGACTTGGTAAAATGACGTGGGAAAATGTTTACAATCTACTAGAAAAGGAAAACCCTAGAGTTGTTGAAGCTAAGGCCACAGTTCCTGACGAAGCCGACTCAGACTCTAATTTTGAAATTCCTCTTGGTGCATTATCAAACTCATTTCTGCACTGAGTTGCAGCTTGGGCAAACATTTTCCCATATTATGATGTTATTATATGGGTGATTGATAGTGTGGCTATCAAATACAAAACTTTTGTTTCTGCATCTGGAGCAATCTTCAGGTCATTCAGACCAGAAGAAATCAAAGCAATGTACCACCTTCCTAACCCACAGAAGATTTATAACAAATATTTTATCAAAGAATTTGCTGCGAATAACGAAAATCAGTCAGAACCAATTAGAGAATGGAGAAGGGCTCCTAAAAATCACAGACACAAGGCATCAGGTATGTACTCTGTGGAGTCTCTTTTGCCTCCATATTGTCATGCCGCAGTAATGATGTGTAGATTGTTTGGAAATGATAACTCGGCTAGGTTTTCCATTCAAATGGTTCCATTGATACATTCTGCTATTAATTCTGAATTAATGGATTGGGCTGTCATTCTATTTGATAAGATAGCCAATAGAATTATTGACTACAGGAAAGAAAAATATTTAGGAAATTCCACTCCTTTTTATTTTTGTGCTTATATCCTAGATACCCTCTGTTTCAATTCGGAATTCCCCTTATTAGGATGGAAATGGACTCCTAAAGAACTTGTTCCAATTCATATATATCACAAGTTCTTATGGAAGGGGCATTTCAGAAGTCATGTTTACAGATTCTGTCATGGTTTTCTTATTCCGATTTACCAAACCATTTTTGGCTGATTCCCTCGTAGACTTTCCGACAAAGCTAGAGTTTACTTGTCCCCTATTGGAGATTGGTTCAGGGAGGAAAAGTTCACATATGTCAGAGTTTTTGGAAGTATTGTCGAGCCACACGTCCTTCCTTTGTATGTTCCATAAAAACTGTTAGCACAGGAAATTTCTCATCAGCTGACAGTAGAAGGCATGTCTATAACTTTGAAGAATAGCAAAAAGCTTATGTGGCCTACTTTTCCTTTTAAATGTGGTGACTATACTCTCAGAAATTTTGTCCATGCTGAGAAAGAAGTTGTTAAGTTAACCAATTTCAAGCTTTCAACAATTCCTAGAAGGCAATATGATCCCAGGAAGGTGGCATATGATTTTACTACTTCTGTTTCAATTGCTCGGTTCGAACATGAACCAGATTTGTTTGATGATTTATTTGTTTCTGTAGATAAAATGTCCCAAGTTTTTGATTTGGCCAAGTCTAAACTTCAGGCCGAATAAATGAACAATTTTTTGTTATTTAGAAGTCAGACATTACTCAAAGTTCCTCTAGATCAGTTGAGAGTTTCTACACAATGATATGAATCAAAACAGAAGGAAACAGGAAGTACATCTGGAAAAGAAGTAATAGGAACCAATCCTGTTTTAGAAAAGAAAGATATTAGCAACAAAGTTGATACTGAAAAGACAGATACAGATGCTAAAATTGATGTACAACATTGTTTAGCCCAATTTATAAAAGAAAGCACAGGTACTGATGCCAATGTATGTACTAAAAAAGGAGGCACAGACAGTAAGAATACTAAACAAGCATCTAAAAGTGATATAAACAATAGTGCAAATTCTCAAATTGGAGGACAAGAAGCTACTAAACTTATTATTTCTCCTCATTTGCTGAGCCAATATGAACAATTTTCCCAACAAATAGGACAACATAACACTCCCTAAGTTGATGATCCAAAATACCAGGATGTAGAAATCATCCCTGAAAATCCCACAAGTGAAATCATGTTGAAGATAGAAGAAATCCCTCCTTTGGATATATTTTACAGTCCTAAACATAGGGCTGTTGTAAGAAAACAAAGGAAAAGGAGGAGAACTGATCAAGATGCACTTTTGAAATCACAGGTGGAATTCATGAATATTTTTTATAAAAATGTGGAGGTGAATCCATCTGAGGATCTCACCAAATTATCCCAGTATGCAAGTGCCTATAGTGTTGCTACTATAGACAAAGCCTCTAAAGTTACATAGTTAATTAAGCACAAGGATGTACAAATAGCCATGTTAGAAGAACAGGTTATAGAGAATCAACAGAAAACCATTCAGTTAGAACAGTGATTGCAGGATGGAGAGCTCAAATCTAAACAATTAGAAGAGCAGCTGGCTATTGAAAAGGAGAAGATCGATCAGCAAACTTTAGAAAAGCAACAACAGCTAAATCAAGAAATAGAAAAATTACAAGTTCCTCTACAAAATGAACAGACTTCAAAAATTGAATAAGAGAAGATGTTTCAATCTAAATTAGACAAATTCAAGAATTATCCTAGTCTGGATCAATTCAAAAATGAAGCCCTAGAGACAAACAAGTTATTGTCTCAACAATTAAATGAATTTTGTCTAAAAGTTGAAGAAGCAGAATCTTTATGTGAATTAACATCTTCCTTAGTAGATGAAGGAGTCACTCTTAAAATTGAATTTGATGAAGTTGATGAAAAGATCTCTGAATTTATTTTATGGCAAGACTTAGAAGCAGGAAGAAAAGAAAATATTCCCAAAATTATGGAGAAACATAAAGAAATTGTTTTTGTAGAATGGGAACAGCGTTTGATCAAAGCAGAAAGAGCCACATCCAGAGCTAAAGGCATAATGAACAATGTAACACGGATGGTGAATGATAACTTATATGCAATCAATTTAATTGCAGATTGTACTCCTGGCAAATTACCTAAGGTAAAAGAAACCGATCACAGATGGAAACAAGAGATAATTAATAAAAATCAGCAAATTGGCCAATTACAAGGTATATCATGGGATACAATGTGGACTTATCTTATCAAGCCACATAGTCAACAAACAGCAATAAAATTTCTTTCAAAAGCCATCAATTGCATCATTTCCGAATTCTCCGATGCCACATATATAGGGCGGTTGCATTCAAAGCTTAGTCATCCTGAGGAAGTGAAGGAAATGCTCAAAATATGCCATCTGGGCACATCAAATACAGCAGATAATCAATGAGTCAGTTTATCTCAAGATCGCATTTCTGTTCTAGATATTTTTAATTTAGATAGATTGTAGGAATAGTTTAAGTTATTTTTTGTTAGGTACCTATTTAAACCCCTTTCATGCATTTAGAAAGGGGTCCTGAATTTGTAATATTTTGACTTGGAGATTACATTTCTGTAGTCCACTGACTTTTATATTTTTATAAAGGATCACATCTGGTGATTTTGTGCGAAATTGCCTTTAAGAATTGCATTTCAGTATCTTGGAATTGATTTTACATTGAAGTTGCTGGATTTGGATATCAGATTACATTGGAAAATATCAAGATGGATATGGTATTTCTATCTATTCACTTTTAGTTTCTTATGTTATGTGCTATTCTCTTTTAAATTGCTATCATTTATATGTATTCGCTTTACAATATTTCTTTATACATATCATTTCTGAGTGTGTATAAATATTTATATTTTACAGTATATGCAAGCGATATATGATGATGAATGCAATATGTTATTATAACTCTGTATAATTTCTTAAACAGAGTTATCTTTATATGTTACTGCATATTTCAATTAAGCTATAATACATTTTCATGGTTATTGGTTAATTGAAACAATTTAAATTTGTATTCACATTTGATGCCCGGGTTAGTTTTAGAATTATTTTATCAATATTTAAATTAGATTAGATAGTTTTATTTCAGTCATTTAGTCCCATTTTCCCTCCATCCAATCATTCCATTACCAACCCATTTAAATTTCTACGAAACTGGTCCTATAAATCCAGTTGGAGCCACCACACCAAACGGAAAAGGAGTTGTCCTAAGGTCCCGACCGGGTGGTTATCCCCCAATGTTTGAAGCAGCGATTTTAGAGGCTTCAACAGGTTGGTAGGATCCTCTCCAACATTTCCTTCAAAATTATGGATGTCTGAAGGAATATTGGTTGGCATAGCAGGCCAACCTGGATCATGATGTATAGGGTCATTAATCAATTAGCTGAAATCGGGAAGGCTTAGGCCTACCATATAAGGAAGAAAGGGAGCAACCAGAATTGTTTATGTTTCAGCTCCACTAGTAGCGGTTATAGCATTAGAGACGGGGCCACCAGCAGAGGTAGGTCCTGCACCACACATGATGAAGGTGAAAGGTGGAGGAGAACTGGGGATAGAAACAGAAGGAGAACCTGATGAACAAGAATCAGAGTTAGAATGGGAACTCAACGGAGGAATAACATGGACCTTATGCGGTGGGGTAATTCTTCCTAATGGAAACTGAGGATGAAGGCCTTGGAGTCTCCGGGATAAACGCCTTGGGGGTGCAATGATGGAAAAGATACGCGGAACCCAATAAGGAAGAGAGGTAAACAAGGGCATGGAGGTGCAGATAAATTAATTACAATGTTTAAGTCTTAGTCTGGAAGTGTAAACAATGTGCTCTTCGCTTTAGGTGTGCGTGTGTGTGGTAAGTGTGTTAATTTTAATTAAGCCCAGATGTGTGTAGAGAAAAAAGAAAAAAGATGTAGTATAATTGTAAATAAAACTGAAAGCTGCAATAAAATAAAAAACTAAAGATGCATAAATTTAAATAAAAAAAGTAGGAATTCCCAACAATTATTCTAAGGGTGGGCGATATCTACTCAAAACACACAAAATGGCCAATTGATCTAAGGTCAAGAGGGACAGGGATCTAAAGGTCATATCTATTGGAAAGAGGTGCAGAAAAAAGCAAGAAACCAGAGGGAAAAAAGTTGGAAAATAGATGGTGAAAGGCTACAACCTAAAGGGAAATGTAGGGGACCCTAAAGGAGGACCAAAAAAAACTGAAAAGAGGTGTTTTGGATGGAAAAATAACCTATCTGAAATGGATCTGAAAGTGCAGGTTTAGCTCTAAAATAATGGCTGAGAAACAATGAAATCTCAGAAGACCTGCTTCAACTAAACTCCTCCTAGAAAGGTGGAAGCGTATTGAAGCCCTAAGGGGATTGGTTCCTACTTCGATGAGTAAAACTAATAAAGTACGTGTCCAAGATGAGTAAATATGGAGGTCATACAACCCTGAATAGTTCCCTTGTAAAACCCTGAAAATTTCAGAAAAAAATCCTACAAAAAAGTACAGGTCGCAGGTTCTGACCTGATTTTTGCTCAGGTTGCAGTTTTTGGGTAGTTATCCACTACCTAAGAGCTGTGGTTGTAGGTTTTGGGCCAAATTTTGCAACTTGCACTTCTGGCCATCTTGAGGGTAGGTTTCGTAAAAAAGTGTCGTCTCTGTTGCGACTGATACCTGTTACCTGTGAAAATGGCCCAAAAACACACAGAAGTTAGAATTTTTATAGTTTTAGGGTAAAAAAGGTTAAAAAAAACATCAAGGAATGACTAAAAAGAAGTTGAAGAAAAACCCTAGGGGTTGAAGTAGCTGGTCATGCAGGTATCTGAAGAACGACAGCGGTCATAACTAAAAACTCTTGTGGAGTTGCCAATTGTTAGTGTGAATTCTAATAGCAAGCGTACGAAAAAAGCCCACTTTAGCTGTGCATAACAAACAACCCTAACATCAAATGTGGTTGTCAATTTCATTTGATCTGCAATAGGTGATCAGAATAAATGCTACAAAAATCCATATCTATGCAGTTAAAAACATTAAACAGCAAAAATAAACAAAATTTACTCCATACATCCAATAGACAAGACAAGAATTTATAAAGAATTTTTTGTATTCTAACAGCTGGGAAGGGAACACAAAAATATGTTACCAGTCCCCCTCAATGGGATGGGTTCTTGTATGTCCTCAGCACTTCAGGTCCAAGATCTTTCTCTCTTGATGGTGCAGAAAACCCAGACAAAATGGAACTCAAAGGGAGCTCACAAGAAAAAGTAGAAAAAAATATGACAATGATGGAGGATCAAAGTCAGACCAAAAGTGTAGATCAAAAGGTGATCTCAAGGCAACAAAAGGTAGTGAATGAATGGAAAACCCTTCTATTTATAATAAAATATTTATTTATTCTAGATATTGGTGCATAATTAAAATATTATTAACCAAATCTAGATCCAACTAACTTCGAATATTTTATTATTTAGAAATATTAAATAAATAAATGATTTATTTATTATTTGAAAGATGAAGTTAAGGAATAATTAAATAAATAATGATTTATTCAATTATTGATAAATGACTTAGTCAAATTTAACAAGGAATATTATTAAATAATTATTCCTAGAAAATAATAAGATAAATAATGATTTATCTACTTAATTTTCTTGTTTTGGGTTAAATATGACCAAGAATATTAATTAAATAGTGGTTTAGTTAATTATCCCTAGAGGAAAATGAAACAAATAAGAATTTAATAGAGAGTCCATACAGGCTGATTTTTTTTTTTTAAATGAATGGAATAACATGTTGATGAGTTTTTTAACTCGATCTTTCGGACTACAGAAATAGTATTAATAAAATTATAAAAAATTTAGTACAATTAATTTTAACAAGATAATAATAAATATATCCTTATAATATCTCTTCGTTTTTACAATAGTTTAAAATTTTTATATTTACCCACTATAATACATGTTATCATTACTACCTAAACATTTCCTCTATAATTTAGTATTAACAAATAAAATAAAAGTTTTAAATAAAATAGAATTTAATATTAATTAGGGTAGCGTAGCTAATAAATAATTCAATAAACAATAAATAATATTTTTTTTAAATGTGTTGTTATTAAATTAAAAATGAATTAAATAAAAATTTTGAAAAAACTAAAATAAATAGCTAATTAAATTTTTTTTTTAAGAATTGGTCAGCTTTTTCATCTCTTTCTTTCCATTATTTATTGACCCTGATTTTTTCTCTGCTTAGTAGGTTGTTCTGAAGATGAGTCTTGATTTAGACTCTAAACGTAAACTAAAAATGACGACTGTGGATATTTCAGGTTTTACATCTAAAAAACTACACCACATAAATCTCCAATCTAGCAATAGTTCCATCTTCATGGGAGTGCCAACTTTCTTAGGAAGGTTGAGGAGAATTTTAAAAACCTTGATCATGTTTAAATATAAGAGAAGGAAATTAATGAGAAAGAAAAAATTAGGTCAGCTAATTATATCAATTGTTATTAATTAATTATTTAATTTAATTTAAATTAATTTTTATTTTTATTTTTAATTATATAAATCTAAATTGTTTGAACCATAAGTATATAATTTAAATTAGAAGTATAAGTTAAAATATGATTTACTACGTAATAATTAATAATTATATTTAAATAATTTTGTTAGAGATATATTTAAATAATAGAATTGTAATTTTTTTTTAATTAGTTAATAGTTTTTTTTAATGAAGTAAGTTAATGATTTAGTTATACTATAATAAAATAATCATCACTTTGTTATTAAATTATATTTTTTATGTTTATGTATTTTAATTGTTGTTGGATTTTAAAAAATTGAGTATTAATTAAATTATTTCTAGTTTGAATAATTGTGAAATTTAATTAAATTATATTTTATAAAATAATTATTTATTGAATTAATAGTGATTAAAGTATTTTTGTTTTATTTATGTTTTATTTTATTTTTATTTTTTATTTATTTGTTATTATTATTATATCTATCTATATATTAATTTGATTTCAAAGGATTCAAAAGTAAAATTAATTATTTAATTGAACGAAGTAAATTTATTTTGATGTTTAGCTTTGATTAATGGTTTCTAGGTGTTAGTTTTAACCCATCATCCTGGTTTACGTTATTTTTTCCTCATGAGGTTTAAGTTATTTAATTCTTCCTCATGGGGTTTCTTGTTTAGACCAGAAATAGCTTAATAAATTATGGGCTATTAAATTATTTCTCATAGTGAAAGCAATTTTACTATGGTACAATTGGTCTTACATGGTGTACTTTAGTCCATCTAATAGTAATAGGTTAGATGACCAAAAATTGGTGTAACACCAGGGACGTAACTTTGGCATACGATCTCCATTTGACGCGCTTAATACCTTGTTAGAAATATCTATCTGAGGACTACAAATTTTGAGTGAAAAAAATTGATATATAGGGCCATGTTGCTCCCGGTTTTCCCAAAAAATGTCATTTAGGGCCTGAAAATGGCTCTAGAAGTTCAGGACCCGAAAAACTGCTAAAAATAGTTATTTTTGATGAAACTGACAAACTTAAAGAACTGATGGTGGGGGTTCAAATGGAATTTGTGGGTGGCCACCAATATCCACCTGGATCACTAGGGCCTCAAAACGGCTTTGGAAGTTCAGGACCCGAAAACCTGCTAAAAATAGTAAGTTGTGTTGAAAGTGAACTGAAAGAACAAATGGTGGGGGTCCAAATGGAATAGGTGGGTGGCCACCAATATCCACCTGGATCAGCCATCTTCCTTAATACTATTCTGGCTTCTTGATGTTGTGACACCCACAAAGAGAGAAATTGAACATCAAGTAGCTCGCAACGAAGCTAGACTTCCCAACTATGACAATCAACAAATGTATACAAGGTTCAAAAGAAGGATGACAAAGACCAGCTTTGGAGGTGAATTTAAAAGGTGAAATTTGAATATGGGAGGGATAATGAAAAATGGGAAGAGTTAAGTGTAATGATGAATGCCACTTATGATTATGCATGTTTGGATGACTCTACTAATTGATCATGTGACCTCAGATTTACCCTATACCTCTAAAAACTTGACACCTCATAATTCCCTTTATTGGTGCGGAAAAACATGATTCCGCAACATTTTCCGTTATAAATCTGGTAGATTCGCTATGGATTGGTCAGGTGAGTCTGTAGCGAAAACAACCTATTTGCAGTTATATTCGTTGCAGATTCAGGAAAAAATAGACAGGTGGCCACTACCTAATTTTAAACCAACGCATGTAGACCTTTGGTGGATTTTGATATATTTGACCATGATGACATGACAAATGGACTCTCTAAACTTAAGATAATAACCCATTCACAAGTTTTCATCAATTTCATGAACCAATTTTTATGAGACAAATGAAACCTATGCTAATGACCTTATTAATCAAAAAATGAAATTTTATTTGTGATAATAATGGCTCCATTGGGGATGGTGTGCCCCTCCAGTACAACAAAGAACTTGTACTTCCAATGCCTTCCTTCAAAAAATGAAATGTTCTGAAATTGATGAAGACTTCGCCAAATTCTTATGGCCTTCTCCTTGAGCTCAAGCTTGATAATGAATTCATCTTTATTAGCAAAAAATCATAACTGCGAATGAAATATGTATAATGGAGTGTAATTCAGTAAAAGAAAATAGGAGGAATAGTTCTTTAGAAACCTTCCATTGACAGGTTCTCCTCCACATAGTTGTCCATCCATCTCCTAAAGCAATAAAAGTACTGTTGCCATGGTATTAAGCTATCACAAATGGTCCCTTCTAGATGTTCTCAAACTTTCCATGCTTCTCTATTTCCTCAATTCTGGCTTCCCATTTCATAACTACATCCTAGATTTTGAAGTTTTCTTCTTTAGTCTTTCTATCAAAAGTTTTCTTCACTCTGTTTTGTGATTGTTGATTATTGTCATACAAATCTTCCCTTTTCTCCTGTAGAGCTATGAGTTGGTTTATCCTCCTTTGGATTGCATTAGGCTCTTCTTCAAGTCCTTGCAGCAGTTTCATTACCGGAACCCCCAAAGAAGTTGGAAAGATCGCTTCAGCTTCATATACCAATTCATAGGGAGATGTACCTATGGATATCTTGGTACAAACTCTATCAGCCCACAAATCAAACTTTAGATTTAGATGGCATGATATTTTATTTTCTTGCAACACCTTTTTGATGATCCTCACTATACTTTTATTGGATGATTTTGCTATGCCATTACCTTGAGGGTAATAGGCTGGGTAATGACCAAGAGTGATATTATATTGATGACAAAAACTAATCAATTTTTTGGATTTGAAATTTTGTGCATTATCGGTAATAATATTCATAGGACAACCAAACCTAGACAAATTGTTGTTCTCCAAGAATTGAATGATGACTGAGTCAGTAGCCTGCCTTGTAGGGACAACTTCAATCCACTTGGTGAAATAATCAGTGGCTGCCAAAATCCAGAAATGTTGCACTGAGAATTCTGGATGTATTTCTCCAATGAAATCCAGCCCCTATTTCTAGAAAGGAGCTTCAACATATATCGGTTTTAGTGGTAAAGGAGTCAGCTTCTTCTTACCATAAAAAACTTAGCATTCATGGCATGCAACGATCTTCTTGTATATATATTTAAACATGGTAGGCCAATAATATCCTTCTCTGAGTATCTTATTAGTTATGACCTTCCAGTAATGGTGTCCTCCACAATCTCCCTTATGAAATTCTTCAATGAGATTTTCATCCTCTTCTTCCAATAAGCAATTCAAAATAATTCCACCAGTGTCCTTTCAAAACAAGTTTTTATTCAAAATGTAGTATCTCAATGATTTCATCTTCACAAACCTTGAATTGGACTTAGTCAATTTAGGAGGGGCTTTATAATGATGTAGAAAAAATATCACATCTCTGTACCATACAGACAAAATGAAATTCTCTTCAATACAGACCAATTCTTCTTCTTCTACCAATTCTGAAAAATTTCCAATGAAATTCATCTCTAGGCACTAAAAATTTGACTGTGCCATTAGTTTTGCTAATCCTTGACCCTTCACCAACTTGATAGGATTAATTTCTATATCATATTCCAGTAAAGTGGCGATCCATTTCCCTCTTTTTCCATCAGGATCAACTTGGTTCAGAATATCTTTCACCGTCGTGTTAGGTACGAATGCAATAATATGAGAATGAAGAATGTAAATTCTGAAATATTTGAGAGCTTTGACTAAAGCATATGCATTTTTTTCTATGATATTATACTTCAATTTAGATTTGGCAAGAGTCCTACTGAAAAAGGAAATAGGTCGCTCACCACCTTGCCGCCTTTTTTGCAATAATACTCCAACAATTGTGTGTTCATAGGCGGATGTAAAAACCAGAAATTCACTTGAAAAGTCAAGACTTATAAGCATTGGGGCTTGAGTGAGGGCTTTCTTTATTTCTTCAAACGATTGCTTGGCTTCTACCATCCACTTAACATCATATTCCTTATTTAATATCTTAGTAATGTGATTGACAATCTCAGCAAAGTTTGGGATAAACCTTCTAAAAAAATTTACCTTTCCAAGAAAAGACTAAATCTCTTTCATATTCCTTGGTATGTCTATTTTCTGAATGGCACTAACTCTATTTGGATCAATATTTATTCCATCCTTTGATATAACATGTCCTAACAACTTTCAGAAGCTAGAGCAAAGACACTTTTAGTAGGATTGAGAGATATACCAAATTTTCTATATTTCCGCGGAATCTTCTCCAAGTGCTTAAGGTGTTCTTCCTCCTTCTTTGAAAATACAATGTTGTCATCCAAATAGACCACCATTGATTTGAATTTCTCCTCAGTAAAAGCAATATCCATCTCTCTTTGGAAGGTTTCCCCTGCATTCATTGAAACCAAAAGGTATTTTGGCATACATGAATGTTCCCCGTGGCGTGGTAAAATCAGTCTTCTCTTGGTCCTCCAGATGTACCAATATTTAATTGTAACCTAAAAATCCATCAATCCTGGACATTATTTGAGATCCAAAAATATTCTGTAGAATCTAATCCATCTTCAGAAGAGGGTAGTTGTCCTTTAGAGATGATTTGTATAAATTTCTAAAATCATTGCAAATTCTAATCTCACCACTCTTCTTTCTGACATGTACTAGATTAGCAAGCCATTTTGAAAATATTAAAGGGACAATGAACTTTTCATCAAAAAAATATTTAATCTCTTTCTCAATCAAATTCATGAGAAAAGGATTAATTCTTCTCAACTTCTTCTTGAAAGGTTTTTCATTCTCTTTGATGGGAATAGTATGTTGGATAATACTGGGATCATACCTTTTCAGATTAGCATAGCTCCGTGCAAAGACATTAATATACTTCTTCATCATATCCACATACCTCTGTCTCATCTCCATAGAAATAAACTTAGATAATTTGACCATTTTAGGAACTTTTTATTGTGCCAAGGTTGCAATTTTTCACCACTTCATCATCAGTCTTCATCCTTGGAGATTTGAAAAAATCATTTTGATCAAATAATTTCTCAAAGGGAATATGGCCTTTGGGAATTTCAATTGCAATAATTCGAGATTGACTTTATTTTCAACAAACATATTTTTCTGATCTACTTGGATATTCTCAAACTCTTCTTTCAATTCAAGGAAATTTCGAACCTACTAATCACTATCAAAAACTTTCCAATGAATGATGTTATCAGGGATTTCTAGCCTATGTCTGACCTCAACCTCATACCTCTCACTTGAATTTTTGGAATTACAAATAAACTTGCAGAGATAGCCAAAGAATCAGCCACTAAATTTTGATCTCTAGTTTTGACAATGAAAGTGTATTCTTCAAAATTCTCAAGCATTTCAACGATTAAGTTTCTATAGACCCTCATCCTCACATATTTGGTCTGATAACACCCTTCTACCTGCTTGATCACTAATTATGAATCACAACAAACTAATATTTTTTGGCACCTAAATTGTTCAAAGTTTCTAGACCCAAAAACAATGACTCATACTTTGTCATATTGTTTGTATAGTAAAAGTTTAATTTGAATGAGAAAAACTTAATTTCATCAGTAGGAGTAGTAATCCATGTCCCTGATATAGGCCCCTATATTCTAGCGCTACCATCAAAATGTAAATGCCACCAACCTTTTTCATTTTCCTCAACACATCTTAGATTTTTTGCTTGCTGATTTTCTTTCTTTTTCTCAATTTCTGCCTCATCAGTAAGTTTATTAAACAAAATTGAGTACCCAAATTCAGTCTCAACTACATAAATAGAAAAATTTGAGGTTTGTCTTGCTACTCACAATGTAATCCATCCTGATTTCTCTATACAACCTTCCTTTCTCACCAAATATTGGAAAGATGGCATATGTCATATCCATCTTCATAGTCCCTTTAATTTTGGCTGCCCAAGATCTAGATAAAAGCATGCCAAACTTCGGAGGAATGTCAGCTACCACTATGTCCATCACCACTGTCCTAGTAGGCACTTGAGTTAGACCAACTACAAAATATTTAATGAGGCCTATGAATTGGACTCTCTTGGAGTCAAAAGAAAACAAATCTTTGTGAGGTCTTGTGATCTCTCCGTGGATGGTATCGACAAATCTTCCTTAATATCAATTGTGTGAAGCTCCTGAGTCTAAAATGTAATTATGAAAATTCATATCATGGATATTCATACTTACATTAAAAGGATGAACTTATTCATTATGCTCATCTTCTACCCTTGGTCCCAGGAATATGGTAGGATGGTCATCTTGCAGATTGAGGATGTCTGAAGGTCTGGGCTACGTGCTCAACATCTTGACAATTTTACTTCTCTATTCAGTGACCTTGGTGATTTCTCCAAAGGGAATTGTATTTTGATTTTGGATATCTCATTCTCTAAATTGAATGTAGATGAGGCTTTTTCAATTTCTTTGGCATGAGGTGGTGGTGGTGTATCTTTCATTGGATAACCTGGTTTAGGAGCATCTTTATGTAGCTGAGCTTTTTTTTTTGTAATGGGAACATTCATATTCCTCAAATTGTATTGTTTCTACATTTCAAATATGGCATGCTAGTAATCCTTTAAGTAATCATATTGTCCCTCACTTCCCTCCATATCATGACTAGACTCATCATGTTCCTGTTTAGTTATAAACATCCCAGACATATCTTCGTATAAGTAATGAATAATATCCTCTTGGAACTCGGGTTGTGTTTCCTCTTCATCTAGTAAATTCTGTTGAAAAGGAGGTCTCACTTATGTGTCAGGATCGTTTCTATTTTCTCTCTGTCTTTTTTGAATTTGAGGTCTCCTAAATTGGGAGTTTCTGATATGTGTCTCTTGTTGTGCAGGAGGCAAAGGAGTGGCTCTAGAAACAATTTTTTCCATAAGTTTCTCCATGGTCTTCATCATGGAATCAAACTTAGCATCTGAGGATGAAGAAGGCTCTCCTCTTCTTTTAATTTTTTTTTACCCATCTTAGACCTCTTGGTTCCAACCATGTTCACCTCAAATTTCACTGCATCATTTTGCATGTTAGCGAAAGACACAAAATCTCTTTCCATTAACAAGATAGAAAACTCATAATCAAAATCTTCAGCATAGTGTAATTGAGCAGCTCCTGGGGGAGGTTTAATATGAGCAAGTATGGAGTTGTAGACCTTGTTAAATCTCTTAGAAAAGTCTTGGACAGATTCATCTAAGCCTCTTCTCAAATTTTTATACTCAGTTAGAGCTTGAACACGATTCACCTAACTCCCCCACTTTGTCAAAAAGCTATCTTCCAAATGGTCCCAATTTTGCAAATTGGATGGAGCTAAATCCTTAAACCGTTTTCTTACCTCATTAGTGAAAATTTGAGCAAACAACCTCATTTTCACATCCTCATCATCTACCTCCTTTCGTTCAATAAAATCATTAAATTTTTCAACATGTTCTACTACTGATATTTCTTCTTCACTCCCAAAGGTTTTAATCCTAGTTGAGTATCCATATGGGAGCTCATGAAGGACAGAAGGAAGGATAAATGGAGCATATCTTGTAGGTCTAGTAGGAGGATGAACTCCATCCATGGTGACAAGGACTGTGCTATGTGTAAAAGCAGTGGATGAGCTTAAATTCTGACTTTGGGAAAAAACAGTGAATGAGGGTATACCAGACTTTCTCTTCAACAAAAAATAAAAAGGATCCAACTCTCTTAATTTTTCAAAAGACTGTCTCTCCAACAACAGCTCTGATGTGATATTCTTCTAGAATTATTCTTTCTCTTCTTTTGATATTAAGGAAGATTTGTCAATACCTATTCTTTGTAGGTCTAGTATTATATCAGTCAGTTCATTTTCAGTCTTAGACCTAGACAACACTTCTTCAATTTTATCATCAAATTATTTATCTTCGAGACTTCGAATAATCTAAGAGGAAAAAACTCTTGAATGTGACGGAACACCTGATTTTGGAGAGTTTCTTCCAATGCATCTGAGAATCCTTTCTAGATTGTCCACAGTTGTAGGTGGGTTAGGATCTAGATTTCTCCTTGTGTATCTCCTTCTCGAAGCCACCTTTAAACATGAATATTTTTAGTGGAGTCACCAAGGTAGTTATGTAGCCTCGAAATATTCTAAGCTCTTACTACCTCCAAGATTCCAGAATCACTGTTTATGCACAAACTTCGAGAAATATTTCTTCAGACTCCCAGCAAACGCACCAAAGTTTTATCAATAAGTTGGTACATATGGGTTGCTCCACCAGACAACCTAGAGTAACTCTTTCAAACCAAATTATAGCTAAAAATTAGCCTTTTCAGCTTAAGAGGGCTCTCTCAAAGATAAAAATTATTTTATTCAAATGAAATTACACAGATGGATAACTCTGAAAAAAGTGTTTTAAGTATGTTTGTATGCAGGTGAAAGATGTATAGAAATCACTACCATTGGGCTTATGGAGTCATTGTTAAGAAACTCAATGACATGGTTCTTCTTGTGGAAGTTGAGGCATATAGATGTTTTTATGAAAAGGAAACACACATATATAAACAACATTCTAATACTTGAAGGAAGTTAGAGCATGATGTACATGAATTATAAGTAATCAAACATAAAAGTACTGAAGACAAAATAGCAGGATACATAAGACAAATGTTCATGAAAACATCAAAGAATCTCAAGTGAAGATAAGAGCCAATAGTTTTTGTATATTACTGATAAGAATTTTTTTATAATAGTAGTTATGTAGTCAACATCATTCGACCCTCTATTATTTGATATTCTACCTATTAATAGGATTCAACACCTTTACATTTGATTTGCCTATATGGCTATATCATCGAGTCTCTTTGTTGACACCTAATCTAACAATAAGAAAATTACATGGAACTAAAACTGACAGCTACTAACTTTAGGACTTAGAGACCTACTAGGACTCTATAACCTATTTATTACATAAAAAACTGACAAAAATTCATATTTACATCGAGGACAGTCATGTTCTTGCGTGGAAATTACCATGACCAAAACATAATTTCCCCCACCCAGTTAGGAGACTTGTCTTCCTACTTTTAAGGAGGTGGTGTCATGATAAATGATGAGTGCCTTCATGATGAGCTGGTGAACTCAAAAACCTTGTCAACGACCATGCCTCCACCAAAATATTCCTTTGATACCCTTTAAGCTTTCCACGTGGATGACTTACCTCCAATAGACCATCAAAACTCAGAAATCCTACAAAAACTTGCTCGCTATAGAAACAAGGGAGTTAAGGCAAGTTCATAGTGAAAGTATGTAGCAATTTGATTTTACCTATCTCTTCCACCTGTTAGCTCTCTTTTCTGATATGGAACTGCTTTTTAAGTCAAAAGAGCTAAATACAAATTTTTACCCGCCTTGATTATGACCATATCTGTGCTTTATAACAAAAAGACACCTATAGCGAGTTCATAGAAAAATCTGGGCTTCAAGCCTGAGATTCACTACGAACTTGCCTAATTGGTAGTAAACTCAAAAATTGTCCTTTCTTCTTCAAAAATTTTCCTATGGGTCTGCAAATGCTGATTTTGGATGATGCAAAATTTTAAAAAAGGTAGTTTTTCCACTCTTCAAGCTTAGAAGCTTCACCTTTGGCCGTAGGAGCTTGAATATTTCAGGTTCATTTATGACTATGATTTTAAGACCTTCCTTCTTTAACTCTGGCTGTATCATCTCCATCTGCTCTTCTAGCTCTTTGACTTGGATTTTAAGTTTCTTTCTTTCATCTTGCAACCATATATTCCTCTTTCTTGTGTGCTTCATTACCCTTCGTAGAGGAAGTGTCCTTTTCAATAGTTTCTTGGCATTGGTCAACGACTCATCATATTGATTGATTTTCTCATTTACCTTCTCTTTGAATTATTCCATCATTTTCTTGTCTATCTTGGCTTCCTGCAATTCCAATTTGGTTTCAATAACCTCCTCTTTAGATTCTCTTAACGGTTCTTTTAACATATGCACTTCAATTTTCTCAACCAATTTCTCTTTACCCTTCCTTTGCACAATGATCTCTTCTTTTGCTGGAGTCAAATCAATGATATCCTCTGTGATAGGTTGCTTGTCGTTTTCAGTGACCTATGTCCTTTTACTTAACATGAAACCTTTGGCAAGTTGCAGCCTGATGAGTGGTTTTCTTGGTTGAAACATAAACCCTGCATCTTCCCCTAAGAAATCAAGCTTTGTAGTAGTTATAACCTTTTTCTTCTTACTCCCTTTAATATCTACAACTTTGACCACTGGAGTTTCCTCGATGTCTATGGCTTGAATAATACCTTCAAGGTTTCCTTTCCCAATTGTTTGGCTTCAATTTATCCTTCCATGACTCTTCTTGTTGATCTTTGATTTTCTACTTGCAGATGTAGGCTGTGGAAATTCTGTCTCTTTTGCAAGCTCTACTTCAAAATCCATGGGCTCTATAATGGGCTCCATTTCCTCCTCATTCACACCCTCTGTTTCAGCTACAGGTTTGTCACTCTTGCTTGAAGGAGTGGCTTTTGATTTTGGAGTTTTCTTGGGTGTTAATGTATCTACCTCATAGCCACTGAGAAAAATAAATGTGTGTGATTCTCTATTTAGTTTTTTCAACTCCTCCAACACCAGAAGTTTAATCAACCCATGATGGAAAATTGAAGTCTCACTACTTTCTAGCCTAGCCTGAACATTGTCTGACATCTTTCCTAGGCTCCTAAACAAGAAAAATGGAATATCTAGAAATTTCTTACCAGTGAAGTGCAGCAGGAGCCTAAAATGGTACTGATGGAGCATATGGAACCTGCCCTCACATGTGAAGTATTTTTGGATTACAAGTAACAATTTGGAGTAGCTCTCTTTCAGGTAGCTCCTTGGGATTCCAGATGACATGTCTGCTCCAATGTGTTCAGGTTTTATAAATTCATCATAGGTCTGTATGTTAAACTTAGTGGCTTTGAACCACTCTTCACCCATCCTCAGTATCTCTGTGGCTTGAGAAATTGTCTCAGGTGACACTACAAAACTCAGTACCCCCACCTTCGAAGATGTACTTACAAAATTCACTGCAAAATATTTTGAGACCTGGGCATGAAAAACTTGTAGTTATTGGTAGAATCTCATGCATCCAACACTACTGAAGTATTTTTCAAAGCTAGGGTCTTCATTGAGCAACTTTAGATCCATGGGTTCATATCTTACACAGGATCCCCCTTTTTTGGTTTCCTTCTGCATGGCCATTGATCTGGATTTATGCAGGAGTGCAATAATACACAGAAATAAACATAAACACAAAGATGCAGTAGAAATAATATTTCATTTCATTAATATCAAATAACAAAAATATGCTTACAGACATAATGGAAATAAACTAGCTATGACGCTAGTAGCGTATCTCTGAGAAGAGATGTGGCAGCTACAAGCCTCTGAACTATTTTATAATGAGGCTTGAAGGCGTATTATTGTTGAGAAACAATGAAAAACCCTAAACATCCAAAAACCTAAGCCTAGGAGATGAAGCGCCAAAACTTTGGGCCACATTTGGGTCAATTGGTACATCAATCTTCCCAGGGACGTAACTTTGGCACACAATCTCTGTTTGACATTATCAATACATCATTCGAAAGATCTATCTGAGGACTACAAATTTTGAGTGAAGGACATTAATCTATGGACCAATATTGCTCTCGGTTTTCCCAAAAAACGTCATTTAGGGCCTCAAAACGGTGTAGGAATTTACAAGGTAAGTTCCTTAGATCAAGAACCAAAGGTCACCACTCACAAAAAGATCACAAATAAGTACACCAGTATAACCACATGGTTAAAACCCTCAAAGAGGGAAATATTCCATGGCCTGAGCCAATGCGGCCACTTCAGGCAATTTATTAATATCAAAGAAAAATTTACATATGTTTCTATCATAAACGGTTACTGGACAAATGAGACCCTCCATGCTCTTTAAATAGAGATAATGGACCAATTGGGTGTTAAGCCATGGATCAAGTGTCGTTAATACTGAGGAGAGAGATAACTATTGGATCACTAAAAATCGTGGCCGTCGGATTATAAGTTACAAATGTACATGGTAAAGAAACACACTTTACCTAAATCTACATTAGACTAAGTTATTATTAACTATTTCCTATGTGTTGGAATACCCTAACATCCCCCCTTAAGAAAAACTTGGGATAGGATTGAAGGATTTACAAAGGTGACACAAAAGGAGCCTATTTCGTATGTGTCAAAATATCCTAACATCCCCCCTTAAGAACAAATTGGGATAGGATTGAAGTATTTACAAAAGTGACACAATAGGAGAAGGAAGGAGGCATTAGAGTCTATCCCCCCTTAATGACAACTTTCCTGAAATCCAAGCATGGATCTAAGCTTGGTAAACTTTGCTTATGTGAGAGCCTTTGTAAATATATCGGCTACTTGATCATTGGTTGGACAGTACTGCACTTCAAGAACACGATCATGAAGGATCTTTCTGATGAAGTGTATGTGGATTTCAATGTGTTTCATACGCTGATGTTGAACTGGATCTTTACATAGCTAAATGGCACTCTGATTATCACACCAAAGTGTAGTTGGATGCTACTGATAAAGACCAAATTCAAACAGGATCTGATGAAGCCACATGGCTTCCTTGCTGGCTTCAACTGCATTGTGATACTCTACTTCAGTCAAAGAAAGAGAGATGGCACTTTTTTCTTACAAGACCAAGTAATAGGTCCTGAACCAAGAGTGAATACACATCCTGCAGTAGACTTTCGGTCATCAGTGTTACCAGCCTAATCAAAATCATTGAAACCAATCAACAATGGAGATGCTCCTGCACTGTAATGAATCCTGAACTAAACTGTACCTCGAATATATCGAAGTATTATTTTAGATGCTTTCCAATGACTTTCATGAGCCTGGTTGGTGTTGTTCGCATCTGAATTGGACCCTAGGCTGCAAAGTCAAATCAGGGTAACAACTAAACCATGCTCAGCCTTGTAGCTAGCCCTACAAGGACAAGATAGGGCTCTCTTCGTGAAAGAATATTCAATGAAATATAATAAATGGACTAATATTAGGCTACGTAAAATGATAGGGATAAAAGGTTTTAATAAAATGAATGAATTTCAGGTATGTGTGGGATATAAAGGGACAGTTGAAACTGGGAATTAAATTAGGACACAGGGTACTTCATGGGGCAAGATAGGCAGGAAAATTAGCAATTAAAATTTAATGAGGATGGGATGGAAAGACTAGTGAGGAGCTGAAAAGGGCACAATAAATGGATCCTTTTCAAACAGAAGAAAAATACAGAGTATGAATGATTTTCCAAGGTAGAGCATATAAAATGGATTCTACCTTTCTATCTTGAAAGCATTCAAAAGGAAATTTTTATGGATGAAAGGAACACATAACAATTCACATATGAAACAAAGGAGAAAACAAATGCTAACTCTCATACCACATGGATCCCACAAATTAGAGCTGCATCTCTTATTAATTCCTGTCAAACTATAAAATGTAGCGCAGAGATGTTCTTCCACACTATTCCCCTACTTTCTGAGTTACAGATTACTCTTGATGCTTACAAATGATTCATAATAAATACACTGAAATGTGGGAACATAGATCCACAGAAAAGGGAGTTGTTCTAACAGCTGAGGAACTGAAATACAATCATAGTAAGAAACACAACAATCTGCCCCTAAAAATAAGAGACAACATTGCGTTTGACTACTTGGAGATTTTTCTTTTAGGTTGTATGAAAGAAAATAGGTAATCCGATGAACAAATCTCTTATTTTGCTGCTTGCTGTAACAATATTTGTCTTAAATAAGATCTCGACCCTTTGACTGTCGCTTTGCTTTCCACTATTTCTTTATTCTCTGACCTTTTAATAAAATACCGTTGCAATAAAATAAATTGAACTTATGCCTTTCGTGAAGGGAAAATTTATTTTTAAATGGGAAAAGGGAAGGGAAATGGGGCGGAAATCATATGAGAATCACAATCACAATCGGAATGGGAGCGGAAAGATATATATATGAAACAATAGTGTAATTGCAATCGGAATGGACAGGCAGAGGGATATGACATATAATAACATATTTTGCGATGCGATTGAAATATTTTAAATAAAAATTATTTATCACATTAACAAAGGGAAAAACCCATTTAATTGGGAAGAGGCGGAAGGACCTGTGGTGGGACCGGGGATGATCATCGCAATCGCATCAGAGGTGGGGCGGAATGTTATTTGAAACAACATTTCCGATGCGATGGGAAGAACCATTTGTATTATAAATTAAAACCAAACTTTGGGTTTAACAAAGGAAAAGGCCCTTTATTATACATGGGCGGAAGTACCGTATGGTGGGCTCGGGGGTTAATCGCAATCGGAAATCGGAGGGGGCTGTGATCGAGGAAAGTTGCGATCGAAGGATCGGAGGAGGGGATGTGATCGGGAGATCGAAGGAAGACTTGCGATCGGGTAATCGGAAGGGGGGTGTGATCGGGAGATCGGAGGAAAGGTTGCGATCAGAGGAGGGGTGCAAGACTTGTGATGCGATCAATCGCATCAGAGATATTTGCGATTGGAGTGATCGGGGCACTTCAAATAAAACATGCGATTGGAAAAGGTTTGCAATTGCGATGGGGGGTTTATAATATAAAACTTTATTATAAAGTTTTATTATAAAGTGTGGTGGGGAAGTGGTTGGGAACGGCGGGGTTATATATATAACATAAAATTTATTATAAAGTGTATGGGTGATGGAAAGGGGAAGTGGTTTATAACAACGGGACTTTATAATATAAAGCTTTTTATTATAAAGTCCTAAGGCATGGAGGGGAAGTGGTTAACATATAAATCACATTTTTATTAAATGATTTATAATGCGAATTTATAATCGGAAAGGGGGAAAAGGGGTTTTTAAAGGGATATAAAACTTTAATTAAACAAAGTTTAAGGGAAAAAAAATGGGAAAAGGGGAAGGATTAGGATATTGACGGATTTTACTTCACTTAAGCATAAATTTCAATCCAGAAGTCAGTTTTGAGAGTGTAGTATACCATTGGAAAGCTCTTTCCGGGCTCTTTCTGATGGATCTACTTGGAAGATGATTTGGCACTAAACATGTTGTAGAAAACTTCTCTGAAAGGCAGGGTGATGATTTTGTCGGGGATGACAGCTTCTGAATTGTGACTTATTACACATGGTGATATAGAACTACATAATGAATGATAATAAAGGAAAAATATCACGTTTTCACCTCAAAACATGGTTTTGAGGTGAAAATTACATCAAGCTGAATAAAATATCTTTTTGATCTTCCAGTTGTTGTGACCTTTGATTTTATTGACTTCCTCATGACCTTGCTGATATTATTGACATTTGACTCATTAATTTGACCATGGTGAGACCCTAGAAACTAATGAGACCCATCCTGTGACCTACTTATATGATTTTGAGAATAAAAGTGACTAATGACTAAATACCATAGAAAGGAAAATCAGCAAGTACCTCGTGAGGGACAACTGATAAAAATTACTACCATCAATGAATCCATGACCTAATGGAATGGTGAAATTTATTCAGTATGAGACACCTAATATGCAGATGCAAAAGAGCAGTTTTGATCACTGATGGCAGTATGACTAGACTAACACTAACATTGGCTCCAATGGGGATGGTAGCTCCTTGGAGGTGCCAACAACACCGTAGACCAAGTAGCCTTATCCATTGGGTATGGAGTCAATAGCTAAAAACCAAACTAAATACTGAAAGAAATTTGACCCAACAAACTGACTCAAAAGTTACTCAAAGCTAACCTAGAAAAAAAACTTGACATTTGAAGCTTTGGTGGTAGTATATGACCAAGACTTGAGGTTTCAAATCTTGATGATAACTACCTGTGTTTCTGGAAGGCCAATGTACCATCATGCTATATCAAAATGCCAATGTAACCAGTCAAGCAGATGCCTCCTTGATTTATTCTCCTAATCAGATCCTCTGGTCAACAATAGATACTTGCAATTGGGCATCCAAAAGCATGGTTGGCCATGATCTCCTTCATCACTGAATACTGCAATAATTACCTTCACTGCTGACTGCAATAAATTTTCCACTGGATCCTGAAAAACATGAAGATTTACCTCCTGCTGAAGAAACAAGGTGTCTTTTTCTCTTGATTCTGATATTCCTTCACAATGTACCTCAGTAAGAATGTGTTCCTGGTCTTCAAAAAATTTCTGAACAAGTAGATGAGAAAATTTCCTCTTGAAAAAACATTTCAAAACACGAGACATAGGAAGAAGAATCTGAATGGTAGTCCTGAATGCTCTGATCTTCTATAATATGAATATATTGTTGGTCATCTTCATATGATATGACAACTAGATTGTCATGTTTCTCATCATATTCATCAATCATAAGAGAAGAAACTTCAGATGGTTCTTGAGATCCAACACTATCATTTCTATCATCTACCATAAATTCATCCAAAGAAACTCTTTCACTTACTTGAACAAATATTTCGTCTTGTTTTTCATTAAGGAAATGGATTACCTCCTCGTGAAGACTCTTTTCTGATGGAACGAGAAAACTCAGGTCTATAACTCTGTTTTCTTCATTTGAGGTAGCCTCAATAATATAACTCTCTTTTATGGGACCTGGAACATCATAGTCTTTCTCATCACATTTTAACTCTAGATCTGGCTTAACTTTATCACTATGTAACATTGGAACATCCTTTAGTGGCATCTCATCCTTTATTTCAATCAGATTCGAAATAAAACCTCTTCTTTCATCATTTTCGGTTGTACAAAGATCTTCAACCTACTGATCTTGATAAATATCCTCAAATATTTCTGTGTGATGCTGAAATGGATTTTCATAGAGCGATTCCATGATTTCTTCGTCCATGAATTCATCATCTCCATAAAAATTCTCAAGATTTTCAATGAAACTATTAACATGTTTGCAACAATTCTGCACTAATATTAAGGATGGACAAGATTCTTTATATCTTTTGAAGAATATGGTATGAAAATATTTTAAACAATAAATACAACCAGGTGGCAAACTTTCATACCAAGAACGAGCTCCATCTTCCAGAGTAGCCATAAACATTTTCATCAAACAGTCTTCAGGAAAATCAATCTTTAATTTATGCACATGAATGTGAAATTTTACCAGATGAAGAGCAGCGTCATTACCTTCCACATTTCTAAACATAGGAAAATTTTGAAGCCAATCCACCTTGGGGATTTCATTTGGGAAACCTAGAATATGATCTCATCTCATGGGAGCATACCTTCTTGCAATACGTTCCATCTTAAAACAAATATCTTAAAGCTACTGATCTTCCTGTAGTGGAGTCACCATGAAGGATTTGATTTTCTGGATCTTTCAGTGAATGGAGTCTCCAGGTAAATGTTTTCAGCCTTTATATGCATCTAATTATTGTTCACCATCAACATTCAGATATAATACTCTATCATTCTTTACCGAGAAAATATTACTGGGGTGATTAATCTTCTATGCTAAACAATAGTCCCCAGTATGGTCGCCAAAGATGTTAGCACCTAAATTGGACCCCAGGCTGCAAAGGCAAATCAGGGTAACAACTAAACCATGTAGAAATTTGCTGAGAAATGATTAATTATCCACCGAGACTATCCTGATCACATACAATTCGAATTTATATGCAACACGTAATCTCTCCCACTCAGATCATCACACATGCGGAATTAAAACAAGCGATAACACATCAAATCATCATACAAATTAACACAGTATGTATGGGGAAATATTATAGCTGAAAACCCCGCAGCTATTGTGTATATTATAATGGAGAAATCATGTAACAAAATCAGTACAATACTCCTCACAAGTACTCAGTACTTTCTCATTAAGTTACACACAAACTAGCTTGGTTTTGAACAGGTTACTGGTTCAAAACTCACCACTAATTGCCTTGCCTCTATTGCGCAATCATGGCCTGTCTAAATAGAGATCCAAGGTTCGAATCTCCTTGGCTTGACAGCACAATCATCATGGGAAATTCCTCCAAGTGTGGTGCAAATCTCATGCACAACTGATGTCGCCACTGATAGCTAACTCCACCCTTTCATCTACCTCTTTCACTGGTCTCCACTGAACTGATCATGCACTGTAGTGAACTGATGTGTTCTTGAGTTGAATAATGAGTTACTAATTAATCAATTAAATAATATTTAATTCACTCCACTCATAACTAATTGATTAGCTAGTTAAACTAATCTCAACTAGTTCAACTAAAATAAACAGAACACAACTCCACTATCTGTCTCATTAACTCCACCAAACTTATGCCACTGAAGTCCTAACTGAAGTCAACCATGCATGATGCCATCAAACCCTAGGAATAGCGTAATTCCTCTGTCAGATGCATGAGCCACTTCTGTAGCTCGAACTGAAGTGCTCCAAGAGAGTAAACTGTTGTTTAGAGTCCAAATATTATTAAGGGTAAATAATATTTGACTTCCTTATTTTTAGGATAGGCAGTCTAAAAATAGACATCGACCTATCGACCTATAGGTCACAAAAATAGAGTCCCATCTATTTTTACCAACATGACCAATACTCCAAGAATAACATATTGCAACCCCTGGACCATGCTCCATATGTCTAAAAATAGACATAGTCTAAAAATAGACTTTGCGCCAGAATTTGCCTGCGGGCCCACTTAGTGAAGGCGACTTCATTCCACTAAGCTCCATCATCTTGCTGCATTCTCAACACTCCCTCTCAGCAAGATATGGATTATCTGCAATCCCTATCCTGCCTCTGTGGAATTCGAACTTGCTCCTGGTGAGTGCCTTCGTCAGGATGTCGGCATCCTGATCCTCCGTGGGAACATATGAAAGCATCATGATTCTCTGCTGAACACAATCTCTGATATGATGATACCTGATGTCGATGTGTTTGGACCTATCATGAAATATTGGATTAGCTGAGAGTTTAATGCAACTCTGGTTATCACAGTAGATCACTGTAGGTTCCAAATGCAACCTGAACAATCCTGCGAGGATCTTCCTCATCCAAATAGCCTCGCATGCAGCCAAGCTAGCTGCCATGTACTCGACCTCTGCTGAACTGAGTGCCACGGATCTCTGCTTCCTGCTGTACCAGGAAACTGCTGTCGACCCAATGCTGAAAACTCCTCCAGAAGTGCTCTTCTGGTCCGTTGGGCTCCCTGCCCAATCTGCATCAGTGAAGCCAGAAAGCTTCGCTCCATCCTCCTGTCTATACCATAGACCATATCCCAATGTGCCTCTGATATAGCGCAATACATGCTTGCCTGCCTTCCAAAAGAGCTTGGTAGGCTTAACCATAGCTTGTGAAAGCTGGTTAACTGCATAGCATATATCGGGTCGTGTATTGACCAGATGCATAAGCGACCCCACCAACTGTCGATAGACAGTGGCATCCACTACCTCCGCTGAAGTAGCATCCTCCTTCCTCCAACCACCAGGAAGAGGAGTGTCAACAAGCTTGCAGCCTTGCATGTTGAACCTCTCCAGAATCTCCCGGGCATACTTGCCCTGAGAAACAAACAGTCCTCCGCTGCGCTGCCAAATCTCCAATCCCAGGAAATAATGAAGGATGCCCGGGTCCTTCATCTCAAACTCTCGTGCAAGATCCTCCTTGCATGAAAGTATCAACTGCTCGTCGCCAGTCAAAATCAGATCATCTACATACAGTACGATGATCAACAGCTTCCCCTCCACCACAATCTGGTACAGGTTTGGATCCGCCTCACTCTTAGAGAATCCAAGCCCGGTGAAGTAGCTGTCTATCCGAGTGTACCAAGCACGAGGTGCTTGCTTCAGCCCGTACAATGCTCTCTTGAGTCGGCACACATGCGACTCACTGCTGAAGATCTCGAAACCTTCAGGCTGCTCTATGTACACCTCCTCCTCAATGACTCCATTGAGGAACGCAGTCTTCACATCCATCCGATGAATGTGCCACCCCATCTGCGCTGAGAGAGCAAGGATCGTCCGTATGGAAGAGTACCTTGCGACAGGTGCAAAGGTCTCCTCATAATCGATCCCCTCGATCTGTGAAAAGCCACGAGCGACAAATCTCGCCTTGTACTTCTCCACACTCCCATCAGCCGCCTGCTTCACTTTGTAGATCCATCGCGAACCCACCACTGATTTCCCCACCGGTCTTGGGACAATCTCCCATGCACTGTTCCTGACGATCAAATCATATTCTTCGATCATGGCATCAACCCATGTGGGTTCCTCCACAGCTTCCTCAAAAGAGGATGGCTCCGTCACGACACATTGACTCACAAGAGCCATGTATCCAGTGTATCGATCCGGTGACTGCCTCTATCTGCGATGTGTTGTAGGTGGTCCTACAACCTTCTCTGCATCTCGAGCCAGTCGCTCAACTTCTATAGTGTGCATGCGTCCTCTGATGGTTGGCGCTGCATGGGTGGTTTCTTCCACCTCCTGAAATTCCTCTTGTGGCTGATCCACATCCGGAAGCTCCTCCTTAGGAACTAACAGCTCCTCATCTGCATGCAAGTGTAGCTCCCTCTCAAGCGAACACTGCATGGCTTTCTCCTCCTGAAATTTTATATCCCGTCGCACAACAGTCTTTCGACTATCTAAAAAATACATCCGGTAGTTGTGAGGTGTATCAGTGTACCCCACAAATATTCCAACCTCAGCAGTTGGATCTAGCTTCCTTCTCGCATCCTTCGTCACATGCATGTAGACAGGAGAACCAAAAATCCGCAAATGGGAAATATTAGGCCTCTTGCCAGAATAAGCCTCCTCTGGTGTACTCATGCCAAGAACCTTGTGAGGACAACGGTTCTGCACATACACTGCTGTATTGCATGCCTCAGCCCACAAGTGAAGGGGTAGGCCATGATCATGCAACATCGCCCGTGCAACACCCACGATCGTTCTGTTCTTCCGCTCAGCCACCCCATTCTGCTGTGGGTTATGGGGTGCGATGAGCTCTCTTCGAATCCCTTCTGCGCTGCAGAACTCCTTGAATTCAGCCGAGATGAATTCACCACCGTTATCACTCCTTAGAGCAATCACCTTCTTCCCCAAATCCTTCTCGACCAGTGCTTTAAACTCACAGAACTTCGCGAATGTATCGCTCTTCTTATGCATGAAGAAGATCCAGCACTTTCGAGAGAAATCATCAACAAAGATCACATAATACTTGTGCTTTGCTGTCGAAGCAACTGAGAAAGGACCACACACGTCTATGTGAACTCTCTCAAGGATCGTCGTGGCGCGACTATCCTTCTCGTGAAGGTGGCTTTCACATACTTCCCCAAGGTACACCCCTTGCACTGATCTGACTGCGCAAGAGTGCCCTTAGGAAGTCCAGTAGAAATCTGCTGCAGAATCTTCAAAGCTCCATGGTGAAGGTGGCCCAATCTCCTGTGCCACAGTTCGCCCTCATCATCCCGGCTCACCACTTCTCTCGCCTTGCATGCCATAGCTGCGCAGCCATCTACCTGCAACTGATAAAGGTTCTTGGTTCGAACCCCTATCTTCCGGGTCTCTCCAGTAGTCTTACTGCGCAGGAAGGCTTTTCCTTCGCTGAAGACCACATCATACCCCTTATATTCCAACATCGCCACAGAGATCAAGTTCTTCTTCAATCCAGGTACATGCATGACATCCTTCAATACAAAGGGTTTACCAGACTCCCTATGAAAGGATATGGTACCGATACCAGTCGCACTGTATCTACCATCATCGCCCATCTCGATGTGCACACCCAGATCTTTGTCCTCCAGATCTGAGAACAAATCTCGATCTCCCGTCATATGAAATGACGCACTGCTGTCCAATAACCACACCGATCCCATCACACTTGAAACCAAGCATGCGATCAGTGAAAATTCAAGCTCGAACTATGAAGCCAAATCTTCTCCATCTGTAGATCTTCCCGCTTGCTTGTTCTTCTTCTTCTTTGGACAATTGGTAACATAATGTCTGTGATCATGGCAGTGAAAACAATTCACTTTCACCATATCTTGCTTCTTTCCCTTTGCACCGGAATGAGAATTTTTCTTACCCTTCCCCTTCTTTGATTTGGCAACCAAAGCGCAGTTTTCTTCATCAGCTCCCTTTGAAGAAGATCCATCTCGAGTAGTCCTCCTTATCTCCTCCTGCATGAGATCTGCCCAAAGGTGCTCCCATCCCGGCAGCTTCTCCCGACCATTGACACTATCTTGATATGAGTGCCAAGCCTTCGGAAGACAAAGGAGAGCCAGGTCGACCATTTCCTCGTCTTCAACAGTCACCCCCACACTTCCCAGCTCATCTCTGCATTGAGTGAACTTCGTGAGGTATTTGGTGATACTGTCGCCCTTCTCCATCTTGATGTTCCTGAGCTTATCTTTGAGCGCCAGCTTCCTTTGGTCGCTCTTACTCTGGAATAGATCCGTCAAAGCTTTCCACATTAAATATGGAGAATCCTTTCCATGCAGGCTGGATACAATATGATCCTTGACGCCCTCCAACAGGATCCTTCGACATTTCGCCATCTTCTTTTGCCATGCATCGACTTCAGCAGGATCAGTGGGCTTTTGGACATCTGTATCTACGAACTCCTTCAGACCATTATCTTCTAATACTTCCTCCATGCGATCCTTCCATGCAACATAATTCGAACTGCCTTCAAGAGCATATTCGAGTCGCAAACCGTTGAAAGACATTTTCAACACCGGCACCAAGAAAACAAAACTGCTGCAAAATTTGAATTCCACCTCAAAGCTCAACCGCTCTAGATCTGTGAGAAAAAATTATTTCTAGCATAGAGATTGACTGCAAGGGGCGTTTACTGGATATATCACCTTTCAAAGAAAGGATGGATCCAGAGGCTACCTGGCCCGCATGCAGACTCTGTCTACCGAAATAAGTTTGTAATCACTGTGATGATCAATCTCTGCTTCAATAGCTCCGATACCATGTAGAAATTTGCTGAATAATGATTAATTATCCACCGAGACTATCCTGATCACATACAATTCGAATTTATATGCAACACATAATCTCTTCCACTCAGATCATCACACATGCAGAATTAAAACAAGCGATAACACATCAAATCATCATACACATTAACACAGTATGTATGGGGAAAGCTTATAGCTGAAAACCATGCAGCTATTGTGTATATTATAATGGATAAATCATGTAACAAAATCAGTACAATACTCCTCACAAATACTCAGTACTTTCTCATGAAGTTACACACAAACTAGCTCAGTTTTGAACAGGTTACTGGTTCAAAACTCACTGCCAATTGCCTTGCCTCTATTGCACAATCCAGGCCTGTATATATAGATATCCAAGGTTCGAATCTCCTTGGCTTGACAGTGCAATCATCATGGGAAATTCCTCCAAGTGTGGTGCAAATATCATGCACAACTGATGTCGCCACTGATAGCTAACTCCACCCTTTCATCTACCTCTTTCACTGGTCTCCACTGAACTATTCATGCACTGTAGTGAACTGATGTGTTCTTGAGTTGAATAATGAGTTACTAATTAATGAATTAAATAATATTTAATTCACTTCACTCATAACTAGTTGATTAGCTAGTTAAACTAATCTCAACCAGTTCAACTAAATTAAACCGAACACAACTCCACTAGCTGTCTCATTAACTCCACCAAACTTCTGCCACTGAAGTCCTAACTAAAGTCAACCATGCATGATGCCATCAAACCCTTGGGAATAGTGTAATTCCTCAGTCAGATGCATGAGCCACTTCCAAGGCTCGAACTGAAGTGCTCCAAGAGAGTAAACTATTGTTTAGAGTCCAAATATTATTAAGGGTAAATAATATTTGACTTCCCTATTTTTAGGATAGGCAGTCTAAATATAGACTTCAACCTATCGACCTATAGGTCACAAAAATAGAGGTCCATCTATTTTTACCAACAGGACCAATGCTCCAAGAATAACATACTGCAACCCCTGGACCATGCTCCATATGTCTAAAAATATACATAGTCTAAAAATAGACTTTGCGCCAGAATTTGCCTGCGGGCCCACTTAGTGAAGGTGACTTCATTTCACTAAGCTCCATCATCTTGCTGCATTTTCAACAAACCACGCTCAGCCTTGTAGCTAGCCCTACAAGGATAGGAGAGGGCTCTCTCCGTGAAATAATATTCAATGAAATACAATAAATGGACTGATATTAGGCTACGTAAAATGATAGGGATAAAAGGTTTTAATAAAATGAATGAATTTCAGGGATGTGTGGGATATAAAGGGACAGTTGAAACCGGGAATTAAATCAGGACACAGGGTACTTCATGGGGCAAGATAGGCAGGAAAATTAGCAATTGAAATTTAGTGAGGATGGGATGGAAAGACTGGTGAGGAGATGAAAAGGGCACAATAAATGGATCATTTTCAAACAGAAGAAAAATATAAAGTATGAATGATTTTCCAAGGCAGAGCATATAAAATGGATTCTACCTTTCTATCTTGAAATCATTCAAAAGGAAATTTTTATGGATTAAAGGAACACATAACAATTCACATATGAAACAAAGGAGAAAACAAATGCTAAATCTCATACCACATGGATCCCAAAAATTAGAGCTGCATCTCTTATTAATTCCTGTCAAACTATACAATGTAGCGCAGAGATGTTCTTCCACACTATTCCCCTACTTTCTGAGTTACAGATTACTCTTGCTGCTTACAAATGATTTATGATAAATACACTGAAATGTGGGAACATAGATCCATAGAAAAGGGAGCTGTTCTAACAGTTGAGGAACTAAAATACAATCATAGTAAGAAACACAACAATCTGCCCCTAAAAATAAGAGACAACATTGCGTTTGACTACTTGGAGATTTTGATTTTAGGCTGCATGAAAGAAAATAGGTAATCCGATGAACAAATATCTTATTTTGCTGCTTGCTGTAACAATCTTTGTCTTAAATAAGTGCTCGGTCCTTTGACTGTCGCTTTTCTTTCCACTATTTCTTTATTCTCTGACCTTTTAATAAAATACAGTTGCAATAAAATAAATTGAACTTATGCCTTTCGTAAAGGGAAAATTTATTTTTAAATGGGAAAAGGGAAGGGAAATGGGGCGGAAATCATATGAAAATCGCAATCGCAATCAAAACGAGAGAGGAGAGATATATATACGAAAAAATAGTGTAATCGCAATCGGAATGGACAGGCGGAGGGGATATGACATATAATAACATATTTTGCGATGCGATTGAAATATTTTAAATAAAAATTATTTATCGCATTAACAAAGGGAAAACCCCATTTAATTGGGAAGAGGTGGAAGGACCTGTGGTGGGGCCGGGGATGATCATCGCAATCGCATCAGAGGTGGGGCGGAATGTTATTTGAAACAACATTTCCGATGCGATGGGAAGAACCCTTTGTATTATAAATTAAAACCAAAATTTTGGTTTAAAAAAGGAAAAGGCCCTTTATTATACATGGGCGGAAGTACCATATGGTGGGCCAGGGGGTTAATCGCAATCGGAAATCGGAGGGGTCTGCGATCGGGGAAAGTTGCGATTGGAGGATCGGAGGAGGGGATGCGATCAGGAGATCGAAGGAAGACTTGCGATCAGGTAATCGGAAGGGGGGTGAGATCGGGAGATTGGAGGAAAGGTTGCGATTGGAGGAGGGGCGCAAGACTTGCGATGTGATCAATCGCATCAGAGATATTTGCGATTGGAGTGATCGGGTCACTTCAAATAAAACACGCGATTGGAAAAGGTTTGCGATTGCAATGGGGGGTTTATAATATAAAAATTTATTATAAAGTTTTATTATAAAGTGTGGTGGGTAAGTTGTTGGGAACGGCAGGGTTATATATATAACATAAACTTTATTATAAAATTTACGGGTGATGGAAAGGGGAAATGGTTTATAACAACGGAACTTTATAATATAAAGCTTTTTATTATAAAGTACTAAGGCATGGAGGGGAAGTGGTTAACATATAAATTGAATTTTTATTAAATGATTTATAATGCAAATTTATAATCGGAAAGGGGGAAAAGGGGTTTTTAAAGGGATATAAAACTTTAATTAAACAAAGTTTAAGGGAAAAAAAATGGGAAAAGGGGAAGGATTAGGATATAGAGGGCTTTTACTTCACTTAAGCATAAATTTCAATCCAGAAGTCAGTTTTGAGAGTGTAGTATACCGTTGGAAAGCTCTTTCCGGGCTCTTTCTGATGGATCTACTTGGAAGATGATTTGGCATTGAACATGCTGTAGAAAAATTCTCTGAAAGGCAGGGTGATGATTTTGTCGGGGATGACAGCTTCTGAATTGTGACTTATTACACATGATGATATAGAACTACATAATGAATGATAATGAAGGAAAAATATCATGTTTTCACCTCAAAACATGGTTTTGAGGTGAAAATTACATCAAGCTGAATAAAATATTTTTTTGATCTTCCAGTTGTTGTGACTTTTGATTTTATTGACTTCCTCATGACCTTGTTGATATTATTGACATTTGACTCATTAATTTGACCATGGTGAGACCCTAGAAACTAATGAGACCCATCCTATGACCTATTGATATGATTTTGAGAATAAAAGTGACTAATGACTAAAGACCATAGAAAGGAAAATCAGCAAGTACCTCATGAGGGACAACTGATAAAAATTACTACCATCAATGAATCCATGACCTAACGGAATGGTGAAATTTATTCGGTATGAGACACCTAATATGAAGATTCAAAAGAGCAGTTTTGATCACTGATGGCAGTATGACTAGACTAACACTAACAGGTGCATAAACCGAGCAACAAGTCCAACGGCAAAGGAAAGGTCAGGACAGGTATGGGTTAGATACAGAAGTCTACCAACAAGTTGATGGTATAAGGTAGCATCAACTTCAGGGGTAGTAAAAGTGAATGAAAGCTTGACTCCAGACTGAAAGGGAGAAGGGGCCGGCTTACAGTCTTCCATGTGAAAGTGGTGTAGAATATCACAGGCATACTTGGACTGAGAGAGGGTAATGCCTTCTTTGGATTGCAAGACTTGCAGACCAAGGAAATAATGCAAGTGTCCTAAGTTTGTCATTTCAAACTTCTTTTTGAGGCTAGACTTCACATGGTTTATATGGTTTGGATCACTACCAGTAAGGATAAGATCATCAACATAAAGAACAAGAATGGTGAAGGACTTACCCACTTTCTTGGTGTAGACAATGTTGTCAGAATGACACCTAGAAAATCCATTATCTAATAGATATCTATGCATTTTGGCATACCAAGCCCAAGGAGCTTGTTTAGGACCATAGAGAGACTTCCTAAGGCAATAAACAAGGTTGGAGTCTTTTTGTATAAAGCCAGGGGGTTGTTCCATGTATATTTCTTCATGCTAATCTCCATGTAAGGAGGCAGATTTAACATCCATATGATGGAATTCCCATTTAAAGGACGTAGCAAGAGAAAGAGAAAGGCGGATATAATTCATTTTGGGAACAGTGGAGAAGGTTTCAGTATAGTCAATGCCTTCAACTTGTGAAAATCCTTTAGCGAAAAGACGAGCTTTATGTCTATCCACTTTTCCATCTGGTCCACACTTTGTTTTGTAAACCCATCTGCATCTGACAATTTTTCTTCCTTTTCGAAGAGGAACAAGATCCCAAGTATCATTCGCCAATAAGGAACGATATTCTTCATTCATAGCTTCACCCCAATCTGGACGACCGGAGGCTTCTTCAAAGGTTTCTGGATCAGGATTTTCTGGAACTTGAGCCAATAAGGAAGATGCTCTTTCGAATTAAGAATAAGTACTTTGTCGATCTGCAAGGTCACCTGCAAGAGAACCTGCTACATCCCAAGTAGAGTGGGCCCATCTTGGAAGTTGTGGAGTAAGAGGAATAATTTTAAGAGGTGGAGGATTTTCATCCTCGTTGTCATCATCCGAACTAGAATGAATGCTATAAAAAATCAAAGAGAGAAAGAGAGGTGGCACATATTTTGAATCAGGCTCGCAGGCCAAAGGTGGCACACCCATAGAACTAGGCTCGCAGGCCGATATATTTTCATCAAATTTTACATCTCTTCTAATGATTATATTTTTGGATTTTGGTTGAAGAAGTCTATATCCTTTGACATCTTTAGAATATCCAACGAAAATTCATTTTTCACTCTTAGGTTCTAAGGCTTTATGTTTTGCATCTGGAATATGGGCCCAAACATCACTTCCAAAAACATTAAAGTGACTTACATCTAGTTTGATTGAGCTCCAAGCTTCTTCTGGAGTTATATTCTTTAAAAGCTTAGTAGGAGTGTGATTTACTATGTAATTTTCATAGTTATTTTCTTCTACCCAAAAATTGAGACTAAGTCCTTTAGATCGAAGCATACAATTAGCCATTTCTTTTAAGGTGCAATTCTTCCTTTCAGCTACACCATTTTGTTGTCAAGTATATGGAACAATATGTTGCAATTGAATGCCATGCTCAGTGCAGACGTTAATAAAATTTTTTTTAACATATTCTCCTCCATTGTCTGGTCTTAACTTAATAATTTGATGTCCAGATTGTTTCTCAACAAAGGCCTTAAATGCCAAGAACATGTTAAAAACTTCACTCTTGAGTTTTAAGAAGTATACCCAAGTGCGTCTGGAAAAATCATCGATGAAAGCTAAGAAGTACTTGCAACCATAGAAAGAAACAATAGGAAGTGGACCACATAAATCACTGTGCACAAGCTGCAAAGGGGCTGAACCGTGCCAAGAGGCACGTTTGTCAAAACTATCCCGATGATGTTTTTCGAGTACACATCTGGAGAAAACACCATCTCGGCAAGATACCATAGGAAGACCCGTCACCATATTTTCCTTACATAGATTTTGAAGAGAGCGATAGTTTAAGTGACCAAATCACTCATGCCAAATTTTTCTCACTTCATCATTATGAGCAACAAAAACGGAGGCAAGACATGATGACCCAAAGTTGTCAAACCTCTACAACCTTGTGGAATCATCAACAATGCTAGTAGCTAAAATATGTTTAGGATCTTTGAGGTCCTTGATTACAACTTCATGAGGTGAGAATTCTACTATTTTCTCTTCACCTAAATGATTTATCTGATAAATAAAGAGAAGGTTGCATGACAAGGTAGGAACACATAGTACATCATTAAACTAACCATTATCGAGATGAATGGTTCCAGATCCTACAACACTAAGATATCTATCATCACCAACATAAATATGTTTGGTGTTACAATCATTTAAAGAAGAAAACATGGCTTTATTAGGATACTTCTTCTTGCGATTCTTTTGATATGATTGTTGTTGGGCTACTAAGGCTTTCTTAGAAGCGTTTCCAGGAGTGATAAGACCAAGGTGTAAGATTTTTTCTTGTTTTCTTATCAAAGGATCACAAAAGGCATCAAAATAGGGGTTCTTTTAGGTGGTTCCAGAAGAAATGATGGCTTCTCTAGTGGAATGGAAAGTGGAAACAAATACAGAGTATGCAGGGCCAAGCTTAGCAAGAATGCAATAGTTGAGGCTAACATCTTCCTTTTTGACCTTACAACCTTCTAAAAGAAGTCTAAGGGTCTTGAATTTAGACAAAAAATCTTAAATAGAGGAGAAATTATTGGGGTCCAAAGTAAGCAACTCATTTTGAAGCCGATGGGCCCTTATTTGATTTTGAATGCCAAGTACAGTATTTAGCTTGTCCAAGGCTTCATGAGGGGTTTCAATGTTAAGGATATGAAATCAAAGATCTTAAGCAATGGACATTCCTATCAACCCTCGTGCTTGATCGTTTTTATTTTCCCATTTAGCGAATTTATCATCATCAGAAGGTTTATTTTATACTCCTGTGGTTATTCTATAAAGCCCTTTACTTCTAAGTATATCTACCATGTGAGGTAGCCATTGGAAATAATTGGTGCTTTTAAGAATAATCGTGCATGCACTTTCCATTTAAAAAAAAATGAAGCTGATAAAAGCTGAAACTAATTGCTCCAATGGAAATATCTTGAAAACTTAGGCTGATTAAAAAAACGGCTTGAAAAACGGCTTCCGGATAAAGAAGTTATTCCTTTTCGAAAAAACAAGTTGAAGATGCTGAATAGTTACGGGAACGGTTTGAAATTTGATGATGAAGTTTGAATTTAAAAAAAAAAAAAATCCCGCCCCTTTAAAAAAAAAAATTTACAAAAGAATCTTGAGAAAGAGACTTGAACCCAAGACCTCTATTCTCAAAAACTAACTTCTCACCAAGTGAGATAGTAAAAGGATTCTGTAGTTGTTTGAAAGGAGGAAGGGTGTTTTTTTTTTACTCTTCAGTGTGCATGCCTTTTCCTTCACAAAAAACACAAAAAACCGAGAAAAAAAATGAAAAGAAATTCTTATGGCAGATTGTTAGATTTTTGGTTAGCCTTATTGGCAACTATCTATTTTTCCACTATTTCTAATTTCCCAAGATCGGGGAAAGAGCATACACAGCAAAAAAAATCCCTCCCTCCTGTTTCTAATTTGCCGAGATCGCACATAGCGTAGAGAAAAGATCATACACAGATAAAAGGGTATAGATCCAACAAACAAATAAAACCTAAAACCAAAATAAACAGAGGGAACTGAAATAAGAAATAAGCGAAACTTTTAACAAATAAAACTGCAAAATAGATACTTTATCCTTCCAGATCTAAACTGACATAACTTGGGCAACCGGAAACCTTGTCGCATGAAACGAAAGGTGTTCCTCACTGTAACAGATGCTTCGGACACAAAAACGTGGTTCTCCAAGCCTGAAAATGTACAAAAATTGTAGATCTAGAAAATGGTAGTCGCATGCAGTCAAACCAGCTTCGGATTTTGATCAACAATGGATGAGGCCCGCAAAATAGCTCTGATACCATGTAGGAATTTACAAGTAAGTTCCTTAAATCAAGAACTGAAGGTCACCGCTCACAAATAGATCACAAATCAGTACACGAGTATAATCACGTGGTTAAAACCCTCGAAGAGGGAAACATTCCACGGCCTGAGCCAACGCGGCCACTTCAAGCAATTTATTAATATAAAAGGAAAAGTTACATATGTTTCTCTCATAAACAGTTACCAGAAAAATTACCCTCCATGCTCTTTAAATAGATATCATGGACCAATCGGGTGTTAAGCCATGGATAAAGTGTCGTTAATACTGAAGAGAGAGATAACTGTCGGATTATAAGTTACAAATTTACATGGTAAAGAAACACACTTTACCTAACTCTGCACTAAAATAAGTTATTCTTAACTATTTCCTATGTGTCGAAATATCTTAACAAACAACTCCGGAAGTTCAGGACGTGAAAAACTGCTAAAAATAGTAAGTTGTGCTGAAACTAAAAAACTGAAAAACTAAAAGAAATCATGGTGGGGGTTCAAATGGAATAGGTGGGTGGCCACCAATATCCACCTGGATCACTATGGCCTCAAAATGGCTCTGGAAGTTCAGGACCCAAAAACCTGCTAAAAATAGTAAGTTGTGCTGAAAGTGAAAAACTGAAAGAACAGATGGTGGGGGTTCAAATGGAATAGGTGGGTGGCCACCAATATCCACCTGGATCAACCATCTCCCTTAATACTATTTTGGCTTCTTGATGTTGTGACACCTGCAAAGAGAGAAATTGAATAGCAAGCAGCTTGCAACAAAGTTGGACTTCTCAAGGATGACAATCAACAAATGTATACAAGGGTCGAAAGAAGGATGACAGAGAGAAGCTTTGGAGGTGAATTTAAAAGGTGAAATTCGAATATGGGAGGGATAATGAAAAATTGGAAGATATAAGTGTAATGATAAATGCCACCTATGATTACACATGTTTGGATGACTCTACTAACCGATCACATGACCTCAGATTTACCCTATACCTCTAAAAATTGACACCTCATCATTCCCTTTATTGGTGCAAAAAAAATGCTTCCGTAGTGTTTTCTGTTATAAATATAGCAGATTTGCTACTGATTGGTCAGGTGAGTCTGTAGCGAAAACAACCTATTTGTAGTTATATTCACTGCAGACTCAGGAAAAAATAGACAGCTGGACACTACCTAGGTTTAAACGAATGCATGTAGACCTTTGGTGGATTTTGATAGATTTGACCATGATGACATGACAAATGGAATCTCTAAACTTAGGATAATGACCCATTCATAAGTTTTCATCAATTTCATGAACCAATTTTTATAATACAAATGAAACCTATGCTAATGACCCTATTAATCAAAAAATGAAATTTTATTTGTGATAACAGTGGCTCCACTGGGGATGGTGTGCCCCTGTGGTACAACAAATAACTTGTAGTTCAAGTGCCTTCCTTGAAAAAACTGAAATTTTCTGAAATTGATGAAGACTTCGCCAAACTCTTATGGCCTTCTTCTCAGGCTCAAGCTTGATGATGAATTCATCTTTATTAGCAAAACATCATAACCACAAATGAAATATGTATAATGGAGTGTAATTCAGTAAAAGAAACTAGGAGGAATAGTGCTTTAGAAACCTGCCATTGACAGGTTCTCCTCCACACAGTTATGCATCCATCTCCTGAAGCAGAAAATTATTGTTTCCATGGCATGTAGCTATCACAATTAGTCCCTTCCATCTGTTCTCAAACTTTCCATGCTTCCCCTTTTCTTCAATTCTGTCTTCCCATTTCAGAACTACATCCTGGATTTTGAAATTTTCTTCTTTAATATTTTTTTCAAAATTTTTCTTCACTTTGTTTTTTGATTGGTAATGACTTTCATACACCTCTTCCCTTTTCTCCTACAAAGCTATGAGCTGGTTTATCCTCCTTTGGATGGCATTATGCTCTTCTTCAAGTCCTTGTAGCAGTTTCATTATCGGAACCCCCAAAGAAGTTGGAAAGATCGCTTCAGCTCCATATACCAATTCATAGGGAGATGTACCTATGGATCTCTTAGTACAAACTCTATCAACCCACAAAGTAACTTTAGCTTTAGATGCCATGATCTTTTATTTTCTTGCAGTGTCTTTTTAATTATCCTCACTATACTTTTATTGGATGATTTTGCTAGTCCACTACCTTGAGAATAATAGGCTATGGAATGACCAAGAGTGATATTATACTGATGACAAAAAATAATCAATTTTTTGGATATGAAGGCTTGTGCATTATTAGTAATAATATTCATAGGACAATCAAACCTGGACAAAATTCTTTTCTCCAAGAATTTAATGATGACTGAGTCAGTAGCCTGCCTTGTAGGGACTACTTCAATCCACTTGGTGAAATAATTAGTGGCTGTTACAATCCAGCGATGCTGCCCTGAGGATTCTTGATGTATTTCTCCAATGAAATCCAACCCCCATTGCTGGAAAGGAGCTTCAACATATATTGATTTCAGTGGTAAAGGAGTCAGCTTCTTCTTACCATCAAAAAATTAGCATTCATGGCATGCAGTGATATTCTTGTAGATATCTTTAAACATGGTAGGCCAATAATATCTTGCACTGAATATCTTATTAGTTGTGACCTTACAGTAATGGTTTCCTCCACAATCTCTCCCTTATGACTTCAATGAAATTTTCAGCGTCTTCTTCCAATAAGCAATTTAAAATAATTCCACCAGTGTCCTTCCAATACAATTTTTTATTCAAAATGCAGTATCTCAATGATTTCAGCTTCACAAACCTTGATTTGGACTTATTAAATTGAGGAGGGGCTTTATGATGATGTAGAGAAAATATCACATCTCTGTACCATTCAGAAAAAATGAAATTCTCTTCAATAGGGACCAATTCTTCTTCTTCTACTAGCTCTACATTTATACAATGAAATTCATGTCTAGGCACTCAAAATTTGACTGGGCCATCAATTTTTCTAATCCTTGACCCTTCACCAACTTGGCAGGCTTAATTTCTATATCATATTCTAGTAAAGTGGTGATCTATTTCCCTCTTTTTCCATCATGATCAACTTGGGTCAGAATATCTTTCACCACAGTGTTAGGTACAAATGCAATAATATGATAATGTAGAATGTAAATTTTGAAATATTTAAGAACTTTGACTGAAGCATATGATTTTTTTTTCATGATATTATACTTCAATTCATAGTTTGCAAGAGTCCCACTGACAAATGAAATAGGTCGCTCACCACCTTGCTGCCTTTTCTGCAATAATACTCCAACAATTGTGTGTTCATAGGTGAATGTAAAAACCAGAAATTCACTTGAAAAGTCAGGACTTATAAGCATTGGGGCTTGAGTGAGGGCTTTCTTTATTTCTTCAAATGATTTCCTAGGTTCTAATATTCACTTAACATCAGATTCCTTCTTTAACATCTTAGTAATCTACTTGAAAATCTCAACAAATTTTGGGATAAACCTTCTCACAAAATTTACCTTTCCAAGAAAAGACTGAATCTCTTTCCTATTCCTTGCTAGGTCTATTTTCTGAATGTCACTGAATCTATTTGGATCAATATTTATTCCATCCTTTGATATAATGTGTCCTAACAATTTTCCATAAGTTAGAGAAAAGACACTTTTAGTAGGATTGAAAGATATACCAAATTTTTTGCATTTCTGCAGAATATTCTCCAAGTGCTTAAGGTGTTTTTCCTCCTTCTTTGAAAATACAATGATGTCATCCAAATATACCACCATTGATCTGTATTTCTCCTCAGAAAAATAAATATCCATCACCCTTTGGAAGGTTTCCCCTGCATTCACTAAACCAAAAGGCATTTTGGCATACATGAATGTTCTCCATGGCGTGGTAAAAGTAGTTTTCTCTTGGTCCTCCGGGTGTACCAAAATTTGGTTGTAACCTGAAAAGCCATCAATCATGGACATTATTTGAGAGCCAACAATATTTTACAGAATCTGATCCATCTTCGGAAGACGATAGTTGTCCTTTAGAGATGCTTTGTTTAAATTTCTGAAATCAATGCGAATTCTAATCTCACCACTTTTCTTTCTGATAGGTACTAGATTAGCAAGCCATTTTTAAAATATTAAAGGGACAATGATCTTTGCATCAATTTTTTTTTTTATCTCTTTCTCAATAAAATTCATGAGAAAAGGATTAATTCTTCTCAACTTCTGCTTGAAAGGTTTTTCATTCTCTTTGATGGGAATAGTATGTTGGATAATACTGGGATCATGCCTTTTCAGATCAACATATCTCCATGCAAAGACATCAATATAATTCTTCATCATATCCACGCACCTCTATCTCATCTCCATATAAATAAACTTATATAATTTGACCATTTTAGGAACTTCTGTTGTGCCAAGATTGCATGTCTCCACCTCTTCATCATCAACCTTCATCCTTCAAGATTTGAAAACATCATTTTGATCAAATAATTTCTCAAAGGGAATAAGGCCTTTGGGAATACAATTATTTTTTCATATTCAAGACTTCAGGATTGACTTTAGTTTCAGAAAACATATTTTGCTGATCTACTTGGATATTCTCAAACTCTTCTTTCATTTCAAGGAAATTTTGGACTAGCTGATCACTATCACAAACTTGCCAATGCAAGATGTTTTCAGGGATTCTTGACCTATGTATGACCTCAACCTCATACATATCACTTGAATGAGTTTTAATGACAAATAAACTTGCAGAGAAATCGAAAAAATCAACCACTGAATTTTGATCTCTAGTTTTGACAATAAAAGTATATTCTTGAAAATTCTCAAGAATTTCAATGATTAAGTTTCTATAGGCCCTCATCCTAACATCTTTGGTCTAATAAGGCCCTTCTACCTTCTTGATCACTAATTCTAAATCACCACAAACTGATATATTTTTTGCGCCTAATTTTTTTAAAATTTTCTAGACCCAAAAACAATGACTCATACTCTATCATATTATTTGTATAGTCAAAGTTTAATTTGAATGATAAAAAATGAGTTTCATCATTAGGAGTGGTAATCCATATCCCTGCTCCAGCCCCCTCTCTTCCAGTAGCGCCATCAAAATGTAAATTCCACCAACCTTTTTCATTTTCCTCAATACATCTTTGATTTTTTGCTTTCTTATTTTCTGTCTTTTTCTCAATTTCTACCTCATCGGGTGTGAGGCTACACAAGGTGCCAAACAAAGGTGGAAGACCTCATCAGGGAAATAAAAAACAAAGAACCATTCAATTATCGAAGTTTCCAAGCTGAAATGGGCAGAGCAAAGGATTATGCTCACATGGTATTAGAATAAGGCCCTAAATGGATAGGGTGTAGGTACAGGTGTCTAATAATTTGGTGCCCTCAAAATGATTACAAGTCTGAGTATGATCTAACTGAAGCAGTTAAGTATGCTGCTTAGCAAGAAATCTGAAGAATAAATGGTTTCTGAAATTATGGAGAAGACTCTTACCCATCTTATTCTTTAGTTTTCCTCCATGTCAATCATTTGTTTGCATGAGGTCATGCAAACAGGGAAGCTAGGGGGTGATGTTGGGCTCCAGAATTGATACATCCTTTTACCTTGATTGTTTATATTTATATTAGTTTTCTAAATATGTTTATGTATATAATATGGTAATTTGTGTGATATGAACTTTAGAAGTGGTCAATAATAATTTCATCATTTTATTCTTTAAAAGAGTTGATTTAACTATGAAAATCTGAGTTACACTTACGATTTGAAGTGTTAAATAATAGGGAATTTTGATACTGAATGTTGTTTTTTGGTCCCTATATTACTATTGTAGTCCCTTATTGTTGTTGGTGTAGCCCCCTTATTGTTATTTTGTTACCCCTTTAGTCCCCATATTATTATTAGTGTGCCCCATAGAAGCCCACTAATGTTATTTTTGTGCCCTTACGTTATTATTGTTAGGTCGGCTAAGATTATATTGTGACACCATGGAATTATATATATAGAAAGGAGGTCTTGTCATTTGAATCATCCAAGAATTTTTCATTTATGTAATGTAAAGGAGTTTCCCCCCTCGAAGTGGTTGATTTCTAAGGCATTGATCTCTCTTTTCTTCTATTTTGCGAGCTAGTTTCATAACATTTGGTATCAGAGCTTTGGATTCTAGGGTTTCCCTACTTCAAACAGGTCATTCTGGAATTTTCGCTATAATTTTTTTTCTATGAAGGTTTAGAAGCTAAAAAAAACCCATTTGTGAAGAAGTCCTTAGGAACTTCATCAAAAATTTTCAAACCTTGGTTCACAATATTTTCGAAGATATGATCTATGGAAGTTAGGGTTTTTGCAGGCTCCCGAAATTCATCTCAAAGAGGTGACCTTGGGAAAATCTTCATAACACTCTCTCTAAGTATCAGATTGGAATTCTATAAAAGGTGGCCAAAATTACATGGACCTTAGTTTCCTTTGTATCGATTTTAGAGTTGAAGGAGGAAAGAGTGACACCTGGCACACAATACAATTTTGCTTTACTGAACCATTCCATAATTAGGTCATTGTGGGAGATTGGACATAACTTTGACTTGACAGGTCAGACCTATGGCATTGGAAATAAAATTTAGAGGGATACTAAAGGACCGAAGATAAAATCTTGGGGATCCTAAATTACAGAGATACATCAGTTTCAATATCGCGCTCCTGAAAAGCAAGAAAAAGGTGTGTATTTTTTTTTAAATTGCATAAGTCTTGTTTAAAAAATCAATTTGAAGTTATTCCAAGGGCATATTGAAGCATAGATCTCAGTATTAGGTTGTAAAATGGCCCCAAAAAATAATACAACACCCATTAAGACCTTATAAGGCTCTATTATGACTCATGAAGAGGAAGAAGTGCAACATGATATATCAAAATTACAAGACCAAGTGCAACAAATTTCGCTCTCGCAAAGAGAAACAAAAAATGAAATGGAAGCTAAGATGGATGGTTTGAAGAAAGGCATGGAAGCTAAGATTGATGGTTTGAAGAATGGCATGGAAGCTAAGATGGATGGCATGGAAGCTAAGAATGATTGCATCGATGAAAAAATGAAAGGAAACATGGAAGACATGAAGAATAATCTAAAAGAATACATGGAAGGGTTGAAGGAAGGATTGACAAAGTTGATACAAGAAATGATTCCTAATGGCGGAAATTTAGTAGAGGAAAGTCATGATGAGAAAAAATAAATTTTAATCATGATTTCATAAACTCTAATGTTGTACTGAAGACAGACCATATTCCAAAGATCGATATGAGGACATTTGATGGCAAGGATCCCATAACATGGATACTACATATGGAGAAATATTTTGATCTCCATAATGTGAAAAAAACACAAAGGTACACATTGCAACTTTATATTTAGAACAAAATACATTTCTATGGTATCGATGTCTTTGCTCTCGTAAATAAATTGTCACTTGGTCAATTTTTACGAAGTAGCACATTATGAGGATACAAAGAGAAACACCTTCTTTAGCCAATTGATTAATATCAAACAAAAGGGTTCAATGATGGAGCACGTTGAGGACTTCCAAAAATTGAATATAAGGGTAACTAATATTCCATAGGAACACAGGATTTTTGTCTTCATAGGGACTTTAAAGGATAGCATCCAACATGAGTTTCGTCTTTGGGAACCTGATTCATTGGAGAAGGCATTCAGGTTGGAAAGAAAAATTGAAAGTAAAATTATGGTGACAAGGAAGCCTACCACTCACATCTATAAAGATGGAAGTGTTGCTAATCCTAAACTTCCACAACCTACAAGGTTGACACTACAACAATTGGAAGAAAATGGATCAAAAGTGATTTTCTGCAGTTGTGATAACAAATACACTAAAGATCATAAGTGTGTCGAGAAGAAATTATTTTACATAGATTGTGAAGAGAAGGAAGAAAATGAATAAGAAACTTTAAAACAAGAGGATATACACCAGGAACCAACCCTAGATAAAGAATAAATGAGTCTGACCATATCATGTAATCCATTGGTAGGAATTACCAATCCTCAAACTCTCAAGATAGAAGGACATATCAAGAAGAAAAATGTAATAGTGTTGATTGATTCGGGTAGTACCCATAATTTTATTCATTGTAAGGTAGCCAATGAATTGAATTTATTCCTATACCTAGCACCAGAGTGTCAAGGGATGGTTGCAAATGGAGGAACTATAAATTTCTATGGAAAGTGCCATAATATCAAGCTAACCATGGGGGAATATGTATTGAATAGTCCAATGCTTTCCATTCTAATGGGAGGTATTGATGTTGTACTAGGAGTACAATGGTTACAATTTTTGGGGGCAGTAGCTTTTAATTTTCAAGAACTTTTCTTGAATTTTTTTTGGAAGGAAAGGAATTTGAATTACAAGGTATCATAGGAAAGCCGAGAAATTTAATACGCTCTAATTTCATAACAAATCTTCTGAAGAAATAACAACGAGGTGTAATTGCAAAATTATGCTCACTAGAAGTTCTAACATCAAAATAATCTATTTCTCCAGATCTCTAAATAGTATTGGACAATCATTCCAAGGTGTTTGAAACTCCCAAAGGACTCCCACCCATTCTTAATCATGATCATGCTATTCATTTGATTCTAGGAAGTGTTCCTCCAAACATCAGGCCTTACAAATATCCTTGTCTCCAAAAGAGAAAAATTGAACGTATGATTGCACAAATATTAGAGGTTGGTATAATTAAACCTAGTCAAAGTTCTTTCTATGCTCCAGTAGTATTGGTGCACAAGAAGGATGGGTCATGGCACATGTGTCCAGATTATAGGGAGCTCAATAAGCTCACTATTAAAGATAAATTTCCCATTCATGTGATTGATGAATTATTGGATGAATTACATGTAGCAAATTATTTTACGAAGTTGGATCTCCGTTCAAGATATCATCAAATTAGAATGAAGACTGAAGATATTTCGAAAACAACATTTCAAGGGTTGATGATCCAGGTGGCTCTAGACACCCTCAGGTGACCAAGAGGGCTCATAAATGGTAAAAACTCAAAGTGGTCAAAATGCTTTCTAACTAGGAAAATATTTTAGTGCTTGTAGCCTCGATTCCAATGGTGTGAATGGCACTCAAATCAGAGTTTGTATGAGAAATTTATTGTAGTTTGAATTTTGTACCAAACAGCAAAAAAGCAAGTCAAATTCAACATTCTTCCATGTGGCAAGTTGTATTGATGGCATGTGGTAGGCCTAGTGGGACCGACAAAGCTAATGTCGTAGCCCAGTCAACAAAACAGGTGGACCCACAAAAAGGTGATGTGGCAGCACCACAAGATGACACATGGAAATTAGGTGGTAGAGATGGCATATAATGTGGACCAATGAGGGCCTTCCACATGGCCCAATCACATGGTGCCAAATGGCACCTAAAATTAGGCCCAACTGTCATTGGATCGTGTAACCTCCATATTTTGTTTTATTCTCATGTTTTCAAGAGTTTTTACAATATGGACATACGAATTCCATATATTATATAGTTTGAAAAAATTATATTAAAACTAAAATTGGGATTTAAAACAATATTGTGATTCAATGCGATTTGAACCCAAAAACTCCCAACAACAATTATCTTAATATGATTATGCCAGCCAATGTCCCAACCTCACACTTTGTTATAAAATGCCATTCAAATGGTTCAAGGAAACCATGGAGAATGATGGAGAATACATGAGAGATGAGGACATGGGGAGGCCAATGGAGCCATGAGAAAAGCGGAGGTAGAAAGTGGAGTAGAGCGACACATTCTTCAATGAATTTTTTTATTTTTTTTCCCGGTGCGGAACCATGAGCGGCTAGAGGGGCATAACCTTGCTCAAGGAATATTGAGGGGCATCAAAAAGATTCCTTGAAGTCCCGAACTTGCCGAAGTCATAATTTGATATATTTTTGTCGATTTTACACCTCTTGGCGACATGATTCCAATGGCGATGTCTATTTCAACATCAAAGCTTCCCATTTTTCATCCATTTTCCATATTGGAGTGATGGTGTCAGATTCCCAAGTGTGGATAGTCAATTTTATACCTCTCAACGCCAGGAATTTGATGGTGCAGCCAGATTCAGTAGCTCAGCATCCACTTCTTCAAGAAAATTCAAGGGTTGAGGTATATGCAGTATTGATTTCATGTGCCTCTTTTATCATTTGTTGTGAGATGTGTTGTCCTTTGAGATGATTGTGGTCAATAATCATAAGAAAGCATCTAAAATGTTTTGTTTGTGTTTTGAAATATCTGGAGGACCAATGCATAAGATAAATTTTAATCAAATAGTTAAGGTTTTTAAATCTTACAGATAATATCAGTAATTATAAGTGAGGGCTGCTTGTTTATCTCACACAGTAACTAAGATTTAATGATTCGATTAAGTGGACTTGTGTAAGAGAATATGATCATTAAATATTCAGATCAAATTTTTCAATAAATCATAAGCCATAAAACCTTCAAACAATGTTCAAAGATTCAACAAAATATATTTAATATCATCAAGATAATGAAAATTAATAAATTAAAGGGACTTACATTAATATATTGTTAAGTAAATCAGTCTTTATAATGATAATAACTTCAAGAGGAATTATAAGGTTGCTAAAACATAGTCAACCTCACCTAGTTATTTTGACAATAATTAAATATATGAAGAAACAAAATGATTTAAGAAAACTGGAAAAAATTACAAAGGAAAAACGGGGTTGTATGAAATAAGTTAGCAATCCTTCTTGTATTAATGATGATCAGAAAGACTTAATACAATTTATGTTTTACAAAATCTGCTCATACAAGGGTGCAATCTCGAATACTTCTATGAATGAAGTATTTATATAAAAATAAAAAAAAATTACAATCAATGCCTATGTGACAAAGAAATCTATAATTTCTCAAAATGAACTGAAAGAAAATAAATCGATCTAAATGGAATGCATTTGCATTTTTGGCCCTTTTGTTGGAAGACTGCTGCTGAGTCACCATATTTTTAGTACTGTGTTGACAAACTTAGTGTTGTTCTGGCGAAATATATTGTATGAAGGCCCTTTTCCTATCTTGACCCGTGGTGTCTATCTGCTACCCGAGTCCTTTCTATCGTGTTTAACCCTTTTTTTAAACAAAATAGCATAAAAAACCATATACACGGACTTGAAATTATGTAGAATTTAGTTCTTAACTTTATCGTATCCATAGAAATATCACACATCACATGTTCTACAGTTTATGACATGAATGGAATCGGCAATGCGATGCGAAGTACGGAGGTGATTTGGCGGGAGGGTGATAATTTCGATGATGTGGAGAAATGGAATGGGAATGGTAGCGAAGGAACGTTGTATTGTGATGAGCAGAGTATTATGATGGGGAAAAATGCATCGCAAATTGCAATCGGGAGTGGATAGGTTTTGGAAATATGGTTAAACTTTAAAATTTGTGAAATGAGATGAGCGAAAAGTTAAGATATGTGTAATGTGATACATATAGCGCATCGGCGATCGGAAGATTTAACTTTTGGCAGAAATGGAATAAGTTATTTTCACCGATATGCGATGAGGTGTGTTTGAAATTTTTGAAATATTATTTTTAATGCCAAAAGGTATGGTTTAAACAAGTAAAGTTGTGATCTTGCGATGTGATGATTATCGCACATCGCAAGTTTTAAGGTTTTCCAGCAAATTGCGAAAAGTTATAATCGCCAATCTACGAAGTGGTATATTTTGTGATGTGCGATGGATGGTGGGGGAAAGGGTGATGTGGAAGGGAGAAATGGCCCCACTTTAATCGCCATCAGGGAATCGAGAAGGTGGAGGTAAGTGAAAACAATGATATAGCTATGTGAAAAAGGTAAAGTAGAAAGACAAAGTGGAAAGGCAGAAAAGGGTAAGGTTTATTTGTGTGCGGTGGGTGAATGGGTCCCACTATAATCGCTTATCACATTTCGGAAGGTTTGTAGAAGACAGAAATTAAAGGATTTTGTGGTTTGGCTGATGCAAAAAGCAATTTGAGTGTGCGGTAATGAAATAAAAAAGGAATGACTTAGGGAAAATGAAAATGAAAATGAAAAGGGATAAATGGAAGGGCGATTTTTTATATGGTTTTAAAACTTGGAATATGGGAAAAAATGCTTAGGATACTATTTTTAAACCATATAAATCAATCTTCTTTATTGGGCGCATTTAGACTAGCGGCCAGTGAAATTTTTAAAACATAAATGAAGCTTTCATTTTCTTTTTTCTTCCCTAACATTTCATTTCGTTTGCCTTCTTTATTTAGGGTAGATAACACCTATCATTTTATTGATATGGATGTTTATAAAACAATTAAATTTTCCTAACATTTTTAACTTTTTCATTCTTTTGCATCCATACCCTACCTTAACATTTTCAAAATTATTTGACTACTTATGCTAACTTATCAAAAATAAATAATGTTACAACATCGGCTCCAGTTGGGGACTGCTTCCCCCTATGGGATGCAGAGCACAAGCAGTTCCATGTGACTTCTCCTCGAGCTATGGATTCTTTGTTGTAGAAAACACACAGAATTCAAGTGATAAAAGAAAATAATTATGTACAATGATTATGTAGGATCTCCTTTACTACTAGATATAATGTTTAAAAAATCTACCATTGGTAGGCAGTGCTTAAAATTGTCGTTCAAGATTTTGTAAAACAAATGTGTTTTTTCCCTTTACCTCTACAATGCTGAGTGGTCCAAACCATAAATTTTCAAACTTTCCATGTTTGCCTTTATCTTCTCTCCTAGCATCCCATCTTAAAACTAGATCTCCTTCTCTAAATTCTCTTTCCCTTGCCTTTCTGTCAAAGAGACTCTTCATTTTATTCTGATATTTCTTTAGTTTGTAATGAATCTCATCTCTATTTTCATTCAACTCAATGATCTGATTAATACTTCTAGAGAAATCATCAGGTTCATTATTAGATTCTTGTAGAAACTTAAGCAGAGGGAAAGCTAAATTTGTAGGAAAAATAACATCTTTGCCATAAACTAATTGGAATGGAGATTTACCTGTTAATCTTTTGGGAGAAATCATGTTTTCCCAAACTGCATAAATAAAATGTTTTTCCTAGTTTTTCTTGTGGTCTTCTAAAGTTTTCTTGATTCCTTTCACTAAACTCTTGTTAGATGATTCAACAAGACCATTTCCTTGTGCATAATATGGAGTTGAGTCATGGAGCAGAATCTGATATTTCTGGCATAATTCTATCATTTTTATGTTGTTGAATGATGTGGCATTATTAGTGACTATTTGTCGTGGGAAACCAAATATGGATAAAATATTCTCTTCAATGAATTTTATTACAACTGAATCTGTAGAATTTCTTACAGGAATGGCTTCCACCCACTTGGTGAAATATTTAGTAGCAGTCAAGATCCATTGGTGCTTATTACTGGAAGCTGGGTGGATTTCACCTATAAAATCTAATCCCCACTGAAGAAATAGAGTTGAAACAACTACTGGAACTAGTGAAAGGGCTACTAATTTTTTTCTTACCAGCAAACATTTGACATGGAACATAGGCTCTGACTTTTGATCCTACTTGTGAAAACAAATCAGACCAATAAAATCATGCCCTCATTATCTTGTATGTTGTTTCTCTCCAAGCATAGTGGCCTCCAAAAATTCCTGCATGAAACTGATCAATGATTCCTTCAGCCTCTGATTCTGTTAGGCAAAGTAGTAAAATATTAGGAGGATCCTTCTAGTATAAGTTGGCATTGATGATACAATATTTGATGGATTTCAACTTGATTTTTTTGCATTGGTTCTTTGAAAACTAAGCTGGAAATTCAAAATGAATCAGAAAATGAACAATGTTTGCATACCAATCTGATAAAACAAATTGCTCATTAATATGAATGGGGACTATTTGAGTTGAAGGAGAAGGTTCTTGTGTATTCTTCCCTTGCACTTCATGGGAAGGTTCTTGTGGATTCTCCCTCTTTGAATTCAAGGAAGGTTCTTGTGGATTCTCCCTTTCTAAATTTGAAGAAGGTTCTTGTGGATGCTTCTCTAAAACTTCAAAAATAGATTTTATGCCCAAGACGTTGCAATTGTATTCAGCTAACAGCTTAGCTAAACCTTGCCCCTTTACTAACTTGTTAGTTTTGATGGTAAGATCAAACTCAAGGATTTGAGTTAATCCATCTTCCCCTTCTGCCATCAGTGTCTGGCTGTGTGAGGATTGTTTTAACAACGTTATTGGGCAATAGGTAATGATAGTGGAATGGAGGATATACATTCTAAATACTTCAGGGCTTGAACTAAGGCATAATATTTTTTTATGATAATATCATATCTGAGTTCAGCATCTCTCATGACCTTACAAAATAATGGTATTGGTTGATCATGGTAATCCTCATTCTTTTGCAAAAGGACAACTGCAAGGGTAGTTTCAGAGGCAAAAGGGAACATTCTGAAAGGTTCTGAGTAGTTTAGACTGGCTAAGGTTGGGGCTTTGTAAATGGCCTTCTTTATCTGGTCAAATGAAAATCTTGCAGAAACATTCCATTTGACTTCATGGTTCTTTTTGAGCATGTCTATTATATCCTTCACTATTTCTGCATAATTCGGTATAAACCTTCTCAAAAAGTTAATTTTCCCTAAGAAATCTTGAATATCTTTCTTATTTCTAGGTAATGATAATGATTGAATAGTAGAGACCCTTTTGGGGTCAATAACTACTCCATACTTTGAAATAATATGACCTAGTAATTTACCCTCTTTGATGGCAAGTAATGACCTTTTGGGATTCAAAGAAATTCCAAACATCCTACACCTTTAAAAAACTTTCTTCAAATGCTTGAGATGTTTTGGTAAAAGTTTTCTTCTCCCTGTATTCTGAATTCACCAATATTTGATTATAACCAGAAAATCCATATAAAATAGAGAGTCTGTTAGCACCTGACACTTTTTGAAGTAATTGATCCATATTTGGGATTGGATGATTATCATTCAAAGATGCTTTATTAAGGTTTCTAAAATCTACACAGAGTCTTATTTCACCGTTCTTTTTCCTCACAGGTACTAAATTGGACACCCAACTAGAGTATCTTAATGGGACAATAATTTTGGCATCTAAAAGTTTTTTCAGTTGTTTTTCTATGGTGGGAAGTAGAAATGGGTTCATCCTTCTTAACTTCTGTTGGTAAGAATTTACATCTAGTTTTAGTGGAATTTTATGCTCAATTAAAGATGTGTCATAATTTTTTAGATCAGCATAAGACTAGGCAAAGACACCTTTATAATTCTTAAGAAGTTTGACATATTCAGATTTAAGTTCTGGAGTTAATGATGCATAAATTTTAATGTTTTTAATCTCCTCATCAGTGCCAATATTTGTGTCTTCTATGTCATTTTCTGGTGAAGCAGAGAACGGATTTTTTGGAACATTTTTTTGATCAAACAACGTTTCTAAAGGAACAAGTCCCTTGGGGATAAAATTATTTGATAATTGAACTATATCATGATCATCTACCTTTGATGTTAGATCTGATTTTTCCTTATTTTGGGTAGCTTCTTTAATGTCTAAATTATCCTCTTCGATTTGCAATACAGAATATTCGTCAATGACCCGTAGAAAGGATTTTAATTGCTCACCGTCTTCAAATATTTTCTAGTGTTTAAGGTTGTCTAGTATAGATGACCTATATTTGATTTGTATTTGATATTAAATTTGAAATTGATTTGGAATCTTGAAATAAATAGCTAAAACAACTAATGAATTTGCATGCAAGTTTTCATCTCTAGGAATAAAAGTCATATTAAAAGCATCAAAGGAATTTTCAATGGTGTCCCAAATCTTATTTCTGTAAGACCTAAGTCTAGGGTGCTTTGTTTGGCAAAGACTCCTAACTTGTCTTACTATTAGTTCTTTGTTAGTGAAAACACTCAAAATTTTTACCTTTAAACTTCTAGCAAGTTGTAATCCTAGGATAAAAGCTTCGTATTCAGCAACATTGTTTGTGACCTCAAAATCTAATTTGCATGATTGTGTAATATTTTCTGTATAAGGTGAAATCAAAACAACTCCTGCTCCTGCTCCATCTTTGGTGCAAGATCCATCAAAAAATAATTTCCAAATTTCATTTTGAATTGATTTAGAGGTGTCAACTACATCCTCAATCTTGAGTTGAGAATTCTGTGAAGTATCTAATGATAGTTGAAAACAACTAAATTCTTAATCTACTACATAAATGGGATTATTCCTAGCTTGATTAGCATTGCAAACCGTGTTTATGAATCTCACTTCTCTATACAATCTAAGGCTCTCTTCACCATATATAGGGATAGTGGCAAAAGACATGTCCATTTGAAGACTTCCTCCCAATTTTGCACAACATGATCTCGATAAAAGAATTCCAAATTTGGGAGGAATATCAGTGACAACTATGTCTAATACTACACTTTTAACTAGTATTTGATGTAAAGTGATTACTAGATCTTTAATGAGTCCTAAAAATTGGGCCCTCTTAGAATCAAAAGTATACAAGTCTTGATAGGTTCGAGTGATATCCAGATTAAGTTTTTCCGTGATTACTTTAGGCATTAAGTTGTGCAAAGTACCAGAATCAAGAATATAGTTGTATAGTAGGGAATCATGCACCTTTAAAGTAACATAGAAGGGTGGTATGGATTCATCAATCATATCAGAACCAGGACCAAAGGCTATGGTGGGTCTTTCATTTTGTAGATTGATAATATCTCCTTCAGCATCCATACTAGAATTTTGGATCCACTTTACAATTTGACTTTTATACCCTTGATTTTTAGAGAGTTCAGAAAGTGGAATTGAAATTTTGACTCTTTCTAATTCTTTCTCAGCATTATAAATGCAGTCAATATTGTTTTGTCAATCTAAGTAGAATTAGTTGATTTATTTAGAGGTTGAGAATAAGTAGTCTGAGTTTCAGTTGTTTTCAGTTGAGGTTCATTCATTACATGGATTTTGGGAGGTCTAAAAGGACCAACTCTAGGTATTAAGTCATATCGTTTATTAAGTTATGCAATTAGAAACTCAAACAAATCTTGATACTTAGAAACCTAAGAAGTATCTTGGTCTTCTTGATGGATTTTATTTTGGGAAACAGAGTCAATGGCAGTCGAAAAGGATGTATGATCTACATTATTAATTTCTTTAGTAATAGAAAAAAGTATTTTCTTCGGGTTTTTTATCATCAATCAACAATGGTGTAGGTACTTGTTGGTCATTATGAGGCCTTTGAAGAATTTGCAATGGATCAACTTTCTTGTACTGACCTTGGGCTTGTGTTTATGGTCTAGAAATAGTTTTTTGGACTGTTCTTGGTTGAGTTTCAATATTTTAAATTATATTGGATAGATTTCTAAGAAGAGCTGTGATTTCATCAATCTTTGAATCTTCACTTTTAGACTTAGAGGAAGATGCTTACTGCATTTTTAATTTCCTTTGGGCTTTCTCTTCTTTAGCTTTAATTTTACTAAAAGCGACCTATTGGCTTCTACCTCAATAGAATTAGTTTGCATGTCTTGTAATGTATTATAAACTATCCCCCTTAGCATAACTGCAAAGTCATCATCGAATGCCTTAGAAAATCTAACCTTTACAGCAACTACTAGAGGTTTACAATCAACAGGCATTTTGTGGTAGAGTTTGTTAAATATTTTGATAAATTCAGCAATTGGTTCACCGAGATTTCTTTTTAACTCTTCAATTTCAGTGAGCAAGTAACAACATCTCTCTTTACCCCCCATTGGTTTTTAAATATAGTTATAAGTTCATTCCAGGTTTGAATAGAATCTACTCTAAATTGTATAAACCAGATCCTAACATTACCTTCCAAGGATTGTACAAATAATCTCATATAAACATCTTCATGCTCAATGTTCATATTGTCTACGAAATATAATAAGGTAGCTATATGATCCTTTGCTGAGAGACTTTTTTTTCCATTAAATCTTGGTAAATGTTTAAGATACCCATTAGGAAAATTTCCCAAGACGTTAGGGAGAACAAGAGCAACATACCTAGCTTGTATAATGGGTTGAAAATCCATGGATGATGAAGATGATGATGATGAATAGGTAGGTGAATGAGTATTATAGGGTGGAGGAGAATGTGAAGGAGGAGGAGGAATTCAGGATCTTAAAGGGATTTTAACAATTAGCTTTTGAATTGATGGTGTTAAATCTTCTTCCTTATATTCAAACAATGGATTATAATAGACATAAATTGTCTCTTCTAGTTGATTAGAGTTTAATGGAATAGGATGATAAACTAGAATAACAAAATATATAGGCTTAAATTCGTGCAAATGAAAGCCCAATTATGTCTCAGATGTAGGTGAGTCTACAGGGAAAGATGTGACTTGATATGACTCAAGTGATTATGCCAACAAGGATAATTGAAGATCTACTCCTTGTGAATACATTCCAGCAACTCTAGGAGGTAATTGAGTCAAATCAGGTTGGGATGATATTACTGAAAATGGATCTATGGATGAACTTTCTTCAGGGTGTAAGGATGAAGAGGAAGAAGCAGAAATGTTATGTTTTCATTTCAAAGAGGCTTCCCTAATGAGTCTTTCTGGATTTGGTAAAGGGTTAACAATATCAGATTAAGGACGAGATCTCGTGTGCTTAAGAGGAGCCAGTTTGAATTAGTGGAATCACCAGGTGAAAGGTTTTGACCTATATCTTTATCCTTTATTCACCTTAAAGGAAAAGGGAAAAATTGTTGTCCCCGGAAGATTCAGCTTCTATTCTTCGTCTCCCTGGCAACGACGCCAATCTGATGTTGTCCTTTGAGATGATTGTGGTCAATAATCATACCAAAGCATCTAAAATGTTTTGTTTATGTTTTGAAATATTTGGAGGACCAATGCATAAGATAAATTTTAATCAAGCAGTTAACGTTTTTAAATCTTGTAGATAATATCAGTAATTATAAATGAGGTTTGCTTGTTTATCTCACACAGTAATTAAGATTTAATGATTCGATTAAGTAGACTTGTGTAAGAGAACATTATTATTAAATATTCAGATCAAATTTTTCAATAAATCATTAGCCAGAAAACCTTAAAACAATGTTCAAAGATTCAACAAAATATATCTAATATCATCAAGATACTGACAATTAATAAATTAAAGGGACTTACGTTAACAGATTGTTAAGTAAATCAGTCTTTATAATGATAATAACTTCAGGAGGAATTATAAGGTTGTTGAAGCACAGTCAACCTCACCTAGTTATCTTGAAAATAATTAAATATATGAAGAAACAACATGATTTAAGAAAACTAGAAAAACTTACAGAGGAAAAATAGAGCTGTATGAAATACGTTCAGAATCCTTCTTGTATTAATGATGATCAAAAAGACTTAATACAATTTCTGCTTTACAAAATCTTCTCATGCAAGGGTGCAACCTTGAATACTTCTATGAATGAAGTATTTATATAAAAATAAAAACAAATTACAATCAATGCCTGTGTGACAAAGCAATCTATAATTTATAAAAATGAACTGAAAGGAAAGAAATTGATCTAAAAGGAGTGCATTTGTATTTCTAGCCCTGTTTTGTTGGAATATTGTTGCTGAGTCACCACCTTTTTAGTACTGTGCTGGAAAAATGAGTGTTGTGCTAGAGAAATCTATTTAATGAATGCCCTTTACTTGTCTTCACCCGTGGTGTCTATCTACTACCCGAGTCCTTTCTGGCATTCTTAACCCTTTTTTTAAAACAAAACAGTTTAAAAATCCATATACCCGGACTTGAAATTCTGTAGACTTTAGTTATGAAATTTATTGCATCCATAGAAATATCACACATCGCATGGTTTACAGTTTATTATATGAATAATGGAATCAGAAATGCGATGTGAAGTATAGAGGTGACATGGTGGGAGGGTGATAGTTTTGATGATGTGGAGCAATGGAATGGGAATGGTAGCAAAGGAACATCGTACAGCCGTGAGTAGAGTATTATGGTGGGTCCAACTGCATCGCAAATCGCAATCGGGGCCGGATAGGTTTTGGAAATATCGTTAAAATTTAAAATTTGCAAAATGCGATGAGAAAAGAGTTAACATATGTGTGATGTGATACATATCGCACATTGACGATTGCAAGATTTAACTTTTGGCTGAAATTGAATAAGTTATTTTCATTGATATGTGATGAGCTATGTTTGAAAATTTGAGAAATATTATTTTTGATGCGAAAAGGTATGGTTTAAACAAGTAAAGTTGTGATCTTGTGATGCGATGGATATCACACATCGCAAGTTTTAAGGTTTTGTGGCAAAGTGTGAAAATTAATCGCCGATCTGCGAAGTGGTATATTTTGTGATGTTTGATGGATGGTGGGGGAAAGGGTGACGTGACAGGGAGAAATGGCCCCACTTTAATCGCAATCGGGGAATCGAGAAGGAGGAGGTAAGAGAAAACAATGATATAGCGATGTGAAAAAGGTAAAGTAGGAAGATAAACCGGAAAGGCGGAAAATGGTAAGGTTTTTTTGCGCACGGCGGGTGAATGGGTCCCACTATCATCACATATTTCATTTTGGAGGGTTTGTAGGAGACGGTAATTAAAGGATTTTTCCATTTGGCCGATGCAAAAATCAATTTGAGTATGCGGAAATGAAAATAAAAAAGGAATGACTTAGGGAAAATGAAAATGAAAAGGGATAAATGGTAGGGTGATTTTTTATAAGGTTTTAAAACTTGGAATATGGGAAAAAATGCTTAGGATAGTGTTTTTAAACCATATAAATCAATCTTCTTTATTGGGCACATTTATTCTAGCAGCCAGTGAAATTTTTAAAAAATAAATGAAGCTTTCCTTTTCTTTTTGCTTCCCTAACATTTTATTTCATTTTCCTTCTTTATTTAGGGCAGCTAACACCTATCATTTTATTGATATGGATGTCTATAAAACAATCAAATTTTCCTTTTTTTTTTTTACTTTTTCATTCTTTTGCATCCATATTCTACCTTAACATTTTCAAAATTATTTGACTACTTATGCTAACTTATTAAAAATAAATAATGTTACAACAAGATGTAATATGTTGTTTAGATCCTTGCTTGATGTATGTTGTGGGATCTATGTTTTTACTTCATGTGAGATGTATTCACCATGGATTTTTATGATCCCTATGTAACCTTGTTGAAGGGATCCTCATCGTCACCTCGTGTGAGATTATGTCATGTTGAGAGGAGGACTATTGTAAGTGTTAGTTCCCGTAGCGGAACATCTCATGGAGAGACAAACCACTCATGTTGAGGGCATATATCCTTGTATGACAGAAAACATAATCCATGTACATCATCACCATTTCCAGCACTATATGAAGCAGCCTACCCCATTTTGACATCGAGCCTTGAGACGTAGCACACACTGGGTGAACTCCGTTATCAATGTCTCGTGTTCTTATGTTGTTGATTTTTGTCTTGTTTCCTCTTGCTTCAAGCATGCATATGTTTTCTTTTAATGCTATTTTTAGTCAAATTATAATCATGTCATAGAATTAAAAGATCATGGGTAAATCTGGTAGCTGACGGACTCAAATCAAGATGGTCTCAGAGTGGCCTTCTCGTTGATCTGAATTGCAAGCGTGAACAATGACTGAACGTGCAAAAATGGAGGACGACAAAGACATGTACCAGGCCATGGTGAGGTTGTCCAAAATGGTGGACATAATGTAAGACACTTATGAGACGAGAATAGTGTAAGAGGAGAAAGAAAGATGAGAGAACGATGCTTCATCCACATCTTCCAGTGCTTATGCATTTTCTTCGTCCCCTTCATCATCTTCTCATCATTCAAATGAGGAGATGAACTAGAGTCTTCGGGAAGAGAATGCTAAATTTAGGCTACTACAAGAAGAGAAAGAAGAGAAGAAAATATTACATCTTTAGTTGCGAGCCGCGGAAGAGGCCTTGGAGGAATTGAAGCGCAACGAAGGCTTAAAGAAGCCATCATCGCCTGTGTCTGAATCAACGATTAAGGTAAACAATGTTGATTTCTCTTCAGTTTCATCTTCACATGCTATCATTTTTGTGGGAAATGTATAGATACCCATTACAGGAACTGGCATGAGACTCCTCACCAAGATGGGATATAAAGGAGGAGGACTTGGTGTTTATGGCCAAGGCATAACTCAACCATTGGATATTGTGCAGAGACCTCAATTCACAGGTTTGGGATACACTGAAGGACAGTGCTCAAATTTGTTAGAAGCTTCCAATACATGGTTGAAACCATTGGGGAAAGAGAATGATGGAAACACTTCACCATCATCCGATGATAGTGCACATTGCAAAGAAAGAGTTGAGGCAAGCTCTCATCCCCATGATTGCACAAGAGATAAACAAGAAAGGTATAACAAGTCTCAGTATTCGAATGTTCATTTTGATTACAAGCATGTCGCTAACAATGAACATAAATACTAGCATCGAAAAACATGTAGTTTTTGTGGATTACAGAACCATGTATTTATTGAGTGCTAGAAGAAAATGGCAACACAACAGAGGATGAGATGTGAAGGACTTCTCCAACGCAGGAAAATAAAAAGGTAAAGCAGTTCTGGAGGAAGAATAATAATTGCAGTAATTGTGACAGAAGTGGCCATCAAAGAGCCACGTGTTGGAGGCTCCATCCAAGGCAACATCTCAAAGACAGAGTGTCCATGCATGAACTGGATGAAACAGTTGTTCGACAAGCAAAGATGCCACAGGAAGATAACCCATTCACTTTGATAAGTAAGAGATGTTTTTTCTAGATGTGTTAGCTTATTTTGGCCTTATTTTGTAAATCATGTATTGCAATTCAAAATGTAAAATATATGTTTTTTATCCCTTGTTAAGCGATAATGATGTTTTGGCCTTGTATCTGGGATATTGATTTCCATTTTGCTGTAAACTTGACCACAGAGTGTGTGTTATAAACTCATGGAAATTACGGGAAGCTTGGGTCATAGTTGGTCATGTAATTATGTAGGTAATTTGTAAGAATATTGTACTACAGGTTTGTAGAGGCTGCAGGTGTTGGCTCATCACTTATGGCTCCGAAGAACAAAGGTGAAGGAGAATGAAGGGTGACATTTTAGGACACTTGTGATGCAGATGAGGTACAAAGCAGCTGAAGATTGTTTTCATGCTTTTGGTGGACAAAAAGCCCCTCAGTGGGGAGGATTGATCCAGGTGGCTCTAGACACCATCAGGAGACCAAGAGGGCTTAGAAATGGTCAAAATTAAAAGTGGTCAGAATTCTTTTGATCCAGAACAATATTATAGTGCTTGTCGCCCCGATTCCAATGGTGTGAATGACACTCAAATCCAAGTTTGTATGAGAAAGTTATTGCAGTTTGAAATTTGTACCAAACAACAACAAAAACAAGTCAAAGTCAACATTTTACCATGTGGCAGGCTGTATGGATGACATGTGGTAGGCCTAGTGGGACCCGCAAAGCTAATGTGGCAACTTGGTCAACAAAATAGGTGGACCACAAAAAGGTGATTTTCCAAGCACCACAAGACAACACATGGCATGTAGGTGGTAGAGGTGGCATATGATGTGGACCAATGAGGGCTTGCCACATGGCCCAATCACATGGTGCCAAATGGCACCTCAAATAAATCCCAAGTGGCCTTGGATGGTGCAACCTACATTTTTTGTCTTATTGTCATGTTTTTGGGAGTCATTACAATATGGAAATATGATTCCATATATTATATAGTTTGAAAAAACTATATTAAAGCTAAAATTGGGCTTTAAAACAATATTGGGAGTCATCGGGATTTGAACCCAAAACCTCCCAACAACAAGTATCTTAATATGATTATGCCAACCAATGTGTTAACCTCACACTTTGTTATAAAATACTATTCAAATGGTTCAAGGAAACCATGGAGAATGATGGAGAATACATGAGAGATGAGGGCATAGGGAGGCCATTGGAGTCGTGAGCAAAGCAGAGGCAGAACGTGGAGCAGATCAGCGTGTTCTTCAATGAATAATTTTTTTTTTATTTGCAGGTGTGGAACCATGAGCGGCCATAAGGGTGGAACCTTGCACAGGGAATCTTGAGGGGCATCAAAAATATTCCCTCAGGTCCCGAACTTGACAGAGTCAGAATTTGACAAATTTATGTCGATTTTACACCTCTCAGCGACACAAATCCAATGTAAATGTATATTTCAGCATCAACTAGTCCTAGTTTTCAGCCATTTTCCATATTGGAGTGACGATGTCAGATTCCCAAGTGTGAAAAATCGATTTTATGCCTCTCGACACCATGAATTTGATGGTGTAGCCAGATTAAGTAGCTAAGCATCCACTTCTTCAACCAACTTCAGGGGTTGAGGTATATGCAATATTGATGTCATGTGCTTCTTTTATCATTTTTTCTGAGATGTGATATGTTGTTTAGATCCTTGCTTGATGTATGTTGCGGGATCTATTTTCTTACTTCATGTGAGATGTATTCGCCATGGATTGTTATGATCCCTATGTAACCTTGTTGAAGGGATCCTCATCGTCACCTTGTGTGATATTATGTCATGTTGATAGAAGGCCTATTGTGAGTGAGAGTTCTTGTAGTGAGACGTCTAGTGGAAATACAAGCCACTCATGTTGAGGGAATATATCCTTGTATGATAGAAAACATAGTCCATTTACATCATCACCATTTTTGGCACTATATGAAGCGGCCTACCCCATTTTGACACTGGGCCGGAAGACGTAGCCCACACTAGGCGAACTTCGTTATCAACGTCTCGTGTTCTTATGCTATTGATTGTTGTCTTGTTTCCTCTTGCTTAAATAATGCATATGAGTTCTTTTAATGTTCTTTTCAGTGCAATTATAACTACATCAAAAAAGTAAAATATCATGGGTAAATCTGGTAGCCAACGAAACCAAATCAAGATGGTATCAAAGTGGTCTTCTCGATGATGTGAATTCCAAGCGTGAACAACGATTGAACATGTAGCAATGGAGGATGAAAAAGACATGTACTAGGCCATGCTAAGGATGTCCAAAATGGTGGACATAATGTATGATGCTTATGAGAAGAGAATAGTGGAAGAGTAGAAATAAATATGAGAGAACAATGCTTCATCCACATCTTCCAGTGCTTATGCATTTTCTTCATTGCCTTCATTTTGTTCTCATCATTTGAATGAGGAGATCAAATGGAGTCTCCAGGAAGAGAATATGAAAAATTCAAAAATTCTTACTGTTAATCTGGTTATGCTTGTCCTACTTAGATAAGTTATTAAATGAAGAAATTCAGATTAAAACTGAAGAAAAATACATAATAGATCTTCACCAATTCATATCTAGAACAAGTACATGCACACATAGACAAAGTGACATAGATATTTTCTGGAAAAATAGTCCTCAGAAAAACCTAATGCGGGAAAACCGGTCTTCTAGCTGCTGGAGGGTTTTATTATTAATAATTTTCTGACTACAAAAAATCTGGGTTCCAGATCTGGACAACTCGACAAAGAAATAATAGATATACATCTGACTGGTTTTTCTAAAGCCAAAATAATGACTGATCCACACCCTCAAATGGAATTTACAAGACTCAACCAAAATTAGGGCCTAGAAACCCCAACATTGTCCCTAAAGCCTCTGTGTCCCTTAGCGCTACTTTGGAAAGGGTTGAGTTACCCCAGACTGGGTGACGCAATCCTTATGCTACCCCTTAGGGTCTCTGCGTAACTCCTGAGGGTTTCTAGCTAAAAATCACGCTGTCCTTGAGGGACTGCAATGTCCTTGCTGTTGTTTCTCTCTTGCTTTTCTGCGCTATCTCTCTGAGCTGATCTCTGCCTCTTGTTGATTCTAGACCCCAGGATTAGATCATCCCCTTGGCCTAAATTCTCCTCTCTGCAACTAAATCGCTTTTGAGAATTCTTAGCAAACCCACCCTAGAATCTCAGCTTAGCTTCAGTGCTCTACGTCTGTGTCTCTTTACAAATGACCCCAATCCTTTCCTTTATACTTTTCTCATTGGGAAACCAATGACCATGATCAGATCTTGAATCAATGGCTAAGATTGAAAAAAATCTTGATCAGTGTGACTTAAGACAATTTCTTCACATGTTTAATTAAATTCACTTTAGCTATTTAAGTTCCCTATGTTTTAACTTAGGAAATACATTAAAATAATTAATTAATTTAATATCTCCTAAACCAGATGAAATTTCCGAAATCCATTTCTGGGTCTTGTAGAACATGTGTACCCTAGTCATTCCTCAAAAATTGGGAGCTAGAGCACAACTGATGCTACCGAAAATATGCAAAATCTCAACACTCCCTCTTAGCATCAAGGGGTGTTCTAGAAATACATCATACTATGCATAACAAGACTTTGGGTATTGGTTCTGTGCTGCTGATGCTTGGCCTGCTGCCACTCAACTCTGCATTGTTGCTTCGATTCTGTATTGTTTCCCATGAATCTGCCACTGTCCCTACAACCTTTGTACTGCAACTCCCTCTCAATATGTTGCATCTGTGCTGCTCATAGCATTGCCACTGCTGATTTGTTGCACTGCAACTTCAGTTGTTGAGAGAAAAAATTGAATTACCTGCCCAATATTTGACATGCAAGTTAGATGGGTTGCATCCTCATCACTGAAGCTCCAAAGGTTACAAATATATTTTTGCATTTGAAGGATGATGCACATATATAGCTTTGCACTACATAAGTAGACACCCTCTGCACTATTGAAGTCACATCATCCCCTTGTGCTAAAATCTCTTACGCTTCAATGTGTTGTCCCTCTGAAGCCTTTTGCGCTGCTACAGCTCTGCACTATGTAAGAAGCCCTGATCTGCGTTGCTGAAGTCACATCAACATCTACGCTGCTGATGCTTCTACGTTGTTGCTTCTCTACTCTGTGTTGCTCCTCCTAGTCTTCATATCTTCCTCTACTTCATCTGTGATTTATGCACCCACTACTCCACTTGTCCTGCTACCGTCTTAAGGCTATCATAGCTCGCATGTGATCCAAGAGATGATTTGCTCAAGGATCTCACCTTAGACTATGTATCTCCTCTACATATCCATGTCACCCCACCTTCATGGCTCATGAGCACTCATGGCCATATCATCTTCAGACCCATAATTTTCTACAGTAGCCTTGGAAGAAGAAGCTTCCTTGTCCTTTTTCTTCCAAGGAAAATTGCTAGAAAAATGCTCCATTTCACCACACTGGAAGCATTTGATATTTGACAGGTCCTTCTTTTTCTTTCCCTGTTGCCTCTTTGATGCCAAGGCGGCATCTTCTTCATATTCCTTCTTCACTTTTCTCAATCTAGATTTGTGTTGCTTCTTAGTGAATCTAAGAAGTTCTTTTCGAAACAGAATTTCCCACAAGATATCCCAATCTGGGAGGTCCTCTCTGCCTAAGATACTTTGGACAAAGTTTTCCCACTCATCTATGACTGCATTGAGAGAAGTCCTGACTATCACATCAACTTCCACTTTGTCACCTGTTGAAGTAAATTGATCTTTGATTTCCCACAATCTGAGGAGGAAATGCTCCATGTCTTCTCCCATGGTCATCATGAATGACCTCATCTGTGTCTTCAACAACATCTTCCTCTGGACAGATTTTCCCTCATATAGGGAGATTAAGGCCTTCCACATCTCATTAGTTGTCTTCTTCTCAGCTAAGTGTGGTACAATATGGTCCTTAATTCCATCCATGATTAGCCACTTGGCATGCCCAACACCTTCCTTATGCTTCCGAAGGAGATTCAAATCATTCGGTGTGGCCAGAGTTTTCTCTACATGATCTCTAAGATTAGATGACCCAAGGACTATTACGATCCTTGCCTTCCAAACTGAAAATTTGGAGAGGCCATCCAATCTGTCTTGATCATGCAGTCCATGAGGAGCCATCTGCTCAGAAATGTGATGGAACTTCCCTTTCTCTTTTCTAGAGAACTGGATCTAAGGCCCTTGGCAAAACATGCACCTTCTGCTCCCTCTGACAAATGATTTCGCTCCTTGTAAATCTGCCAAATCAACAGTGATTTAGCTCTCTTTGTTGGAAATATGATGCAGAGTGTTGTCCTTGATGGCAACCCACTGAATGAAGATGAAGACGTGCGACTGTTGACATGTATTGTCCTTGATGGCACTCCACCTGATGAAGTTATGCTTGACTTGATGGACTTAGTAAATGATGTATTGTAAGATGTTTTCTCTATAATAAAATATTGAAGGCTGAGCAACTGCAGCGGTGGTTTTCTCCCGATTTGGGTTTCCACCTAAAAATCCTGGTGTTCATGTGTGATGCTTTGTGTGATGGTTTATTCTGTTCTTACTGCACCTGTTTACTGCTTATTGAATATCTGAAGAATACATGATGGAATGATTTAAGTAAAGATTTAATGACATATCTAAATCTCTGTGTATACGCTAGTTGCATAAAGGGGATCCGCGTATATACGCTGGTTTACTGAAGTAGAGTAGCGTATGGGGTTTAAGGAATGAAAAGTAAAAGGATTTGATTATGCAGTAAATACTGATTCACCCCCCCCTCTCAGTATTTTTCCCAACACTCTTTTCTCCTTTGATCAAACTACATGTTTCTTTGGCTAGAAACTCTCTTAGAAGTTTATCTCCTCCCGCTCTTTCTCACTTGTTCTTAGGCTAAAAAAATCTGAAAACTTCATAAATTTAACCCCACCAGCACCTTCTGAATTTATGTAGCTACTTATTAGTCTTTTATGGATCTGACATATTCAGATCTGCATCACACTAGCTGGCTTTAGACCAATCCAGTGTTGTTTCTGAGCTACCTCTACGTATTAATTTCGCGGGCTTTCTAGGAGATAGCGTTAGACTACGTCACCCTTCCCTCTACATGAATCTACCTCTAAAAACTGTGTTGTCCCTTCAAATATGCATTTCTACTACTTTTCCAGCTGCTTTTTGTAGCTAGAACCTTCAGTCTCTTGCTAGTGACCCTCCTAGTTCTGCAATTTCTCTGATACCATGTGAATTTTTCTTAATCTTACACTTATGCAAAATTTTTTACTATTAATCTAGTTATGCTCCTCCCATTTAGATAAGTTATTAACTGAATAAATTCAGATTAAAATCGAAGCAAAACCCATAACAGATACTCACCAATTCATATCTAGAAAAATTACATGTACACATAGATAGAGTGACACAAATATTTTCTAAACAAATAGTCCCTAGAAAAATCCAATGTGGGAAAACCAGTCTTCTGGCTACTGGAGGGTTTTATTATTAAGAATTTTATGAATACAACAAATCTGGGTTCCAAATCTAGACAACCCGATGGAGAAATAATAGGTCTACAGCTCATTGGTTGTTCTAAAGCCAAAATAATGACTAATCCACACCCTCAAATAGGATTTACAGGACTCATCCAAAATTAGGGCCTAGAAACCCCAACGTTGTCCCTGAAGCCTCTTCGTCAGCCTTTGAAGCTTCTGCATCCCTCAGCGCTACTCCGGAAAGGGTTGCGTTGCCCCAAACTAGGTGACACAACCCTTACGCTGCCCCTTAGGATCTCTGCATAACCCATGAGGGCTTCAAACTGGAAATCATGTTGTCCTTGAGGGACTACGATGTCCTTGTTGCTGCTGCTATCCTTCTTCTCTAGGCAATCTCTCTGAGATGATATCTGCCTCTTGTTAATTCTAGACCTCGGGATCAGATCATCCCCTTGGCCTAAATTCCCCTCTCTACAGTTGAATGATTTCTGAGAATTCTTAGCAAAAGCACCCTAGAATCTCAGCTTAGCTTCAGTTCTCTACCTTTGTGTGTCTTTACAAAAACCCCAAGCCTTTCCTTTATAATTTTCTCGTTGGGAAACCAATGGCCATGATCATATCTTGAATCAATGGCTAGTATTAAAAGAAAGCTTGATCCGTGTGACTTAAGACAATTTCATCACATGTTTACTTAAATTCACTTAAATTATTTAAGTTCCCTATGTTTTAACTTAGGAAATACATTAAAATAATTAATTAATTTAATATCTCTTAAACCAGATGAAATTTCCTAAATTCATTTCTAGGTCTTGTAGATCAAGTGTACTCTAGCCCTTCCTCAAAATTTGGGAGCTAGAACACAACATATGCTACCCCAAATACGCAAAATCTCAACAGAGAATGATAAATTTAGAAGGCTACTACGAGAAGATAAATAAGAGAAGAAAATATTACAGCTTCAATTGTGAGTCGTGGAAGAGGCCTTGGAGGAATAGAATCGCAATGAAGGCTTAAATAATCCATCATCGCATGTGTCTAAATCAACGATTAAGGTAAACCATTTTGATTTCTCTTCAGCTTCATCTTGACATGCTATCATTTCTATGGGAAATGTGGAGATACCCGTTACATAAACTGGCATGAGAATCCTCACCAATATGGGATATAAAGGAGGAGGACTTGTTGTTAATGGCCAAGGCATAACTAAGCCATTGGAGGTTGTGCAGAAACCTTGATTCACAGGTTTGGGATACACTAAAGGATAGTGCACAAAGGTGTCAATACCTTCCAATACATGGTTGAAACCATTGGGGAAAGAGAATGATGGGAACACTTCACCATCATCCTATGACAACATACATTGTAGAGAAAGAGTTGAGGCAAGCTCTCATCCCCATGATTACACCAGAGACCAACAAGAAAGGTATAACAAGTCTCATTATTCTAAGGTTAATTTTGATTACATGCATGTTGCTAACAATGAACATAAATCATGGCATCGAAAAACATGTAGTTTTGTGGATTACATAACCATGTATTTGTTAAGTGTTGGAAGAGAATGGCAGCACGAAAGAGGATGAGATGTGAAAGGCCTTCTCCAACACAGGAAAAGAAAAAGGTAAATTAGGTCTGGACGAAGAAGACTCATTGCAGTCATTGCGACAGAAGTGGCCATCAAAGAGCCACATGTTGGAGGCTCCATCCAGGGCAATGTCCCAAAGACAAAGTGTATGTGCATGAACCAGATGAAATAGTTGTTCGACAAGTGAATCTTCCACAGGAAGATAACCCATTCACTTTGATAAGTGAGAGATGGATTTTCTAGATGTGTTAGCTTGTTAGCCTTACTTTGTAAATCATGTGTTGCAATTTAAAATGTAAAAGTGATGATGTGTTTTCTATCACTTGTTAAGTGACAATGATGTTTTGGCCTTGTATCTGGGGTATTGATCTCAACTTTGATGTAAACTTGACCACAGCGTGTGTGTTATAAACTCATGAAAAGTATGGGAAGCTTTGGTCATATTTGGTCATGTAATTAAGCAAGTAATTTGTAAGAATATTTTACTACAGGTTTGCAGAGGATGCAGGTGTCGACTCATCACTTATGGTTTGAAAGAACAAAGGTGAAGGAGAATGAAGGGTGACCTTTCAGGACACTTCTGGTGTAGATGAGGCACAAAGCAGCTGAAGATAGTTTTCACACTTTTGGTGGACCAAAAGAACCTCAGTGGGGATGATTGATCCAGGTGGCTCCAGACACCCTAAGGAGACCAAGAGGGCTTAGAAATGGTCAAAATTAAAAGTGGTGAGTATGCTTTTGAACCAGAAAAATATTGTAGTTCTCGTCACCCTGATTCCAAAGGCATGAACGACACTCCACTAGTAAATTTGGCCCAATTTCCAATGGCCACTTCGTCGCTATTCTGACACATAATCATCGCAAGAGCGATAGTTTGAGGCCAGAAAAAATGTGGTTAGCCATTACGTCGCAATTCTGACACTTCAATAAAGCGTCGGAAGAGTGACACTTTTGCGACGTTTCCAAACAATGGTCGCTCTTCCGACGTTTTCCAAACCTTTGCTCTTCTGATGTTTTACAAACCATCACTCTTCCTGCGTCTCCCAAATCGTCGCTCTTCCGATGTTTTACAACTGTCACAATTCCGATGAAATTTCATCCGACGTTTAGAATCTCGTGCGTCCAACACTTATGTAACATCGCTTTACCGACAAAATGGTAAAAAATATTTAAAAAACAACATCGCTCTTCCGACGTGCAAGGCGTCGGTCTACCGATGAAAAATTAAAAATATTTAAAAAAATGAATGTCTCTCTTCCGATGTGCAAGGCATCGGTATTCCAACGAAAAAGTAAAAATATTAAAAAAATTAACGTCGGTCTTCCGACGTGTAAGGCGTCGGTCTTCTGACGAAAAAGTAAAAATATTAAAAAACTAACGTCTCTCTTCCGACGTCTAAGGCGTCGGTCTTCCGACGCTTGGTTAAAAATATTTATAAAAAAAAATCCGCCAAATGTGTTAGTTTTAAGTAATATTTTCCATATACAAATATAAGTCTGAGGTGTTCTTGGGCTAAATTCCACAGGACAGAGCTTTACAAGATAGATTGGTATACGAAACATAAGTCACTGAGTCTTATCACAGTCTTGTAACTTAACACTGAGCTCATAAATAAAAATAGGTGACTTAGCTAATTTGAAAGTTTTTTCCAAGCATCAGTAAATAGGAGATAATCTGAGATTTTAATAGATGTTCAGTGCATAAAATATGTAAAAATCCTATAGCTATATCCCTAGCCTAAGTCTGCAATGAAGAGGTCCAAAATATGGCGGCTTTAATAGAACCAAGCCTCAATATAGGGTTGAAATAGGTACGAGGGTTTAACTGATTCAAGTCTTAATAAAAGGCTACAACATAGAACCGAGCTCTTATGGTATATCTCTGTCCTCCAATAATGACAAACATTAAATTCTCTTGAGCATGGTAATAGAACTAAATTTGTTTACAACAGTCCACAATATATCCATTCAAATATACTCCACATATATGTTATCACCACTCTACTTCCACAAAGGTAAGTCTGAGGTGTTCTTGGGCTCAATTCCACAGGACCGAGCTTTACAAGCTAGATTGGTATATGAAACATAAGTCACTGAGTCTTATCATAGTATTGTAACTTAACACTGAGCTCATAAATAAAAATAGGTGACTTAGCTAATTCGAAAGTTCTGTCCAAGCATAAGTAAATAGGAGATAATATGAGATTTTAATAGATGTTCACCGCATAAAATATGTGAAAATCCTGTAGCTATATCCTTGGCCTGAGACTGCAATGAAGAGGTCCAAAGTACGGCGGCTTCAATAGAACCAAGCCTCAATATAGGGTTGCAATAGGTCTGAGGGTTTAACTGATTCAAGTCTTAATAAAATGATACAATATAGAACCGAGCTCTTATGGTATATCTCTGTCCTCCAATAATGACAAACATTAAATTATCTTGAGCATGGTAATAGAACTAAATTTGTTTACAATAGTCCACAAGATATCCATTCATTTCTAGAAATTCTGCAAGAAGAAAATGAAAGTCATGTGTAACAAAGTATTATGAAAAGACTTCAAATTACTGCCATATTGGAGCAACTAGCCTCTGACAGAAAATATAAAAAGAAAAATCAAGACACTGAGTGTGCCCAAAGGATTGTCCTTGGAGTGGAAATTTCTATCTGGATCCCTAATTTTGCAAAAATATTTATTATATATACATAATTATTTACTCACTGGTAAAAATAAAAATGAAAATGGAAGGGCATACACAATGAAATTTATATCCTTTTCCTTAAGGAAAATAAAATCAGAATAAGATGCATGGTCTAACAATTTGGCATCCTCAATCAACAATGATCATTTTTCTAGCATTTCCATATGTATCGTGTCAACAAAAAGCAACCAAAGAACTGACCTCATTTGTTAAGACATTTTCAGTGGAGTCCCCAGAGAACACATGATGCAGAAACTCACAAACAGTGCAAAATACCAATCAGCAAATCCCAAATCACACATCAGGAATCTCCCAACAAGAATGCACTCCATTGCAAATGCCCCTAAAGAATGTTTTCCAACTGAGATTGCAACATATGTGAGCCACTGCAAACTATATGGCATGCTAGTGCAAGGTTCTTTGTAAAATCGATTCATGATGAATCTAGTAAAATGGCAACTTCTTTTCTTAACAATAAATGAAAAGTTTAGATATATTAAAAATATCTCCATCTTTGTCCAAGAATTAGACAAAAAAATCTCCTAGGAAGCTTAGTGTGAAAATTACAACAAATATTTTTTCTACAATGTTTACTAAGTGATAAAAGAAAATATGAAGCAAGATGAGCAAACCAAAGATATAGATTGTAAAATGTAAAGGTGAAAAACTTGTTCAAAAAACACAAGATGATATTTTCATTAACTTTAAGTTTCTATGCACACTTGAAACAGAAATTTGCACTTGCTCGAAAGAATAGAAAGACCTTAAAGGAGAAGACCTCTCTTAGAAGAATGACACTAAAAGATGATTTCAAGTATCTCTAAGCAAGTTATAAATCTAATGTGCTATATAGATATAGGAATTACAAACACACTAGATGTCAATGTCTATCAGAGCATCTCACGAGGGACAAACCACTACAAGAGAAACTGCTAAATATACACTTGAGATATACAATAAAATTCATGAAGGAAATTTAAGGTCCTTAGCATATAATCCTTGCTTAACATGAATTTTTCCTTGATTTCTGTAATAAATAGGGAAGCCAATGCTTAAATTTGTATTGTAAGATTCATTCAACCAGGAAAGACACGCTCGCTTTTCTACAGAGTAGATGTATTGAATTCTACCTATTTTTGGTGATCCTTGTTTTGATATAATACATCTTCTCGAAGAGGAGGTTAGAAATATGGAATTTTACTCTGTCCCAAGATGGCCTTTTCTGGCTCCAAAATAAGACCCCCATTTGATCAACCAATGGCATGAGAGATAAATGTATTTAAATATTGAGAAAAAATAAAATAAAAAACTGATGCCTAATGTAAACCTCAGGGGAATTGGGAAATTTTTTTGGTCAATGCCCAAAATAATAGCATTCAATGAAAATCAAATGCAATATAGCATGCCTTGCAGTAGGTGTAATAGGAGCACGTTGTGGTAAATTCAACTTGAAATAACACAAATGTGCCATATACTAAACACTTATAGGGGCTTGATACCAAAAAACACGCTCAAGAAATCTGAGCCAAACCTTGCAACAAGAGCTCTATGAATGCAGTGTCTTTGTCCTACTCTATCTTCTCATATGATGTGCAAGAGGCAAAGAGGGACACTGAAAGTTGATGTGATGCAAGGGGTTGAAACTTCTAAAACAAACTAGTAATTGAATGATCAATGCAAACATGTGGTGTTCTAACATAACTTTCACATGGAGGTATTTGTCCCAATGTTTGTTGGATTGATGATTTAATGATAAGTACCATAAACGTATGGGATTCGGAAGGATTCAAGAGAATGAAAACCTTGAATAGCGGCCAGTGATAAATAAAATATCACATAGATATTTGGTGGGCAAGGGGCAATTAGGGAGTAAATTATCCTCTAGTTTCTTAATTTTGAAATAAATATATTTAGGCCAAAACTTTATGGCGTGGCTATACACTAGTAATTTATAAGTAATTGCGAAGAAATTTAAATCAAGACATTATCTGCATGAAGCATTAGCATTCTGCCTTCATTAGGGCATCATTCTCTAAGGCTTTCATTGTTTTGAAGGAAGAATTATTTGGCCCTCTTAGGGCATCAAATTCTGAACTGGGAAGTGTCTCTTTGTAGCTTGAAGAAGACTCCAAGGCCAGCGAATATTGTTACATAACTACTGCAAGCTATATCTCTTTTTAAAGAAGAATAATGGCTAATATAGTGCTCTATGTTTATCTTTCCTATGGAACAACGGTCTAATGAAACAAAAGGCTCAGTCTCGACTCGATCCTTATACACTAAAAAGCAACGAGGAGTATTGACTATGATTACAGGAATTTTTTGTGGTGTCACTGTAAGAATGAAATACTAAGCCTAGCCATAACACTAAAAACTTCATCCTGCCTTCCTTAAGGACATAATTTTGAGTATTCTATTCCCTCATCATATGTGTGGAACTATTAAAGGACTTGTTTGAAGTTAATGGCATATAAAATGTATGGTTCATTGGTATAATTTTGAGTAACATTTTATTGCTAATGCAAATTTCTTACAAGCACAAGAGATTTTTGTGTATAGTGACAAGTTTTGGAAGGTTTTTCATCCATTTCAGTACTTCAACTCTTCTAGATCAGTGAAGAGTATTAACTGGTGCAGCTAATTTTGAACATGAGTGCTTTTGTGCGGAACTGTTAAAGGAATTGTCTGAAGTTAATGTCATATAAAATGTATGGTTCATTGGTATACTTTTGACAAACCTTTTATTGCTAATACAAATTTCTTACAAGCACAAGATATTTTTGTGTATAGTGACAAGTTTTGGAAATTTTTTCATCCATTTTAGTACTTCAACTCTTATAGATCAGTGAAGAGTATTAACCGGTGCAGCTAATTCTGAACATGAGTGCTGTTGTGAGGTTCCTCAACGGATAAATTCTAAGCATAAGGGATTGTTTACTCATGTGTTTGTAGGAGCTATCCCTACAGCCTTATTTGGCAACTCTGTGGTGAATCTAACCAAAGAACTTCAGTATTGACACTCACCTATTCTAAAACACTGTAGTGGAACCATAAAGAAGGGAAATACCTTTGTTTTGATGTCTTGATTTTGTGGCATCTCAGTCTAGCAATGATTTGTGGTTCCTTGGTATATTCTTGGGAATTCATTGTTGACCTAGTCATAGTTTGAAGGTCAAATCTCAAATATTACTGAATCACCAATATTTTACAAATATTTGTTTGATGTGACTCTTCTCAATTGTCAATCGGTTATGTTTGAAGCTTTCGTCCAAGTCCATAAGCATCCTCATTATTGTTTTCATCGAAGCCAAATATAGTTACTACATGTGCATCTTAAGAAACACATTTTGTGGATAATATGAATAGTTCAGTCTTTTATATACCTATGACCTGTCACCTGGAGACTTGAAGTGGTAGAAATATCAGTGCATTACAAGTGATATTACATCCTAGAAAGGAGGCTAAACTAAGACAACAATATAACACAAGTATGAAAGTTGTCTTTGAGTCGCATTGATCATCTAACTCTTGGATAGTTTAGCATACAAATCTTTGTTGTCATTAAAAGGGAACAAAAGTATTGGAATCACCATCTATATCCTTAAGCCAAGAATATGTGCTTCTAACCAACTGCTAGCGCATTGTGATCTCCTAGCCTCTAAATCATTAACTCAATGTTTCTAACCCATGCGCTCAGTTTCCAGGTACCTGTAATCTTTAGTGTATTAGTGTAACATCTTCTACTAAGAGAATGCATCTAGTTACAAGGAAATGAATTATAAGAGAGATAGTTGAAATAATTATTGAAGGCATGGCGAACAGTCTAAAACCTGATCAAAGGCCAACACGGTTGCCGAGTCTCTCGCTTGCTTTGCTAGCTCATCTGCGACATTTAGAAGATTGATGGTCGTAATGATGGCTCCAATGGACAAGATAGCCATGCAGATTATGGGAAAATGGATTCAATTCGGTGAGCGGATAATTTTTAAACCAACGGAGAGTGGCTTCACGCTCTTCCATAGTCGGAGGAATGTGGTGGTTTCCCCATTGGCAGAGTCGATTTGGGCTATTGGGCCATTGTGGTGAAGGAGACCTAAGTGGAGAGATCCAGGTATTCGTCTTGGGGAAAATCTACTGGTTTTTGCTTGCTATAGTACATTTGGTTGGAGCTACAATATCTGCTACAGGGATCGATCTGGAGACACATTGCTCTGTGGAATTCTAAATTCAATATACGAGGAAAGGAGAAAATAAATGTGTGCAGGGAAGGGAATTAAGAGATGGATGGAATGGAAGGGAATGGGACTAGGTTTTCATGGTATTTATAGTAAGATAAAATATAGTACAAGAACGGTAGCCTATGACGTTGGTTCTGTTCATACCTAAGAGATAAAATACACTGTCTAGGAAACTAGATCGAGATCGCAGTTGGGTATTGTTTCCCTGAAGAGGCAGATCCAAGGAAAAGACACCTAGATTAGGCTTATAAGCCCCCACTGTAGAAGTTTTCTGAATAAATCACTTATTCAATGGAGATTAACTTGATCACACATCAATTTCAAATTTCATGCATAACACATAATCTCTTCTACAATTAATTGTCACATGCGGAAAGAATAGAAGCGATAGCACATCAAATCATCACACACATTAACACAATATGTATGGGGAAAGCTTATAGCTGAAAACCCCTCAGCTATTCTGTATATTAGATGGAGAGAACATGCAACAAATACATAGTACAAACTCCTCACAAGTACTCAGTACTATCTCCCAAAGCTACACAAAAACTAGCTTGGTTTTGAACAAGTCACAGGTTCAAAACACACCCACTAATTTCCCTGCCTCTATTGCGCAGTCAAGGCTGGTCTAAATAGAGATCCAAGTTTGAATCTCACTGGCTCCAACTGCGCAATTGTCATTGGTAATTTCCTCCAAGTGTGGTGCAAATCTCATGCACAACTGATGTCGCAACTGATAGCTAACTCCACCCTTTCATCTACCTCTTTCACTTGTCGCCACTGAACTGTCCATGCACTGAGTTAAGCTGATGTGTTCTTTAGTTGAATAATGAGTTAATAATTAGTGAATTAAATAATATTTTATTCATACCACTCATCTCTAGTGTATTAGCCAATTAAACTAAATACAACTAGTTCAACTAGTTAACCAGAACACCACCTCCATTAACTGTCGCATCAACTCCACCGAACTCCGCCACTTGAGCTCTAACTGAAGTCATCCATGCATTAGCTCAACTAACCCATAGGAAAAGCATAAATCCTTCTGGCAGCTGCATGCCCCACCTCCGGGGGTCAAACTGAAGTGCTCCAAGAGAGTAAACTGAAGTTTAGAGTCCAAATATTATTAAGGGTAAATAATATTTGACTGTTCTATTTTTAGCCCGCCAGTCTAAAAATAGACTTCGACCTAAATTCTAAAAATAGAGATCCATCTATTTTTTACCAACATGACCAAACATCCAAGAATAGCATACTGCAGCTCCTGGTCCATGATCCATATGTCTAAAAATAGACATAGTCTAAAAATAGACTTTTCGACAAAAATCACATGTGTGGTCCCCACCTAGTTTAGGTGATCACTTTCCAACTAGGATCAGGAAAGATGTTTCAGGAGGCCTCCTTCACCATTTCTTGTTGCCATTTTCAACACTCCCTCTCAACAAGAAAGGATTGTCATTGCATGCGACATGCAACTCCATGCATTCGCCCTGCAACCTTCACAAGCGCCATGCAACTCCATGCATCTGCTCTGCAACTCCTCTGAAACTGAATAGGCTCCAAACAACTCAATCAGTCTTGATGTATCTAGCATCTATCATCAAAGTCTTCGACTTCTGCTTGGCCAACTGCACATGTCATCAGGAACCACTGCACTGTTGACTCTTTGCACCCATGCACTCTTGCACTTGCTGTCAACTCTGATCCGCGCTCCAGTATCCGACACTGTCACTTTGATCTGCTTGCATCACTCCAACTGATTTTGCTACTGCTGCGCTGTGGGCACCTCGTAGCCAGGTTCAACTCATGAGATCCACACCATCTCATGAATCCTGCCCAGAAATCTCCTCTTGGGATTAATCATGCATGTCGCCCCACCTCTCACCTAGTGGTATAGCTGCATGCACTCCCTCTGCCCATCTGGCACAAAATTTCTCTGCATGAGTGGTTTCTTCCACTCCATGATCCTCATCTTGTGGCTGCTCCACATCCCGAGGTTCACTATTACCTGCATGCAAAACTTGCTCCCTCTCCAGCATCAATTGCATGTCTTTCTACAACACATGCAACACTTGCTCCCTCTCAAACTTAGTTGCATGTCTTCTTCGCTTCCCAACGATGGGAAGCACCGTAGACATCCCATCTACTTGATCGTAGAGATTCTTTGCTCGAATCCCAACCTTCTTGACTTGTCTAAAGTTGCCTTTGTCTTAGAAGGAAAACTTTCCTTCTCTAACGACAACTTCATACCCTTTATCCTCTAACATTCTGTTGGCGATCAGATTCTATGTTGGAGCACTCTACATGCAATACATCTTGTAAAAGAATGATTTTACCTGACTCCCTCTGAAAGGTTATGGTACCAATGCTGGTCGCATTATATCATCCACTGTCGCCCAACTCAACATGCATCTAGAGACCTTTCTCCACCAAGTCACTGAAAAGATTCACATCTCCCGTCATGTGAAATGAAGTGCCACTATCAATATACCACCTCGATCCCAATGCAATAGACAACATGCATGCGATCAATGAGAAGTCCAGCTCAAATTGCGAGGCAAGAGCCTCCCCAGCTGCAGCTCCAGCACGCTACTTGTTCTTATTCTTCTTTGGGCAATTCGTGGTGTAATGTCCATGATCGTGACAGTGAAAACACTTCACTTTGGACATGTCACGCTCTTTACCATCTACACCGGATTGAGAAGCCTTCTCCTTGCCCTTCCCCTTCCTTGCTTTGGTAGCCAAAGCGCAGTCTTCTTCATCAGTTACCTTTGATGAAGATCCGTCCACTATTAATCCTCCTGATCTCTTCTTGCATGAGATCAGGCCACGATCGCTCCATCACAGCAACTTCTCCCGACCGTGACACTATCTTGATACAGGAATGCCAAGCCTTAGAAAGACCGAGGAGAGCTAGGTCCACCTTCCATGTATGCCTTCAACAGTCACCCCCACACTTCCCAGCTCATCTCTGCACTGAGTGAACTTCGTGAGGTATTTTGCGATGTTGTCGCCTTTCTCCATCTTGTTGTTCCTAATTCTATCTTTGAGCGCCAGCTTCCTTTGGTCGCTCTTGCTTTGGTATAGATCCGTCAAATATTTCCACATTAAATATGGAGAAGCCTTTCAATGCAGGCTCGATACAATGTGATCCTTTACGCCCTCCAACAGGATCCTTCAACATTTTGCTTGTTTCTTTCGCCAGGCTTCCACAACAACAACATCATTAGAAGTAGGCTTTGGAATCTCTTTCTCCATGAATTCCAACAGCCCTTTATCATCTAATACAGCCTCCATGTGTTCCTTCCATGCAACATAATTCGAACTTCCTTCCAAGGCATATTCGAGTCGCAAACCGTTGAAAGACATTTTCGCCGCGGCACCAAGAACACAAATATGCAAATTCGAATTTCACCACCAGCTGATAACTCAATCGCTTCCGATCTACACTTGAGAACAAATTATTTCCAAATCAGAGATTGACTGCATGGGCTTTTACCAGACCTTTCACTTTCCGAAGAAAGATGAATCCGGAGGCTATCTGGCCCGTATGCAGGCTCTGTCCGAGGAAATAAGTTTGCAATCACCGTAATAGATCTCGACAATTAATATAGCTCCGATACCATGTAGAAATTTGTTGAATAAATCACTTATTCAATTGAGATTAACCCGATCACACATCAATTTCGAATTGCATGCATAACACATAATCTCTTCTACAATTAATTGTCACATGCGGAAAGAATAGAAGCGATAGCACATCAAATCATCACACACATTAACATAGTATGTATGGGGAAAGCTTATAGCTGAAAACCCCTCAGCTATTCTGTATATTAGATGGAGATAACATGCAGCAAATACATAGTACAAACTCCTCACAAGTAATCAATACTATCTCCCAAAGCTACACAAAAACTAGCTTGGTTTTGAACAAGTCACAGGTTCAAAACACACCCACTAATTTCCCTGCCTCTATTGCGCAATCAAGGCTGGTCTAGATAGAGATCCAAGTTCGAATATCACTGGCCCCAACTGTGCAATTTTCATTGGTAATTTCCTCCAAGTGTGGTGCAAATCTCATGCACAACTAATGTCGCAACTGATAGCTAACTCAACCCTTTCATCTACCTCTTTCACTTGTCGCCACTGAACTGTCCATGCACTGAGTTAAACTGATGTGTTCTTTAGTTGAATAATGAGTTAATATTTTGTGAATTAAATAATATTTAATTCACACAACTCATCTCTAGTGTATTATCCAGTTAAACTAAATACAACTAGTTCAACTAGTTAACCAGAACACCAACTCCATTAACTGTCGCATCAACTCCACTGAACTCCACCACTTGAGCTTTAACTGAAGTCAACCATGCATTAGCTCAACTAACCCATAGGAAAATCGTAAATCCTTCTGGCAGCTGCATGCCCCACATCCGGGGGTGAAACTGAAGTGCTCCAAGAGAGTAAACTGAAGTTTAGAGTCCAAATATTATTAAGGGTAAATAATATTTGACTGTTCTATTTTTAGCCCGCCAGTCTAAAAATAGACTTCGACCTAAATGCTAAAAATAGAGATCCATATATTTTTACCAACATGACCAATCTTCCAAGAATATCATACTGCAGCTCCTGGTCCATGATCCATATGTCTAAAAATAGACATAGTCTAAAAATAGACTTTTCGACAAAAATCACATGTGTGGTCCCCACCTAGTTTAGGTGATCACTTTCCAACTAGGATCAGGAAAGATGTTTTAGGAGGCCTCCTTCACTGTTTCTTGTTGCCATTTTCAACACCCACAAAGGCCACTGTGCATTTTTTTCATCAAATCGGGTTGGTAATGGGTTGCATGCAGAAAAGCCTTCCAAGACCCTGATAACCAAAATGGGTATAGAATCCAAAAATCCACATATTTTTATTTTACTAATGCTTCGAATGTACCACCAAAGGCAATCCCAATAGAAAAAATTACAAGCAGACCCATGAGACAAGATCCTGAAAAAAAGCTAAAACACCAACCTGCAAAATGCTTGTTGTAATGAAGAATAATAGTACCTATTTTTGGAGTTGAGGAGTTGAGAGAAATGCAGAGATCCTCACACTGTCCATGGTTCCAGGCTCCAGATCCATGACCACGGCTCAGGGCACAAATATCCAAGCATCCTTCCTCCAAACCTGCAATAGTATGGTTGCATCCTTCCTCAAAACTAGCGACAGTATGGCCGCATCCTCCTTCCTTCCTTGGACAAACCATGCAACCGAAGGGAAATGAACGAGGGAAATTAAAACTTTTGATATTTGAAAATTTTTGACATTTTGAAATGAAACACATGTGTTTTTTTTAAGACCACTCAAATTAATTTAAAAATATATATTTTTTAATAATTATAATAATTTTTAAATAATTAAAATAATTTCTAAATAATTAAATGTTTGTTTATTTTGATTGTTTAAAAATATTTACAATAAAAAAAATAAAACATATCTTTTTGAGAAGAAATTAAAATTATATGAGCAAATAATGGACTGATTTTTGCATATAGTAATCCTTCTACCCTACTAAATCATCATGTTTTATTAAAAGGAGTTTTAAACTTTACACTATTAAATTATGTTGTATTTTAAATATTGCATTTGCAACCATGATCAAGAATCATAAGAGTTGTTTATTCATGTAACACGCTCAATATGCAAGGTTTTTTATTCATGTAACACACTTAGTAAATATCCTTGCATATTTAGAACATATCTAATTAGTTGGAGCCTGTGTTACCCTTTATTTTGGCATATGGTTAACACTAGTGAATTATCCATATTTAAACAATTTGATGCTGGGAGGTTTGATATAGAAATGTCAGCTATGTTGCTCAGGGGTCGGATATAGAAATGTCAGCTATGTTGAAGTATTAGCATGTTAAGGTCTTCTCTATGATGAATAATATGCTCACAATGGTCTTTGTGAGGAGTCGTTGAAACTGTTCAATTATATGCACCATAATGGGATGACACTCGATAATTTCACCTTTTCCACTAATTTTGCAGCATGTGCTAGTTTACGATGCAGTTCCAATATATCATCATCATTAAAGTTAGGTTGGACTCAAATATATTTGTGGAGAATTCTCTTGTTTACCAATATACCAAATGTTTCAGCATAGAATAGGCATGATTAGTATTTGATAATATGTTTTAATAGAGGGAAGCTAAAGTGCAGCGTGGCAAGGTAGGAGGCCTCTTGATGTGTGCTGCAGCCCTTTAAGGGCCTGTTTGGTGACTATGGGGAGGATCCTAGGGTTGCAACAAGATAGATCATGTTGTGCCCAACACTTATTTAACTCAAGGAAGAAGTGTTATTCCATCTTATGTGTGGTAAAGATATTTATAAAAGATCTGAAGTATTACAAGGGGCTTTGATCTTTGTCAAATGTGTCCTAGGAGATGACTCCAGGGAAATGGGAAAATCCCAAGAACAGTGCAAGTCCTAGATCCATAAAACGGTTAGGGATTTGGGGTTAGGGGTTAGGGCAGATTTAAGCGCATTTAGGGGTTAGGGGAATATCAATTATGAGTTATTGGTTAAGGGATTAGGGATTGGGGGCTTAGGGGTTAGGGGATTTAGGCACAGTTAGGGGTTAGGTGAATAATGATTTAGTGGTTAAGGGATTAGGGATTAGGGGCTTAGGGGTTAGGGGAAGAGAATGGTATTCCAGATGCTCTGAAAGTGTTGAGGCTTCAGCCAGGTCACAAGTATTGTCTGCTAGGAAGGATTTCCAAAGAAGTTGGCTGGCATCACTATGACACTATTACGGAATTAGAAGGGAAGAGAAAGGCAAAGGCTCAGGTATCATATGAGAGAAGGAAGCAATTGGAAAAATTGAGATCAAAAGAAGTGGAGTTAGCCAAAAAGCATCTTACCCCAGAGATGGATAAGATAAAACTTGACAACATATCGGTCAATTTCCTTGACCCTTTATTGGTTATTGTCAGCGAGAGAATAGGTCTCGAAGAGAAGACCTGGGTTCAGGGCTGAGGGCCAACAAGGTTTTCCGCCGTAGTCTAGATTCACGCCGGCATTTACACTCTGCTCCGAAGGGCAGAGAGTCTCACCCGAGGTGTGCTGTGACCCTACTGTGATCGGGAGCAGATTGGTATCATTCCCACAACATCCAAATAGGTGAATAAATAAGGTCCTAGATAGTCAGGACATAACATTCCATATCATGCATTCTTCAGAAAACCAGTTTAACTAACAAGAAACAAAATTTTAAGCGTAGCCTATAACAACACTCATTCATATTCAAAATCTCATATCATAACAACACTCTTGAGTATATTAATCATCAGCTGTCAGAGGTGAACTATTACAAGGCTCAGCAGCATATGAGAATAGAGCAGAGAAAAATGCAAGTAGTACCTAAGGACAGAGAGAAACTATAGTACTCCAGAAGAGAGGAGAACAGTGCAACCATATAGAGCTCTCCTATGGCTCCTTGTTTCCTATTCCTGTTTGCGCCAACCCCTTCATCCGTTGGTTGGTTTCCTATTTGTTCTCTTGACCGCGTGACTGAATGTTCCTCCTCCTTTCTTGCTCGGCTATATTTCATTTCTTTTTTTTCACCAGGATTTCACTGCTTGTTTCCTTCCGCGCCCTTCCACTGTCTATGCTTTCTCCCACAACAACCGCACCATCTGTCCTCTGCTCCTCCGCAACCTTGACACCTTTCTGCCTACCAAGGTTGCATTCTGCCACGTACTCGCCGCAACTAAAAATATATTGATTTCCAAAACAAGGGCCCCAACAGGCCCCAACCACATCCTTTTGACTCACCCTGAGTCAATTGTCCTGAGCCGTCTCCACTTCAATGGGTTCGCCCGACCCTGTGCCCTGTTCTGTCTGTGTGCCTTCTCCTTGTTGTCCAAACAAGGGCCCCAACTCTAGGACCTTGTTCAAAGCTAAAGCTTTAAGCTCTTGGAAGGTTTCCACAGCATTCTACCACCCTTGCAGCAACTCATCGGTCTCAGCCTTGATTTTTGTGACAACTTCCTCCCCGGCGATTTCCGGTACGGTGCCAAATACTGTATTTATCTGTGTATCGGCCTCAGAGGCCAATTTTTGCATCCTTTGGGTGCTGATCTTTACGGGTTGTCGAAGCTCCCATATTTCCTGTTTGGCTACTGTCAAAGTCTCCTCTATTTGTTTAATTTGGACCTCTAGTACATCTGCCTGGGCATACAATTGGTCCAGCCTAGTGGGATCCATGGCTTCCTGTATTTCCTTGGAGGTCTGTTGCAGTTGGGAATTCTTGCAGACCCTTCAGTAGGTCGTATGCATCTCTAGCTGCAGTACGTAGGACTTCCTGCATCTTTGTTACTTAGCCATATTTCTCTGATATTTGTGTTGAGTACACAACTGTTGGGTCAGGCAGTGCACGCTGGGCTGCCAACGCCGCCTTGAGTTTCGTATTCTCCTGGTGGAGGTTTGAGTATACCACACTGAGGTGGATTTACTGCTCTACTACCTCTGTTTCTTGCACGTCATATGGTATTTGACTATAGTGGGCAGTCACTGCAGGCCATACTTCCCTGAAATCCTTGACCACCATTTCCAGCTGTCCCTGTAGCAGCTCCTTTTCCATTGTCAGCTGCTCATGTTGTTTAGTAAGCGTGCGTATATGCTGCTGCTATTGTTCATAGTTCTACTGTAGCTCTGAGTGGAGCTTCTCAGCTTTCTTTGCTGCCCTTTGGATGAAATGATACAACTGAGCTGTCCCCCATGTCTCCATGCTCTCAGCACCATAGGTACCCTTATCTGGCCTTCGCTCCTGGAGTGGTTACCCACTGGCAACCGATCTTGCTGACTGGTCTTGGGGTGATTGTGGTGGCATTTTCTGGGGTGAAAATTCCACCATATTTAGGTCTGGTTGCCCCTCTTTCTCTACTGGGTTGGGTGGCTGGAGCAGAGTAGGCTAAGGGAGTGGCCCACCTATGTCTTCAACTGTCTGCTCTGTCTGAGTGATGAGGTTGGTAAAATTAGTCTGCGGGACCACGGTAGGGTTGGCTAGGGGTACTGCTTCCGTACCCATGTTAACCTCCATCCCATGGTCCCCATTGAGTATTCTCCTAATAACTGGGTTGGACATGGTGGTAGATGAGGTGGATGGTGTGGATTTGTGGGGTTCACGGGAGACGGATGAGGTGGTAGGTGGTAGTGGATCTGAATGAGGTGGTGATATATGGATGTTCAGGAAATCTAAGGGGTTAATGGGGGTGTGGAGTGGCAACCCTGTTGCTTCCCCTGTCTCAACTATTGGCTCTTCTTGGATCAGTACCACTGTGATCAATTGTCGGGGTGGATCCTCTCCTGTGAGGTCGACCACCAGAATTGATTCTACAACCTTGGCCCTCTTGGCTTTTGGTGCTGCTACGGGTTTCACAGACCTATTTTTCCCTGCCAACGGTGTGGTTGCTGGGGTTGGTGAACTGAAAAATACATTGGGAATGCGTGCAAAGATGGAGGTTGTGCTTGGAGGTGGGTTCAACTGGGAGACTTGGAATTCTAAAAAAAATTGGAAATGGAGTAGCACTACTCGATATCACCTGAACTACTTAATTAAATATTTTTATCTTCGTTTTCAGTTGTTGAATGATTGGGAGGAGATGCAGGTTCAACACCCTGTTTGCTGCCTCCTCCGTCGTTTCTCCTAGAAACCGGTGGGGCAACATCCCGTCAAAGATGTACGTGTACACCCCATCTCTGACTTCCATCACAACCCCCGGCCACAAACAAACTTTTGTGTGGAAAGTTTCTTCATCAATTTGGAACTTCAGAGGCCTCATCTGGAACATTGTCTTTGGTACACAAGTGGGTCTGAGGAATGTGTGCTTGTGCGTGACTCCAAACCAGACTTGCTCACTACATCCGTCTAGTAGGTTTCTTGGGATCCTTTGTTGGGTCATTACAACGTCGACCATTATGCCATACCAACTTCTGAAGGCTTCTGCATTTACTTCCTTGGTGCTGGGTTCTCCAGACACCTTCCATGGGGTAAACTTCATCGCCAGCGGCTGATCTTCCGCTATCTCCACTGGTATCCTGATGAGGGGGGAAGTCCACTTCCACGTGGCCAGTGCTACTATCAAATACCTATAGATAAATCCAGTTTCCCTCTTATATTTTTCTTCACATGCCTCAAACAGGTCCTTCAACAGGAAGGAGCACCAGTTCATACCCTTTATCCTCTAACATTGCGACTGAGATCAGATTCTTTGTTAGACCTGGTACATGCAATACATCTTGTAAAAGAATGAGTTTACCTAACTCCCTCTGAAAGGTTATGGTACCAATGTCGGTCGCATTGTATCGTCCACCGTCGCCCAACTCAACATGCATCTGGAGACCTTTCTCCACCAAGTCACTGAAAAGATTTGCATCTCCTGTCATGTGAAAGGAAGCGCCACTATCAATATACCACCCCAATCCCAATGCACTAGACAACATGCATGCGATCAATGAGAAGTCCAGCTCAAATTGCGAGGCAAGAGCCTCACCAGCTGCAGATCCAGCAGCCTGCTTGTTCTTCTTCTTCTTGGGGCAATTCGTGGCGTAATGTCCATGATCATGGCAATGAAAGCACTTGACCTTGGACATGTCACGCTCTTTACCATCCGCACCGGATTGAGAAGCCTTCTCCTTGCCTTTCCCCTTCCTTGCTTTGGCAGCCAAAGCGCAGTCTTCTTCATCAGATACCTTTGATGAAGATCCATCTCTGGTAGTCCTCCTGATCTCCTCTTGCATGAGATCCGACCACAGTCGCTCCCATCCCGGCAACTTCTCCCGACCATTGACACTATCTTGATATGCATGCCAAGCCTTCGGAAGACCAAGGAGAGCTAGGTCCACCATATCCTCATCTTCGATAGTCACCCCCACACTTCCCAGCTCATCTCTGCACTGAGTGAACTTCGTGAGGTATTTTGCGATGCTGTCGCCTTTCTCCATCTTGATGTTCCTGAGTCTATCTTTGAGCGCCAGCTTCCTTTGGTCGCTCTTGCTTTGGTATAGATCCATCAAAGCTTTCCACATTAAATATGAAGAATCCTTTCCATGCAGGTTGGATACAATGTGATCCTTTACGCCCTCCAACAGGATCCTTCAACATTTTGCTTGTTTCTTTCGCCAGGCTTCCACAACAACAACATCATTAGAAGTAGGCTTTGGAATCTCTTTCTCCACGAATTCCAACAGCCCTTTATCATCTAATACAGCCTCCATGTGTTCCTTCCATGAAACATAATTCGAAATTCCTTCCAAGGCATATTCGAGTCGCAAACCGTTGAAAGACATTTTCGCCGCGGCACCAAGAACACAAATCTGCAAATTCGAATTTCACCACCAGCTGATAACTCAATCACTTCCGATCTACACTTGAGAACAAATTATTTCCAAATCAGAGATTGACTGCATGGGCTTTTACCATACCTTTCACTTTCCGAAGAAAGATGAATCCGGAGGCTATCTGGCCCGTATGCAGGCTCTGTCCGAGGAAATAAGTTTGCAATCACCGTAATAGATCTCGACAATTAATATAGCTCCGATACCATGTAGAAATTTGATGAATAAATCACTTATTCAATTGATATTAACCTGATCACACATCAATTTCGAATTGCATGCATAACACATAATCTCTTCTACAATTAATTGTCACATGCAGAAAGAATAGAAGCAATAGCACATCAAATCATCACACACATTAACACAGTATGTATGGGGAAAGATTGTAGCTGAAAACCCCTCAGCTATTCTGTATATTATATGGAGAGAACATGCAGCAAATACATAGTACAAACTCCTCACAAGTACTCAGTACTATCTCCCAAAGCTACACAAAAACTAGCTTGGTTTTGAACAAGTCACAGGTTCAAAACACACCCACTAATTTCCCTGCCTCTATTGCGCAATCAAGGTTGGTCTAAATAGAGATCCAAGTTCGAATCTCACTGGCTCCAACTGCGCAATTTTCATTGGTAATTTCCTCCAAGTGTGGTGCAAATCTCATGCACAACTGATCCTCCAACTGATAGCTATACTCACCCTTTCATCTACCTCTTTCACTTGTCGCCACTGAACTGTCCATGCACTAAGTTAAACTGATGTGTTCTTTAGTTGAATAATGAGTTAATAATTAGTGAATTAAATAATATTTAATTTACACAACTCATCTCTAGTGTATTAGCCAGTTAAACTAAATACAACTAGTTCAACTAGTTAACCAGAACACCATCTCCATTAACTGTCGCATCAACTCCACCGAACTCCACCACTTGAGCTCTAACTGAAGTCAACCATGCATTAGCTCAACTAACCCATAGGAAAAGCGTATTTCCTTCTGGTGGCTGCATACCCCACCTCCGGGGGTCAAACTGAAGTGCTCCAAGAGAGTAAACTGAAGTTTAGAGTCCAAATATTATTAAGGGTAAATAATATTTGACTGTTCTATTTTTAGCCCGCCAGTCTAAAAATAGACTTCGACCTAAATGCTAAAAATAGAGATCCATATATTTTTACCAACTTGACCAATCATCCAAGAATAACATCCCGCAACTCCTAGACCATGCTCCATATGACTAAAAATAGACTTTTCGACAAAAATCACATGTGTGGTCCCCACCTAGTTTAGGTGATCACTTTCCAACTAGGATCAGGAAAGATGTTTTAGGAGGCCTTTCTCATCGTTTTCTTGTTGCCATTTTCAACACCCACAGAGGCCACTATGCATTTGTTCCATCAGATCAGGTTGGTAATGGGTTGCATACAAAAAATCCTTCCAAGACCCTGATAACCAAAATGGGTATAGACTCCAAAAATATGCATGTTTTCACCTTATTAATGCTCCGAATGTACCACCAAAGGCAGTCCCAATAGAAAAAATTACAAGCAGACCCATGAGACAAGATCCTGAAAAAAAGCTAAAACACCAACCTGCAAAATGCTTGTTGTAATGAAGAATAATAGTACCTATTTTTGGAGTTGAGAGAAATGCAGAGATCCTCACACTGTCCATGGTTCCAGGCTCCAAATCCATGAGCACGGCTCAAGGCACAAATCTCCAAGCATCCTTCCTCCAAACCTGCAATAGTATGGTTGCATCCTTCCTCAAAACCAGCGACAGTATGGCCGCATCCTCCCTCCTTCCTTGGACAAACGATGCAACCGAAGGGAAATGAACGAGGGAAATTAAAACTTTTGATATTTGAAAATTTTTGACATTTTGAAATGAAACACATGTGTTTTTTTTAAGACCACTCAAATTAATTTAAAAATATATATTTTTTAATAATTATAATAATTTTTAAATAATTAAAATAATTTCTAAATAATTAAATGTTTGTTTATTTTGATTGTTTAAAAATATTTACAATAAAAAAAATAAAACATATATTTTTGAGAAGCAATTAAAATTATATGATTAAATAATGGACTGATTTTTGCATATAGTAATCCTTCTACCCTACTAAATCATCATGCTTTATTAAAAGGAGTTTTAAACTTTACACTATTAAATTATGTTGCATTTTAAATATTGCATTTGCAACCATGATCAAGAATCATAAGAGTTGTTTATTCATGTAACACGCTCAATATGCAAGGTTTTTTATTCATGTAACACGCTTAGTAAATATCCTTGCATATTGAAAACATATCTAATTAGTTGGAGCCTGTGTTGCCGTTTATTTTGGCATATGGTTAACACTAGTGAATTATCCATAGTTAAAAAATTTGATGCTAGGAGGTTTGATATAGAAATGTCAGCTATGTTGCTCAGGGGTCAAATATAGAAATGTCAGCTATGTTGAAGTATTAGCATGTTAAGGTCTTCTCTGTGATGAATAATATGCTCACAATGGTCTTTGTAAGGAGTCGTTGAAATTTTTCAATTAGATGCAACATAATGGGATGACACTCGATAATTTCACCTTTTCCACTAATTTTGCAGCATGTGCTAGTTTATGATGCAGTTCCAATATATCATCATCATTAAAGTTAGGTTGGACTCAAATATATTTGTGGAAAATTCTCTTCTTTACCTATATACCAAATGTTTCAGCATAGAATAGGCATGATTAGTATTTGATAATATGTTTTAATAGAGGGAAGCTAGAGTGCAGCGTGGCAAGGTAGGAGGCCTCTTGATGTGTGTCGCAGCCCTTTAAGGACTTGTTTGGTGACTATGGGGAGGATCGCAGGGCTGTAGCAAGATAGATCATGTTGTGCCCAATACTTATTTAACTCAAGGAAGAAGTGTTATTCCATCTTAGGTGTGGTAAAGATATTTATAAAAGATCTGAAGTATTACAAGGGGCTTTGAACTTTGTCAAATATGTCCTAGGAGATGACTCCAGGGAAATGGGAAAATCCTGAGAACAGTGAAAATCCTAGATCCATCAAACGGTTAGGGATTTGGGGGTTAAACAGTTAGGGATTTGGGGGTTAGGGGTTAGGGCAGATTTAAGTGCATTTAGGGGTTAGGGGAATATTAATTATGAGTTAGTGGTTAAGGGATTAGGGATTGGGGGCTTAAGGGTTAGGGGATTTAGGTGCAGTTACTAGGGGTTAGGTGAATAATGATTTAGTGGTTAAGGGATTAGGGATTAGGGGCTTAGGGGTTATGGGAAGAGAATGGTCATTCCAGATGCTCTGAAAGTGTTGAGGCTTTAGCTAAGTCACAAGTATTGTCTACTAGGAAGGCTTTCCAGATAAGTTGGCTGGCATCACTATGACACTATTACGGAATTAGAAGGGAAGAGAAAGGAAAAGGCTCAGGTATCATATGAGAGAAGGAAGCAATTGGAAAAATTGAGATCAAAAGAAGTGGAGTTAGCCAAAAATCATCTTACCCCAGAGATGGATAAGATAAAACTTGACAACATATCGGTCAATTTCCTTGACCCTTTATTGGTTATTGTCAGCGAGAGGATAAGTCTTGAAGAGAAGACCTGGGTTCAGGGATGAGGGCCAACAAGGTTTTCCGCCGTAGTCTAGATTCACGCCGCCATTTACACTCTGCTCCGAAGGGCAGAGAGTCTCACCCGAGGTGTGCTGTGACCCTACTGTGATCGGGAGCAGATTGGTATCATTCCCACAACATCCAAATAGGTGAATAACTAAGGTCCTAGATAGTCAGGACATAACATTCCATATCATGCATTCTTCAGAAAACCAGTTAAACTAACAAGAAACAAAATTTTAAGCGTAGCCTATAACAACACTCATTCATATTCAAAATCTCATATCATAACAACACTCTTGAGTATATTAATCATCAGCTGTCAGAGGTGAACTATTACAAGGCTCAGCAGCATATGAGAATAGAGCAGAGAAAAATACAACAAGTACCTAAGGACAGAGAGAAACTACAGTACTCCAGAAGAGAGGAGCACAGTGCAACCAGATAGAGCTCTCCTATGGCTCCTTGTTTCCTATTCCCGTTTACGCCAACCCCTTCATCCGTTGGTTGGTTTCCTATTTGTTCTCTTGCCCGCGTGACTGAATGTTCCTCCTCCTTTCTTGCTCAGCTATATTTCATTTCTTTTTTTTCACCAGGATTTCACTGCTTGTTTCCTTCTGCGCCCTTCCACTGTCTATGCTTTCTCCCACAACAACCGCACCATCTGTCCTCTGCTCCTCCGCAACCTTGACACCTTTCTGCCTACCAAGGTTGCATTCTGCCACGTACTCGCCGCAACTAAAAATCTATTGATTTCCAAAACAAGGGCCCCAACAGGCCCCAATTACATCCTTTTGACTCACCCTGAGTCAATTGTCCTGAGCCGTCTCCACTTAAATGGGTTCGCCCGACCCTGTGCCCTATTCTGGCTGTGTGCCTTCTCCTTGTTGTCCAAACAAGGGCCCCAACTCTAGGACCTTGTTCAAAGCTAAAGCTTTAAGCTCTTGGAAGGTTTCCACAACATTCTACCACCCTTGCAGCAACTCATCGGTCTCAGCCTTGATTTTTGTGACAACTTCCTCCCCGGCGATTTCCGGTACGGTGCCAAATACTCTATTTATCTGTGTATCGGCCTCAGAGGCCAATTTTTGCATCCTTTGGGTGCTGATCTATACGGGTTGTCGAAGCTCCCAGATTTCCTGTTTGGCTACTGTCAAAGTCTCCTCTATTTGTTTAATTTGGACCTCTAGTACATCTGTCTGGGCATACAATTGGTCCAGCCTAGTGGGATCCATGGATTCTTGTATTTCCTTGGAGGTCTGTTGCAGTTGGGCATTCTTGCAGACCCTTCAGTAGGTCGTATGCATCTCTAGCTGCAGTACGTAGGACTTCCTGCATCTTTGTTACTTAGCCATATTTCTCTGATATTTGTGTTGAGTACACAATTGTTGGGTCAGGCAGTGCAGGCTGGGCTGCCAACGCCGCCTTGAGTTTCGTATTCTCCTGGTGGAGGTTTGAGTATGCCACCCTGAGGTGGATTTACTGCTCTACTACCTCTGTTTCTTGCACGTCATATGGTATTTGACTATAGTGGGCAGTCACTGCAGGCCATACTTCCCTGAAATCCTTGACCACCATTTCCAGCTGTCCCTGTAGCAGCTCCTTTTCCATTGTCAGCTGCTCATGTTGTTTAGTAAGCGTGCGTATATGCTGCTGCTATTGTTCATAGTTCTACTGTAGTTCTGAGTGGAGCTTCTCAGCTTTCTTTGCTTCCCTTTGGATGAAATGATACAACTGAGCTGTCCCCCATGTCTCCATGCTCTCAGCACCATAGGTACCCTTATCTGGCCTTCGCTCCTGGAGTGGTTACCCACTGGCAACCGATCTTGCTGACTGGTCTTGGGGTGATTGTGGTGGCATTTTCTAGGGTGAAAATTCCACCATATTTAGGTCTGGTTGCCCCTCTTTCTCTACTGGGTTGGGTGGCTGGAGCAGAGTAGGCTAAGGGAGTGGCCCACCTGTGTCTTCAACTGTCTGCTCTGTCTGAGTGATGAGGTTGGTAAAATTAGTCTGCGGGACCACGGTAGGGTTGGCTAGGGGTACTGCTTCCGTACCCATGTTAACCTCCATCCCATGGTCCCCATTGAGTATTCTCCTAATAACTGGGTTGGACATCGTGGTAGATGAGGTGGATGGTGTGGATCTGTGGGGTTCACGGGAGACGGATGAGGTGGTAGGAGGTAGTGGATCTGAATGAGGTGGTGATATATGGATGTTCAGGAAATCTAAGGGGTTAATGGGGGTGTGGAGTGGCAACCCTCTTGCTTCCCCTGTCTCAACTATTGGCTCTTCTTGGATCAGTACCACTGTGCTCAATTGTCGAGGTGGATCCTCTCCTGTGAGGTCGACCACCAGAATTGATTCTACAACCTTGGCCCTCTTGGCTTTTGGTGCTGCTACGGGTTTCACAGACCTATTTTTCCCTGCCAACGGTGTGGTTGCTGGGGTTGGTGAACTGAAAAATACATTGGGAATGCGTGCAAAGATGGAGGTTGTGCTTGGAGGTGGGTTCGACTGGGAGACTTGGAATTCTAAAAAAATTGGAAATGGAGTAGCACTACTCGATATCACCTGAACTACTTAATTAAATATTTTTATCTTCGTGTTCAGTTGTTGAATGATTGGGAGGAGCTGCAGGTTCAACACCCTGTTTGCTGCCTCCTCCGTCGTTTCTCCTAGAAACCGGTGGGGCAACATCCCGTCAAAGATGTACGTGTACACCCCATCTCTGACTTCCATCACAACCCCCAGCCACAAACAAAATTTTGTGTGGAAAGTTGCTTCGTCAATTTGGAACTTCAGAGGCCTCATCTGAAACATTGTCTTTGGTACACAAGTGGGTCTGAGGAATGTGTGCTTGTGCGTGACTCCAAACCAGACTTGCTCACTACATCCATCCAGTAGGTTTCTTGGGATCCTTTGTTGGGTCATTACAACGTCGACCATTAGGCCATACCAACTTCTGAAGGCTTCTGCATTTACTTCCTTGGTGCTGGGTTCTCCAGACACCTTCCATGGGGTAAACTTCATCGCCAGCGGCTGATCTTCCGCTATCTCCACTGGTATCTTGATTAGGGGGGAAGTCCACTTCCACGTGGCCAGTGCTACTATCAAATACCTGTAGATAAATCCAGTTTCCCTCTTATAGTTTTCTTCACATGCCTCAAACAGGTCTCTGGCTTGTTGATTAACTCAATTTTTTCTCCCTTTCCTCCTCTTCGGGTGCCATACATAGTGTAGTAGTCTGTATCCCCTGACTTCTTCGCCCATTTGGATATGGTTTGGAACACTGAAGAGACGTCCCCTCCTTCTTGCGACAGCCCTGTCAACCTATCAATGTCTTCGGTGTGAATCAGGATTTCCTTCCCCATCCACAGAGAGACGTTCTGAATTCTGCTCAACAGGAATTTGGTGCACTGCATTGAAGTGCCTATAGTCCCAAATACTGGTAAGTTCCTCAAATTCATTATCGAGGACTGCTGGATACCTCTAAACTTGGGCAGGACTCTTGCTGCCACCCATCCCACTTTTTTTGTATAATTTTCAATGTATACCTGTATTTTTAGCGCAGGAAACTCAAAGGAATTTGTGAGGTCTGCGTAAATTAAGGTCGCACTGTCATATTTCCCAACGAGGGACTCCATTTTCTGAATCCTGCTGTCCAGCTCCTATTCTACCACTACTGGGATTACTCTTGTAATCTTTGCTCGCCGTTGATACACCTGAAAAACAGTTCCCTATCTCTTCTCTTGACTCTCCTCTTCTAGACGCCTTCTCTGCTCTGGTTCTGCTCCAACTTTCCTTGCTCCTTCAGAGGTTTCTAACTCTAACTCAGATTTTTTCAGCATTCTCAAACTTTTCTGCATGCAGGTTAGGTAAGTAACCAGCACGGGTGAGGTTCATGAGACCCCATGACTAATTAATGTTTCCTTGGCTTCTCCCGCGGCTACGATCGTGCGATTAGTTAGCTGCTGAGGTGGGTTCTGACACTGCTAACTGTGGGTTTGGGATTTGGATAGACGCAACGGCTGGTTGTTATGTCTAATTATGGAAAATTTATTACAGTATGGATAATGCTAATTATGGCAATTATTTCCAAATATTGGTGATCCTACGGACTGACACTAGTACTATGCTAAATGATGGTGGGCTGATGTTCGGAATGCTTTTCTTCCTGACGTGGACGACAAGCTGGACCCTACCCCTCCCCGACCACCAATGGTTGCATTGCAGTCTCCGAAACTGAGTTGATATTTATTCCATTATGGTAAACCTATCTATGTCATCTCGGGTGCGAGAGACTTATGACGCTAATCTACCCTACGTACTCCTCTCGGGTGCGAGACTTATTGAAATTGAAATGAAAAACTTACTCTTGGTAGGTTTCAGGCGTGCGCCGTTGACCCATCCTTGTAGAACCTGGTCGTTTAACTGTGCCAATCAGGCTGCTCCTGACGGTTTGATCTCTATGACATGAAATGGTCCTAGCCAATGCATCTGCAATTTCCTTGGGAACTTCTCGAACTTGCTGTCGTAGAGTAGGACCTTGCCTCCAATTTGGAAAGTCTTGTGTTTGATATGTCGATCATGCCAAGCTTTCCGCCTCTCCTTTTCTACTGTCTGGTGAAATTTTGCAACAAACTGTCCTTCCTCAAGTTCCTGTAGCTCGTGTAATCGCTCCTTTAAAGATTCCTCTTCAGATAGCTACATTGTTGTGGCGATCAAAAGGCTTGGTACCGTGAATTATGCTAGGACAACTGCTTCTCTGCCATAGACTAGCTGGAATGGTGTTTGCTTATGTAGGCATTTTACCGTTGTGCGGTATGCCCACAGGGTTGCTGGTATCCGTTAGTCCCAGTCATCACGCTCCGCGTTACATATGTTTGTCAAGCCTTTTTCCAGTATCCTGTTAAATGCTTCCACACTGCCATTTGCTTGTGGATGATATGGGCTACTCTTATGGTGTTGTATCAGGAATTGCTGCAGTAGAGACTTAATTGTGTCGTTGATGAAATGTGTACCCTAGTCACTGGTTAGGCTTCTTGGACACCCAAATCGGCTAATTATGTTTTCAAATATGAATCTAGCAGCAGTATCTATAGTACAGTTCCTTACTGGCACGGCTTTTTCCCAGCGATTCAATTATTCGGTCGTTGTTATTATGTACCTAGCCTTTGAATTTCTTGCAGGCGACGTAATTGGCCCGACAAAATCGACTGCCCATTTCTTGAATGGTTGGAGTATCTTTACAGGATGAAGCGGAAGCTCATCCCTGTGGTAGCGTCGTCCGGTCCACTGACATACGTCACATTTCTGAACATACGCTTTACTATCCTCGTGCACTGTTAGCCACTAGAGACCTACTTGTAGTACTTTGCGTGTTGTTGGTTTAGCTCCCACGTGCCCTCCCACGACACCACTGTGGCTTTCCCATAGTATAGCTTCCCTTTCATGATGCAGAACACATCTTCGAAGAACTTGGTCCAGCCCCATCTTGTATAGTTGCCCTGCAATCAGCTGATACTCCGCAGCTCGAACTACCAGATGTTTCTTTTGTGTTGTAGTATATTCCTGTGGACACTGTCCTGTGGTAAGGTAGGTTGCTATTTCATTCAGGTAGTCTGGGATGGCTTCTACTCTGAAAATATCAGCATCCGGTAGCTGATCAACTAGAGATCCTCCACTTTCACCATTCTCTAGTCGGGACAAGTGATCAAGCCCTACATTGAGCTTCCCAGGCTTTACAATTACTTTGAATGTGAATTATTCGAAAAGTAGGAGCCATCGGAAGATTCTCCCTTCTAAGACTGGCTTGTTTACCAGATATTTTAATGCGGAATGATCCGTGAAGAATTTGAACTTACCTCCAAATAGGTAGTGGCAGAATTTCTGGAGAGAGTACAACATTGCCAGTGCTTCCCGCTCTGTTTTTGTGTAGTTGCGCTCGGCTGTTGACAACTTGTGACTGGAAAAATATACTGGATGATTGAATGAAGTGTCTCCCAGTTGAGCTAGAACTGCACCAAGAACAATGCCAGACACGTCAATGTGTAAATGGAACTGTTTGTCCTAGTTCGGGTGGAATAGTATTGGTGCACTCGCCAATTTTTCTTTCAGCACATCCAGCGCCTTTCTGCAGCTTTCTGTCCACTGGAATTGTTTGGATTTCTTTAATATTTTTTCTAAGGGTGCTATTATTTTTACGTAGTAGCAGATGAAACTCCGGTAGTAGCCTGTGTGTCCCATAAGTGAACTTAGCTGTTTGACGGTCTCCGGTGCCTCCATATTGACAATAAATGCTACTTTGGTCGAATCTACGCAAACACCTTGATTACATACCACGTGCCCCAACAGTGTTCCAAATGGTACGGAAAATATACATTTCTTCATATTCAACAAGATCTGTAGTTGTCTACACCTATCAAACATTACTCTCAGCAGGCTCGCATGATCTTTCAGCAAGCTATACACAGTCCAGTCGTCCATATAGACTTCTAAGAACTTGTGGATGTATTCTTGGAACGTCGCTATCACAATGTGAGAGAAAACTGCAGGTGCATTCTTCAGTCCAAATGTCATGACGTTGTATGTGAAAGAGCCCCATTCTGTAGTGAAGGTTGTATTTTTCTTGTCTTCTTCTGCTATTCTCACCTGATGGTAACCTGAAAAGCCATCGGTGAATGAGTATGCCTCGTTCCCTGCAACGTTGTCGAGGACTTCGTCACTAAATGGGGTAGGGAACGGATCATGGATACAGACATTGTTTAAGCTTCTGTAATCCATGCAGACTCGTATCTCTCATTTCTCATTTTTTCTTTGTATAACTATGGGGCTTACCAATTCTGCCTCTTCTACAGGGAATATTAGCCTGGCCTTTAGCATTTTATCGATCTCTACTTTCACTTTTTCCTTCACCCTTGGGTTTAGATGATATGGTCTCTGTTTCACCAACCTAGCATCAGGCTTTAATATTATCCTCATTTCCCCCATATCTCCTTTTATGCCTTTGAGATCTGCCACTGATGACGGAAACAAGTCCTCATACCCCTCAAGTAGACTGAATATTTCCTTTGTTGTCTGCTTGTCCCAGTAGTCTCCAATGGTTGCCAGCTTGGGTTTGTCCTCTGTCCCAATATTTAGTTTTTTAGTTCTGAGTGGCAGGAGGTGGATACCTTCTGTAGTTGGTTCTTCTTTAATGTCCCTCTCCCCATCTGTTTCTTCGAAATACAGGTGTTTGAGATCCTCCAGATTTTCATCGTCCATCACGTTATTAATCTTCTGACACGCTACCTTTTGCTGGATACCTTGGTACCGAAGTGATTGCTCGCCCGTCTATTTTGGATACTCTCTAGCCACATTTCCTTCCTGGTCGTAGTTATAGCATCTTACCGTACCTCTACCTCCTGTTTGGCCCCCTCGCATGCCTCCTCCTCTTCCTCGGGGAGCTTCATTTTCTCTGTATGACGGCCGGTCCAGCCGCTCCGCCAAGGCGTCCAGTTCTCGGCATTGCTCTATGCTGTGGGTGGTTGAGGCACAGAATTCACAATATACATTATTTGGAACGTTGGAATACTTCTGTAAGATCAGACACATGCGAGGTTGATGATCCATGTTTTTTCATACCTCACAATATTCATTGGTGGATGGACTTTGTTATGCATGGAACCCTGTATATTGTTGTTATGGTGGGAATATCCCTTGGGTGTTTATTTGCGCGACCGCTCCTAGTGGTGGGGCCCCTTGTGCTCCCGCAGCTGATGTCCCCACAGTTTGGCCTCACAACCGAGAGCATTCCGTGGCTATATGTCCCTCCATGAGATAGTGCATGCACCACACGTTTGGTCTCGGTGGTCACATGGGTTGAATTTTCTTGAGTTTCTTTGTTAGGCTGGCTATTTGATGTTGCAAACCCACAATCAAGGGGTCTTGTACCGTTGCGCCCCCTTTGAACTCTTGTGGATAACCCGCCATGGCTTCTATCTTCATCGCCTGCTCCAGGGCATCTTGTAATGTGTTGATCCTTTGTTGAGTCAGTGGAGTTAGGGTCAAGGGTAATAAAGCCTTAATGAACCAATCCCTCTAATGGTTTGGATCAATTGGATAGCTAAGTTTCCCAAACGGCATCCTTGAATCTCCGCATCAAATTCCAAGCAGTTTATCCTTCTCTCTGCTTGATCTCCCACATTTCTGACAGGCCTTGTTGGTTCGTCTGAGGCAGTTTGAATTCCTTAATGAAATCCCTCTTTACATCAGCCATTGCTGGATTCGGGTGAGCCTCTGACCATTTCATAAACCATCGTAGGGCCCTCTCCCTAAGAGTGGTCTGAAATTATATCAACTTTCCAACATCTGGTGTTTGTCGTGCCCTCTAGATGGCCTCACAGAGATACCAGTGTTGTTCAACGTCGTCATTCCCTTTCCTATAGAATTTTGGGTACCATGTAAGTGATCCCGCCAGGCTTACTTAAATGGGCGGTATTATAATGAATCCATTGGATCCTGGTTGTGAGACGGGGCCACTAGAAATCCCGATACTAGCTTGTGCTCCAGTTGGAGACACAATGTGGTGCAATCTACTTAATTCACATAACTTAACAAAAATTTCACCTATGGGCTTGTAGAGCACCAGGGGAAGGTTAGGATTAGAGCTACTAGAATTGAGGGAACTAGGAATACCTTGAGATATGGACGTCGGCCTTTCGTGAAAAATTTGCTCCATTGCAACGTGCATCTCCAGATCAGACACCTCCTCTGGGCGCACGTCTGTACCTTCTTCGTCAAACTTCTTTCCTTGCTCCACTTGGGATGGACTCCTATACACCTGCCGCACTTCTTTCATGGCCCTTCCTATATCCCAGGGACCCACCTGACCTTCCATTCCTTTCATCATTTGAGGCACCTCCTCTTTTTCCTTTCGACTACTTCCTTGTCTCTTCAACTCCTTCATCACCCTCTCTCGCCACCTTTCTGCAATCTGCGCCCTCCGATGTGCTCGCCGCTCCCTGAGCCTATTGGTAGTCTCGACATCCATACTCATACTCCCTCTTCATGGTTCTAATAACATCTCTCCCTCAGTCCCTTCCCCCGGCACTAGGGGTTTTATGCTTCCATCCCTGCTTTCTAGAATCCCATCAGTCCTTCATCTACCATTAATGCCTTGATCCACAAGGGGATCTCATTCAGTAGTTTCCCCATTAACCCAGATCTAAAAGTACTCTCTTCCTTTGAGAAATACTGGCAGCACTCGGCTACAAACTCGAATATATATCCTTCCAAAGTAGATTCCACCCAAAAATCTATAGCTCAGGTTAATTCAGTGTTTAACTGATGAAGGGTCACCAGATCTTCGTGTGCCCACTTGCGATTGATCTTGCGTGACTTTCCCTTTATGGTCTTGGTCTGAAGCCTCCACAACCAGTTGTAGAGTTCTTCTGGGAACTTTCCCCAAAATAATTAGTAGTTATCACTAGCAGAGTCAGAGAATAGGACCAAGTCTCTAATCGTTTTCTCCTTTTGTCCTCTCAGCTCAGCGTGCTGAGCTATGAACTGATCTAGGTGGTTATCCCACCAGCTTCGTATTTCTCTTTCGAAGATCTGAGATACCATGATCTAGCTCCCAAATGTATTTTCAGGTCTTGAAAATGGAACCATTTGTTGGCAAGAGAATAGGTCTCACAGAGAATACTTGGGTTCGGGGTTGAGGGCAAACAAGTTTTTCCATTGTAGTCTAGATTCACACCAGCATTTACACTCTGCTCTGAAGGGCAGAGAGTCTCACCTGAGGTGTGCCGCGACCCTACTGTGATCAGGAGCAGATCGGTATCATTCCCACGACATCAAAATAGGTGAATAACTAAGGTCCTAGACAGTCAGGACATAACATTCCATATCATGCATTCTTCAGAAAACCAGTTAAACTAACAAGAAACAAAATTTTAAGTGTAGCCTATAACAGCACTCATTCATATTCAGAATCACATATCAGAACAACACTCTTGAATATATTAATCATCAGCCGTCAGAGGTGAACTATTACAAGGCTCAACAACATATGAGCATAGAGCAGAGCAAAATACAACAAGTCCCTAAGGACATAGAGAAACCATAGTACTCCAGAAGAGAGGAGAATAGTGCAACTAGATAGAGCTCTCCTGTGGTTCCCTGTTTCCTATTCCTGTCTGCGCCAGCCCCTTCATCCGTTGGCTAGCTCCCTATTTGTTCTCCTTCCCGCGGGACTGACAATTCCTCCTCCTTTCTTGCTCGGTTGTCTTTCGTTTCTTTCTCTTCACCGGGAGTTCACTGCTTGTTTCCTTCCACGCCCTTCCGCTGTCTATGCTTGCTCCCACAACAACCGCGACATTTGTCCTCTACTCCTCTGCAACCTTAACACCTTTCTGCCTACCTAGGTTGTGTTCCGCCACATAATCGCCGCAACTAAAAATCTGTTGATTTCCAAAACAAGGACCCCAATAGTTGTTCAGAAGGAGTATGAATACACCACCATTAATATCAAGGTAAACGACCCCTAGAAAATCAAGGGGTTAAGGGGTTAGATGTTTTGGGTTTAGGGGGTTAAATGGGTTAGGGTTTTAGAGGTTTATGGGGTTATTGGATTTAGTAGTTAAGGATTTTAGGGGTTAGGGGTCGTTATGGGTTAATGGGGCTAGGGTTTAGGGGGTTAAATGGGTTAGGGAATTAGGGGTTTAGGGGGTTAAATGGGTTGGGGGTTGGCAATTAGTGTTTAAGGAGTTAGGGGTTAAGGGTTAGAGGTTTAGGGGTTAGGGGGTTAAATGGGTTAGGCGCGCATTTAGAGGTTTAGGGGCTTAGGGGATTTAGAAGTTAAGGGGTTTAGGGGTTTAGTAGTTTAGGGGTTTAGGAGTTTAGCAGTTTAGGGGTTTAGGGGGTTAAATGGGTTAGGGGTTAAGGGTTTAAGGATTAGTGGTTAAGGGTTTCGAGGTTTAGGGTTTAGGGGTTGTTACACAGCATTTTGTCACCATCCCTACATTCCCTCATCCCGCACATTGGAGGGCTATTACCGTGACCTATGAGTAGTAACATGACCTAAAATAACCTTCATGGCATCCTCTTGCATAAGAAAAATCATTCCCCTGAAGAAATTTTCCTCTGGAAACCCTAAAAACAGATATTTTTTCCCTGGCGTGACTAGCCAGTTCAGCCCTCGCACCAATGGGGGAAATCCACCATAGAGGGCACGCCAACTGGCGCTCTGTCCCTGTGTCTCACTCACGCCAAGATTAATAAGGGATTTAAAAAAAAAAAAAATGGCAGAAGTTTGATTCCAACAAACTCCTGAATGAGTCACTAAAAGGAGTTGGGTGGTTTGGCTCCAGATCTCCATTTATGGGAAGCGGTTTTCCACCTATAATGGAAGCTTTCTTAGAGATAGGGCCAATCCCGTGATTATAGGGATCCCAACTCCCCTTCCTCCATCTATAAAAGATTGCCTTATCCCTTAGCAAGCTAGCTGAACTTGTATGAAGGAAACTATAGCCAGAGAGCTGTTGAGAGCTAAGTCGAAGAGAGAGATAGCTTTGTCTAGTTTCCCGACAGGCTTTGTTGAGACGTGCTCCGCTGTCAGCCCTACCAAAGGAAGATCAAGCGTTAGAGCTTTGGATTGTGTCTTTCCTTTGTTATTTTAATGATAAGCGACTTGATTATGGTTCAATTCATGTTTTTATTTCTTTACGCAATGAATTATATCCTCTCTGACTGATGTATGGTTACATGCTTTAGATTTTATGTTGTTTGTCGTTGTTTTTTGGCATGTGTGTAGGTGTTCGGACATGTCGAACGGAAGGATCGTGATCTCCCAAGTGAGAGACGAGAAATGTCATCTTTCCTTCAACGACCACTGCGTAGGATTCGAGGTAGGAAATTTGTTATGATTTTTTTCGTTTTGTAATTAGGAACCTGCATCACTGCGTGATTTGATTGTTGCTAGACCCGATCTAGGCTAGTAGGGATTTCCTCTGTCCACAGAGGGGATTTACCTCCTCAAAAAACTAGCAACTCCACTGGGAACTAGTTGGATTTAGTCTTTTCTCCTTTGGTTTTTTTTGGCTTTTGATTGATTGATTTGCTCTTCTGGTTCGCCTCCTTTTGGTGTAAAACCCGTGTTCAACCCCCAGAAGACCTGATCTAGTCTCTGTTTGCTCTTTTTCATTTCTTCCCATAGTAAACTCGATTGGTGCAGTGTATAGCTTGACAGTCGTGCCAACTGGTGCTTTTTGCTAGTTAAGCCCCCGCGCCAACACTGTTTTGGCGCAGAATACAGCTAAAAAGTTGTGCCAACTCTGTTTGGTGTTAGGGTTTGCTTTTTCTTTAGCCCTCTGAGTTTGATTTCTAGTCCTGGTGTCATTTTTATGAGTGATTAAGTGCCTTGAAGTCTTTGTTGACTGTGTTTGACCCTTGTCCTCCGATTTTTTTCCCTTTACCATCATTTTTGCATTCTAGCCCTAGGGTTTCTAGGTGCTATAGTGTGCTAAGCCTCCTGTGGGAGTTTTTGGTTCTTACTTTTCTAGTCAACTCCATTTTCTCTTCTTTGCATTAGTTTTGTTGAAATCCATTGTATCATTGCGTTGGTTGAGTGATAGTTCTATTTTTCATTCAAGTTTCACTTTGCCTCATTTCAAGCCTAGATTACACGGTTTGTGTGGGTCTTTTTGAGATTATTTTTCAATTTGAGGGATTTCTTCATCAATTTGGGTCTTTATTGTGTGTGTTTGCATTGAGTGAACTTGTTTTTTTCAACTCTTTCACTTTCATTTCTCGAATTTATTTCTTCATTATTTTTTCATTTCGTTTGGTGCATTTGCTCTAAAACATTGAAAAATAAAAAAACAAATCTCTTTGCATTTTGATTAGTTTAGTGAAAATTGAAAGCTTTTCCACATTATTAGTGTTATATAACTCTAAAAGAAAAGTTTTTAGTTGCATTAGTGTGCATAAGAGGCATTAGTGGATGTTTTTGTGATCATTTTGATTGCTATTTGAAAAGCTCCCAACCTTCTCGTAGTTAGCTCTTCATCGAACAAAGTGATATATTGTGGCATGTAGTGTGCATTTAGAGGATTTTTGAGATACAACATTTGATAGGGCCTAAAATTGAAACATAATTTAAAGATCAACTATAAAATTTATTCAATTAACCTAAGGCAACATTGAAACATTAACAGAATATCTAGAGGTCTAGGCTAGTGACGTGTTTCGGTATCATTAAACCTAGTAGCTGTTGTTCGCCTTCTGGCTTTAGATAGCGCTAGTACATACTTGTGCTCCCCATACCATCACGTATATAAAGGGAGACCCTACTAGGTTGCTATCCTTTATCCGTAGGAAGCCGAGTTTGCTACCTTTTACCCATGATACATCAGACATAGCATTCAGGGAGATTACATGTACGTACGTCAAGTCCTTGGTTGATTTCTCTTTCATTTTTTAACCAAGGTGTATATGGAAGTTCACAAATATCTGATACACCCATCTACCTATATTACCAGAGCAGTCATTTCGATATTTTCTGACTCATTAAATTTGAAAATATCATCAAGCGCTTGTCCTTTCATGCTTGTTTCCAAATTGAAAGAGATAGAGTCATCCTTTACTTGTTTCTAGACTCTTAAAACATGAAACAGTAACATTTTCCAGTTTCAATGTGGTAAAATTAATCACCTACGATCGCACGCCCATTTAGAGATTGTTTTTTGGCCTGTTGTTGTTTGCCTTGGTTTTGCTCGTGTGTCTTTGTTTTGATCTCTTCCTCTTTTTGTTACTGTCATAGTGGCAGAACCCTCAGTTTTGTCTACTGGTAGTCCTTACACTGACGATTCATCAGAGGTCTCTTAGTGCTCTGCTGAGCAGCAGTAGCCTATTTTATCTAAGTTTCCCGATGGGGGACTAGTTATATCTAAGCTTCCCTTTCATGGACCAGTTGACTTCAATTGGCCCTTGTCCAACGCTTGGTTTGGATTTGGAGTAGGGGAACATTTCCCTTCTCTTACATCGGGATCACCTTTCTTAGCTACCATTTTACCTCCTAGTCCTCGCCGTCTTTTAGAATATCTTGCGGCAGGATCAGATATGGACTCACCCAGTCCTTCTCCTAGTGAGGAAATTCCTACATCTAGTGAAGATTACCAGCTTTTTCCAGAAAACATCCCTCAATCTTCTGTCATGTCTTCACCTGGTCCTTCGCTTCCAGCTAGATATAGGTCTTTAAGTCAGGTCATGGCCACTGTGGCCTCTATGGGAATATCGACTCCATCCATGAGGCCAGATATTCCTTCATTAGGGATGTGGCCATTGACACCTCTCACGGCATAACCTTTCGTCACATCAGTACCTGTTAGGCCTACTGTCTGCGTAGCTGCATCTACGCCCGCTGTCACTACTCAGCCAAATAGGACCTCGTCAATTCCTGAAGAAATTTACATAGCTTCTGCTATTCTGGAGAATATTTATCCTGAGGAGTATCGATTGTCTTTACAGCCATCAAAATCTGAGGTTGGTCAGTCCTCTCAAGATCTCAATCGTCCTTACTTTTCCCATTATGGACTGGATGGTACCCCGATTTATGTATTTCCTTATCCATATGACGAGCAGGGCAACCCTCTTCGTTTTCCTGCTCCTGAGGCTTATCAGTATATTAAAGATTTTCTATCTGCCCAGGCTGAGCAACCCTCTAACCCACAAGGAAAACCCTTCCAAGGACAACCTTCGGCCCAACCAGGTTATCTATACGACCCGCAAGGACAACCCTTATAGGGACAACCTTCGGGCCAGCAGGGATTGTTGTACGGTCCACAAGGGCAGTCTTACAACCCTCAATGTCAACCTCTACAGCCTCACTCTGTGGTCCAACCAAGGCAACCTCAAGGACCCACAGGCCAACCGGGGTATCAACCCGAACCGTTGTACGGTCCTGGGGGGCAAATCCATCGTTCTCAACCTTTGGTGCAACCTCAGCAACCTCGGTTTCCAATTGGTCTGAATGTTGCACAACCAGGGCCATCTTATGGTTCTGTCACAGGTCAACCTAGTTATCAGGCACAACCTAGCCCTCTCCCGCCATCATGCCAACCTGCTCAGTTGGGGCAGCCTGGTGTCCTTCATCATCTAGGTCAAACTATTCAACCAGGACAACCTATTTAGCCAGGTCAACCTGTTCAAATAGGACAACCTGCACAACCAGTTAACCCTGCTCAACAGTCGATCTATTCTATGCCACAGCCGAACCTGCCTGTGCGCCCAACTTATCAAGCTCAGCAGGGCCCCACTTACAAGTAGCCCGTTCGACCCCAAGGTGGCTATTACCCTCAAGGTAAATCTCGACCGGTTTACAACCCGCCCCAAGGTTCTGGTTATTACCTTCAATAGCCATGCTAAAATTATACTCAGTATTCAAATCCATACACTACTCAAACGGGGCCTACATATAATTAGGGTCAATACCTTGGTTATCAACCCCCATACCCTCGTTATCAGCAACCGTATCAACCTAATTATCTGGCTTATACCCCCTATGGTCAGAATCCTCCAGGAAAAAACCAATGGGGGTAGATTTATGCTCAACCAGGTTGGAGTACAGGTACAGGTCCTTATCAGGGACCTGGCATGCCTTTTAAACCTCAGTTACCTTTCCTCACCACATTGGAGTTACCAGATGTATCTAAATTGACCAATGACCCAATTCTTCATAATCCGTATTGGCCTCCAGTTCCAACGAAGGTACCTGATGACTGTCCTAAATTTGAGGGTAAGTCTAGAGAAGACCCCCAAGCACATGTCATGACCTACCATTTGTGGTGTTCTTCGAACTCTTGGGTGGATGACTCAATCCGTCTACATCTTTTCCAGTGCACTCTTACCGACACTACTGCTAAATGGTACATAGAACTACCCCGTGGTATTTTTCAAGATTTTAATACTCTAGCTATGGCATTCCTGACACATTTCCAGTTATCGGCTCGTTATGAAGCTGGGATGCATCTCTTGACATCTCTGAAACAGGACAAAGCCACCCATATTTCTGATCATATTCATGAGTGGAGACATCATCGTCATTTGATCAAGTTTGATATTCCTGATCAGCTTCTAACTCACTGGTTCACTACCTCCTTTGTCAACAAGATCGCTCAAGACATTGCTATGGGGGCATGTGTAACCAAGGAACAAGCCATTGCTCGTGCCCCGTACCTCGATTTAGTGTACTCTCATTCCAGCACATTATATGATATCTTGATTGATGCCCCGTGGCCAAGGACCTCTAAAGTGCCACTTACCCCATCGGTTGACGGTGTTATTGGTTCCGTCTCTCAGACTTCTCATAAGTCTTCAAATGGGAAGCAGAAGTCGAATTCTACCAATAATTTTTCTCCTCCCGCCACTCTAAATTCTGGTAAGACTGCGGAGGTCAATGTCGTTCAGGCCAATCCTGCGGAAAAGACTTCCAAAGGGAAGAAGAAGGGAAAATGCAAGTCCAAATCCGATGCTCTGAAAATAGAATCCTCCAAACCACGTGTTAATGATGGTTCGCAATGAAAACCGAAGTACCCTTTCTTGATCTATGACGGAGACCACTACACCAAATATTTTCCCCGATGATCCGAGGTTAGTCAACTTCTTAAAGGCTCTAAGGGAACTCCAACAGTTCTTAAGGAACCTTTTCCATCTCAGCAGACCCAGAGGGTCAAGCAGCCTTCACCATCTGCACCATTTGGGTCCCAAGTTTTCATGATGAATGTTGTTGCACCTATTTCTATTGCCACTCGTTCAAAGGATTATGCTGGATCACGCTAGGTGGCTAGGAAGGAAGTCGTTGATGCCCCGCCTCCCCCACCTGCCTTTGGTCCTTTAGAAATTTAGAAGCCCAGTGCTGAACCCGTTGTACGACCACCTTCCAAAGGTGTTCTTTGAAAATCTTCCTATAATCCAAATGCCCGTGTTGCTTAGCATTACATCATTGTTGAGGATTTGGCATAGGCGCATTTTGCAATTTCTACGTTGGAAGTGCTTCAAATTTTCCCATCTCAACGGAAAGCTCTGTTATCTGCAATCGGTGCAATTGATCCTGCCAATTCTAGCCTTCTCACCTTCGATCTAGAGAGTTTTGTCCCCCGACTTCCACATCAAATCGCCCTTATTATACAAGTCGACATCAACGACCTCAACATTCACAGAGCCGTTGTGGATGAAGGTGCCTCTACCTGTGTTATGTCATCTGCCTGCTGGAAGGAAATTGGCTCTCTAGCCCTCACTTCATCTCCCAATGCCCTCGAGGCATTCGATGGTAGGGAATCAAAACCCTTGGGTGTTCTCGCAAGTTTACCGATCACATTACAAGGTAAGACAGTCAACGTTGAAGTAGAAGTGGTTGATGCCAAACTCAAATACAATCTTCTACTTGGTCGCAGCTGGACCCATGCCATGCTATGCGTTCTATCCACCCTCTTTGGATTTTGAAGTTTCCACATGAGGGCAAGATTATCACTATCGATCAATTGTCTTTCTTTACCTCGTCCTTTGAGAACAACGTGCCATACATGGATCAAATTCCTAATCCCCCCGACAGTGTAGGACCTAGTCTTTTCAGGGACCCCGTTCTCATGGGTATTTTTCCCATGCCACCACCGAACACCGTTCAAGTCAACATGATATCTAGGTTGGATGACCCGTGGATCATCCCTTCTCCTGAATAGGTGACCTCTTTTGGATAATCGATGCCTCTGACCCTAGTTGAAATCAATTATTGTGAGTTCGTTGCTACATTAGATCCTCCTCCTACTGAAAATTCTCCTTTGAGCATGGCTCTGGATGTTTATTCTCAATCCCCTTGGCTCAGCGATGCAGATTCGCCTGATCCTTTGAGAGAAGTCTTTATGTCTGATGAAGCTATTGTGGAGACTATGTCTCTTGAAGATCTGTCATGGAGAGATGGACATCATCGTTCCTCATTTATGCCCGGCCTGGGGGCAATGTCTAATTGTCTCAAGTTTTTCACATCTTAGGTTCCCTCTCCACCTCTTCAAACGCCAATATTGACTCATGAGGTTCTTTCGGAAGGAAATATGAGTAATATTTCCCAAACCATGCTTATCTACATCTCCATTAAACCGGGGGTCGTCGAGAACATTCACATGGGAGTCACTTGTTCTCCTAAATATATTCAAGTATACACTAGTATTTTCCATGAATTTTGAGATTTTTTCGCATGGTCTTATGAAGAGATGCCTGGGATTGATCCCAGTATCATCGTGCACAAAATTCCCACCTATCCTGGTGCGAAACCTATGCGTCAGCGTCTGCACCCAGTGCATCCTCAAAAAGCCACTGCGATAAAAGCAGAAGTTGAGAAACTTCTTAACACGGGCATCATATATCCAATCCCCCTCACAGAATGGGTTTCCAATATTGTCCTTGTAGATAAGAAGCAGGGCACGATTCGAGTCTGTGTTGACTATAGAGACATCAATCGCGCTTGTCCTAAGGACAACTATCCCACCCCCTTTATAGATCAGATCATCGATGATTATGCGAGGAGTGAGATCTATTCCCTTATGGATGGCTTCTCAGGTTATAATCAAATTAATATTTTACCCTCTGATCAACATAAGACCGCCTTCATCTTTCCGTGGGGCACGTTTGCCTACAAGAAGCTCTTGTTCGGCTTGAAAAACACTGGAACCACCTTCCAGCGTGCAATTTCCTACACCTTTCATGACATACGTCACACTGTTCATCCATATCTGGATGACCTATCGGCCCATTCAGCTCAGTGTGAAGACCATCCCGAACATCTCAGCTAGATTTTTCTTCACTGCAGACTTTACAACATCAGGCTTAATCCTCACAAGTGTGTCTTCTACGTTGATTTTGGTCGTCTTTTGGGATTCATTGTCTCTAAAGACAGAATTTTCCTTGACCCCCTGAAGGTCGAGGCTATTTTTAATCTCCCATCCCCATCCTCATTGTATCAACTTCAAAGTCTTCAAGGGAAAGCGAATTTCTTACGTCGCTTTATCCCGAACTATGCAGAAGTGGCCAAAGGGTTTATGCAACTTCTAAAACAGGACATTCCCTTCCATTGAGACAAGATTGCTCAGAAATCCTTCGATAAACATAAAACGTTGCTCTTCAAAGCTCCGTTGATACGTCCTCCCAACTATCATCGTGACTTTACCCTCTATTTGGTTATCGCATTCAGCACAATTACCATGGTTCTGGTATAGGATGACGATGATGGAAATGAACACGTCGTTTATCATCTGTCTCAGAATCTCCTCGACACTAAAATGCATTATGCCCACGTCGAGAAGTTAGCGCTTGCCGCGGTCTAGGTAGTTCAGCGGTTTCGCCATTACATCCTATTGCACATTATAACCGTGATTTCTGACTGCAACCCCATGATTTACATCTTGTCTCGACAATTGCTGGGGGGAAAGTACTCAAAATGGATTGTGATCCTTCAGGAGTTCGATTTGGAGTTTACTACTGCCAAATCAAAGAATTCACTGGTTTTTCCTGATCTCATTTGCTCTCTCCCTGCCAACTTTGTTCCGTCTCAATCCAAGGATCACATCCTGGATGAAAATCTCTTTCTAATCAGCACTCACAATCCATGGTATGGCGATATCATCGTGTACCTTCAGACATCTACCTTCTGGTCTGAGTTGACGAAGGATACTCGACGTCGCGTTCGACATCAATCACAACCATATCACATTGTTGTAGATACCTTATATCGTGTCAGAGTCGATTCTGTGCTCCACCGAGTTTGACCTTGGAAGATGTAGAGAAAGTCTTGAATGACTGTCACAGTGGTGGCTATGGTGGTCATATGTCCGGTTATGCTACCGCCCAGAAGATTTTGCATGCGGGTTACTTTTGGCCATCTATATTTAAAGATTGTATTTTTAATCCAGGTGGATATTGGTGGTCACCCGCCTATTCCACTTGGGGCTCCACCATTGTCTATTTCAGTTTTTCAGTTTCGGCACAGTTTACTATTTTTAGCAGTTTTTCGGGTCCTAAACTTCCGGAGCCGTTTTGAGGCCCTAAACGACGTTTTTGGGGAAAACGGAGAGCAACATGGGTCCATGGACCGATGTTGCTCGTTCCAAATTTGTAGTCCTCGGATAGATCTTTCTAACGAGGTATGGTACGCGTCAAACGGAGATCGTATGCCAAAGTTACGCCCCTGGGAAGTTGAAGCACCAATTTACCCAAACGGGGCCCATAGTTTTGGCGCTTCATCTCCTAGGGTTAGGGTTTTGGCTGTTTAGGATTTCCCATTGTTTCTAAATAATAAATAGGCCCTCGAGCCTCATTGTAACTCAGTTCAGAGGCCTGTAGCCGCCACATCTCTTCTCAAAGATAGCTACCGGCGCCCTAGCTAGTTTTATTTCCATTCTATCTGTAAGCAAATTTTAGTTCTTTGATATTAATGAAATGAAGTGTTATTTCCGCTGCATCTCTGTATTTATGGTTATATGTTTATTCTGTTGCGTTCCTGCATAAATCCGGATCAGTGGTATCAGAGCGGTCTGCTTTTTCTCGATCCTTCTTTGTATGTCCCCAACGAGGTCGGGGTATAAGGAGCTAGGGCTTGATCTGGTGGAACCTTTGCAAGATCAGCCTCGCAAACCTCGACGGACGCCCATGGGGACGAAAAGAAAGATGAGGGAGCAGGAGATCCTATCAAAATATTGCTCGAGGAGGCCCTCGAAAAACAAAGGAACGCGATGATGGATAACTTTGTTCAGATCCTTCAACGGCTGCCCACTGGCAGCGCATCTGCATCCAGTAGCCACTCTGGAGTTGCGACTCCCTTTAAGGTACAAGTAAATTTTTACATTCCCATATTTGAGGGTCAAATAGACGCAGATGCCGTAGATAGATGGTTGAATCTATTAGAAGGATATTTCTCTGTTCATGACTTTTCAGACCGGTAGAAGATTATTTTTGCACTCCTCAAAGCTACCCCCCATGTTAAGGACTGGTGGGAAACCTACTGTGAGAACAAGGACCAGACAGAACCCTCTCTGTTCTCAGCCGTACCAACTTGGAATTCTTTCCGAGACGCCATCAAGGAACAGTACTATCCTGTGGGGAGCTATGAGGACAAGTACATACAATGGACCACGCTGCGACAACAAAGGGATCAAGATGTGCATGAGCTGACGAATCTGTTCCATACCCTGCGCACAAAGTTAGGTATCAAAGATTTAGAGAAACATCTGGTGCTAAAGTATCGCAACTGTCTGCACAAATACATTCAGGAGGAAATGGAGTTCCTTGACATCTCCTCTCTTGGTACGGCATACCGGTATGCTGCCAAGATTGAGCAGAAATTCAAGCAGAAGAAGCGAGACTTTGGATCTGCGAATCAAAAGCAAGGGAAAGGTGCTTCAAAACCGCAGAACAAAGGACCGAGCCAAGGCATGGCGGCTAAAGACAACTCATCGAAGCCACAAGAAAAGAACAGCACCGCAAAGCCAAAGAAGGACACGGGAAAGTGGGGTGAGTTCCATAAGAGCTCCACTCACAACACAAGTGAGTGTCGGGCCAAGCAGTCGCTAGTGGCCGAGATGAGGGCTTCTGAGTCAGATGCATGCTCCGACTCCGAATCAGAACCTGAAAAGGGGAATGAAAAAGGGAAACAGATTATTGATGCGGAGCCCAACGCCACTGTTGCCACTACAAAGGTCCAGAAGGAGGAACCGGAAGATCCAGAGGAGGAGGAACGACTCTTCCACTCCCAGATGTGGGTAAAGGGCTCCCCTGTACAGTTCATTGTCGACAATGGGAGCCAAAAGAACCTCATTTCAGCAGACGCCGTGAAGCGCTTGGGCTTGCCGACCACAGCTCACCCACATCCATACACCATCGGGTGGCTTCACCAAGGACGAGATCTCCGCGTCAGCCGGCAGTGTCGCCTTCCCTATAGCATCAAGCTCTTCACGGATGAGGTATTATGTGACGTTGCTCCTATTGATGTTTCTGATGTATTATTAGGACAACCATACTTGTGGAAGCGTCATGCTGTGTATGAGTCTCGACCTCGTGCTGTTATTGTTACTTTGCGAAATAAGTTGTACAGGATACCAGAGGTACCACCTCCTGCTGCTATCTCTTTGGTTATCGCAAAACAATCAAGAAGCTCATTTCCCAAACCAGGAAATTCGTTTCCCGTGGCCACATCCTCCGCACAGGCTCCTCTCGCACAACAACAACAAATGGATAATTTTTCCCCAAGCACGAGACATATTCACTCACCAATGTGGGTTCTCCGTGACTGCCGTCAAGCACCTGATTGATCTAACCCCAGGTGTGCCACTATCCAATGGACCGATCTATCGGCGCTCTATTCTGGAAAATGATGAAATCAAGAGGCAGATTCAGGAGCTGTTGCAGAAAGGTCACATCAGACCAAGTTCATCACCCTATGGGAGTCCGATCGTGTTGGTACAGAAGAAGGATGGGACGTGGAGACTCTGTATTGACTATCGGGCGCTGAACAAGATCACTGTCCGGAATAGGTACCCAATCCTCGAATAAGATCCACAGTCTCGAATAGGTACCCAATTCCACGGATTGATGACCTTTTGGACCAACTCAAAGGTGCAAAATATTTTAGCAAGATTGACCTGAAGTCTGGGTATCACCAGGTACCAATTGAGCCCTCTGATGTGTGGAAGACTTCCTTCAAAGCCAAGGAAGGCCTTTTTGAATGGATAGTCATGCCTTTTGGGTTGACGAATGCTCTCGCAACCTTCATGAGGATGATGGACGACATCTTGCGGCCATTCACCAACTCATTTGTAGTGGTGTACTTGGATGACATTCGACTCTTCTGTACCAGACTTTGGGAAGAGCACAAGCACCACCACATCCGACAAGTCCTCCAAACACTGCGACAACACAAGTTGTGTGCCAATTTGGAGAAGTGCACTGGGCATGACCCGTGCTCCGCATCCTGGGAGGGCCATTGATGAAAGGGGGGTGCATGTGGATCCAGCCAAGATCCAAGTCATTCGGGATTGGCCAGCCCCAACCACTATAACAGAGCTTCGCAGCTTTCTGGGTCTTGCTAATTTCTACCAGAGGTTCGTGTTGGGATTCTCTCATATCACTTGGCCCTTGAGCCAAGTCACCAAGGGAGGAGCGAGAGAAAAATTTTGGTCGGAACCTCAACAGAAGGCGTTCAAAGAATTGAAAAATTGCCTCTGTTCTGCCCCAGTGCTCACCTTACCAGACTTGCAGCAGCCATTTGAGATCGAGACAGATGCCTCTCACTATGCTATTGGGGCAGTTCTTACTCAACAGGGACATCCAGTGGCATATCACAGTGAGACATTGTCTGAGACAGTTCGCAAGTATCCCACCTATGACAAAGAAATGTATTCCATTGTGCAAGCCTGTCGACAATGGAAGCATTACATTTTGGGGAAGGAAACAATCATCCACACAGACCACCGGCCCCTGCAGCTCATACAGACACAAGGGAAGTTGCAGAATGATCGCCATCAGAAGTGGTCCACATATCTGCAACAGTTTCATTTGAACATCAAGTACAAGAAGGGTAGCACCAATAATGTTGCAGACTGCCTCAGCCGACCACCGATCGTGGCGCTCACCACTGTGCTCAACTCTTGTGGGCACGAGACTTCCGATTGGCCGCTTCTCTATGAGAGTGACCCAGAATTCGGCCACACTTACAAGGCACTCTTGGGGGGTACGCAAGTTCCAAATTTTCACCTCCAAGATGCACTTTGATGTCACCTGGGACACCTTTGTGTTCCTTCAAGCGAGCGTGCCAAGATGATATGGGAAGCACACTACAGTCGAGTCGCTGGGCATTTCGGGGTCGAGAAAACAGTAGCAATACTACAGAAGTATTTCTATTGGCCGAACCTTCGAAAAGATGTCGAGAAGCACATCAGATCCTGCACTGCTTGTGCCATTGCCAAACCGACCATCAAGAAGCAAGGCCTATATACTCCTCTACCTACCCCTAGTCGACCTTGGGAATCCATCTCCATGGATTACATGTCGGGCCTGCCTTCTACTAAGCATGGAAATGACTGTGTTTTTGTGGTCGTCGACAGATTCTCGAAGATGGCTATTATGGCGGCCTGCAAGAAGAATATCACAGTAGAAGCCACTGCTAAACTCTTCTTTGAACGAGTGTGGGTGCACTTTGGGATCCCACAGTCTATCATATCAGATCGGGATAGCAGGTTCCTCAGCACATTTTGGTCCACCCTTTGGTCGATGTTGGATACCAAGCTCACCAAGTCCACAGCTTTCCATCCCCAAACAGATGGCCAGACAGAGGTCGTCAACAGAATGATTGTGCACATTCTGCGCATGTACAATTCAAAGCATCCACACACATGGGACGAGAGCCTCCCTTATGTACAACATAGTTATAATCGGGCTCTCCACAGTTCAATCGGCCATAGCCCCTTTCAGGTGGGCTTGGGATTCCATCCACTATGTCCCATTGACGTAGCCATGCCATTTGCAGCTGCTCAGGCCAATTCAGCTCATGTCCAGTCTGAAGTTGACAAAGCCAGTAGCTTCATCGAGCGCATTCAACACATCCGCCAACAGGTTCATGATATATTGGACAGAGCCAATGCCAAGTACAAGTAACGCCATGATCAACACCGGGTGCCACACAACTTCCAGGTGGGTGACAAAGTATGGCTACATTTGCAGAAGGAGCGCCTCACTGGACCCCACCGCAAGCTTCGCCCGCTCCGATACGGGCCGTACACCATCACTAAGGCTGTAGGGAACAATGCCTTCGAGCTCAGTATTCCACCATTCCTTGGTCTGCACCTAGTCTTCAATGTGGATCGCCTTCGTCCTTACTTCCCACCTCTACTGGACACCTCGGACATTGCAGAACAACTCACACCAACCGAGTTAAATCCAGACTGCATGGAACAGGCCACCACAGATTGCATCATGGACATGCAAATCAAGAACACTCGCCAGCACAAGATCCAACTATATCGGGTTGTCAAAGCTGGCCAACTCCTGCACCAAGGAAAGTGGTTCACCAGGGACCAAGTTCAGCAGAAATTTCCTCATCTCATGGAGGAACTTAACGCAATGGGGACCATTGCTTCCTAAGGGGGAGGAATGATCCAGGTGGATATTGGTGGTCACCCGCCTATTCCACTTGGGGCTCCACCATTGTCTATTTCAGTTTTTCAGTTTCGGCACAGTTTACTATTTTTAGCAGTTTTTCGGGTCCTAAACTTCCGGAGCCGTTTTGAGGCCCTAAACGACGTTTTTTGGGAAAACGGAGGGCAACATGGTCCATGGACAAGATCTTTCTAACGAGGTATGGTACGCGTCAAACGGAGATCGTATGCCAAAGTTACGCCCCTGGGAAGTTGAAACACCAATTTACCCAAACGGGGCCCGTAGTTTTGGCGCTTCATCTCCTAGGGTTAGGGTTTTGGCTGTTTAGGATTTCCCATTGTTTCTAAGTGATAAATAGGCCCTCGAGCCTCATGGTAACACAGTTCAGAGGCCTGTAGCCGCCACATCTCTTCTCAGAGATAGCTACCAGCGCCCTAGCTAGTTTTATTTCCATTCTGTCTGTAAGCAAATTTCAGTTCTTGATATTAATGAAATGAAGTGTTATTTCCGCTGCATCTCTGTATTTATGGTTATATGTTTATTCTGTTGCGTTCCTGCATAAATCCGGATCAATTTTTGCAGTAAGAAAATGTCATGCGTGCCAGATCTTTCAGTGCAATATGCATGCGCCACCCCTCCCTTTACATCCTGTCATTACCGTAGGCCCTTTTGCCAAATGGCGCATTGCTTATATCATCGTTGCCGTAGAATAATTCACCAAGTGGGCCAAGGCGATGCCTACATTAGCTGCCGATGGTAAGACAGCTGCTCAATTCATCTTCAGCCATGTGATTACATGTTTCAGAGTTCCTCAAGCCATCGTCACTGATCATGGCACTCATTTTTAGAACTACATGATGGCAGAGCTGACATCGAAGTTGGGCTTGCATAATGACAGCTCAATGCCATACTACCCTCAAGAAAATGGTCAGGTTGAGGCCATGAACAAATTTCTTGTCGAGATGCTTCAACGAACAGTTGGTATTCATAAATCCAACTGGCATCTCCAATTGTTCTCAGCTCTTTGGGCCTACCGAATGTCAGTAAAGAGCCCGACCGGATTCACACCATTCCAGTTGGTGTATGGTCTGGAAGCAACTCTTCTGGTTGAATGTGAGATCCCTTCACTGAAGTTGGTTGTGGAATTACTGTCCGACACTTCCCCAGAGGAATAACGTCTCCTGTATCTAGAAATACTGGACGAAACTCGCCGCTTGGCTCCTTTTGTTATTGAGGCACAGAAAAAGCGGGTTAAAGCTCATTTCGATCAAACGGTTTCTCCACATTATTTTATAGAAGGGGACCTCATCCTCTTGTATGATCAAGCACATGATAAACTTGGGGCAGGAAAATTCCAGCCCATTTGGCATGGGCCCTATATCGTTAAATGTGTATTGAAAAATGGGGCCTATGAGCTAATCAATTATGAAGGTATTCCTTTGGCGTAACCTAGAAATGTGTTGTACCTGAAAAAGTACTACGCTTGAATTATTCTTGTGTGGTGTGTGTACATAAGTGAGTGATTTCATTTTTGTGCATGTGTGGTGTGGCATGCTTTGTAAACGTCTTTCTACTGATTGGGTCTTCCTGATTGTGTAGATGTCTATTAATCCTTTTTTCGGTTTCGCAGATGGTGCCTCCCGCAGTACCAGGAATCTGTCCTCGACAGCATGGGTAATCTACAATCTTGCTGTTGAGTTAGTTAATTTACAAGGTGTTTATCTAGATTCTGCTACAAATAATGTCGCAAAATAAAGTTCCATTTTGGAATTATTGAACGAGGCTGTTAACCTCGGTATTCATGCATTACTTGTATATCTGGACTCACAGCTTGTAGTGTTACAGCTCAATGGTCATTATTCAGTTATGAACCCATCCATTTTAAGACTGTATCTATGTATTCGTTTACTGGAAAGAAATTTTGATTACATCACATATCAACATATACCTAGACGAATGAATGTGTTGACAGATGCAGTAGCTAATATGGTATTAGATAGACATTTGCGCAACTTGTAAAAAAACATCATCATATGTGAAAAATATCCATCAAGAAATATAGATATATATATATATATATATATATATATATATATATATATGTCGAATGTTTGCAGTTTGTGTGCATCACATAAAATCCAAAAATATACATGTCTATTTCAATAATATCCAGAGACAACATGTCTCTCAAAAATATGCATATGAAAAGCCTAGGTGACTAATCAGCATGGTGCTCATGGTAGCATGTTACTTCTCACACCAATCGCCTTAGTAAGCGATGAAGGCGACTAAGCACCCCTACGGTGTGCCTCTGATAAGCCATAGGGACATCTACTAGACGAGCATAATCAGGAATCCCACAGATGATTCCCTATAAGTTCTGAACCAGCTCATTCCCCTCGCCCCCCTCACCTTCAAGGTCATAGGTGAGAGGGGTCCTCCACACAATCGACGAAATCTTAGCGGGCCTCTCTGGGCCAACATCTGCATACATATAGGATCAATTGTTAGAACATGCATGTATACCCAAAAAAAAAAAATCATAAAATTCATAAAATCAAAAAGAGTCTTACCCAGCTCCTCATCCAATCCTCTCCTTTTGGGAGTGGAAGGTCTTGGTCTCCTGTGAAATCAGTACCGGCATAGGGCCAATCCTCTACGACGATCAATTGTCACCGAAGCCATCCGAAGAACTCAGACCGCCATGACATTTGTTGGCCTCGTCCTGCTCTGGGCATCAGTGCTGCCCATCAAGCCATCCCTGGCTCTCTCAAAGGTTGATCTGCGACTATCACCCCCTGGCCCTGAAAGATAGGTAACCATTCTAGGATGAATGATACCAAGATAGACCCATACCCAAACTGCTTCAGTTTGGTCTTTTTACATTTTGTCAATTTATGTTTTATATTCATGGTTATGGCTATATCCCAGTATCAAATAAAATCAGGTTCATACATTCTGATGCTAAGAGGAGCTGTGTTTTGGTGGCCTCATGCAGCGCCTGCGACCCCGCAGCTCGCATAATGGTATGGAGCACCACTCTGAGTGCTAGATCGGGAACAGTGTGAATGTCAAATTTCCCACTACTTGATCCTGTTTGTGCCCCTGGGCACACTCTTCCCATAACCATTGACATCTTTTCGCTAGAAGGCCTAGTACTTGTCATTATCGGAACTGGACCACTGCGAGAAAATCCAGTGATGAAGTAAACATTGAACACTTCGAGTTCCAACACGTGATCTCGAAGCCTAAAATACTCCTCGTTCTCATCCCAGATAATGATCAAGTATTGTAACAATTCAGGTTGTGCCCTAAGACATGGTGTCAAGAAGAATTTCTTTAAACCACAATCCCGGAGAGCATTCATGCATTGTTCATTACCCATTGCCATTTCTTCCTCTTCATTGTGCTCCCTTTCTTTCCATTCGATCACCATTGTGGATTTACACCTGCATCAAAATGGTCATAGGCACATCATAAGATCCCTTGGGCAGTCAAAAATCTAATTGATTGGTTCATTTTTTGTAGAATTTGAGCAGAAAATGAGATTTCCCGATTGGCATGACTGTTTTGCTGACAGTCGCGCCAGCTGGTGTGACCCCTTTGCAAAAATAACTCGATTGGCGCAGGTCCGTGCCTCATACCCACGCCAACTGTGCGAGCCCTAAATTTTCAAATCCTCCCCTCAGGGATCCCAAATCACGATGGACTACTATGAAATGTGGATTAAAACATAGCTAATGGAAGTGCCTCTTACTTGGAAAAGATGGGATTCACAATGATGCATTGGATCATCCACAATTGTCACCACAAGATCGCAGGGAAAAAACTCACTTTTGCTCTACACAAGAGGTAAAAGTAAAAAGTAAATATGTTTTTACTATTTGGTCATATTAATAACTTTTCGAAATCAAATTAGGTTTTGGAGCTTATTTTTCTGACATTTTATCATATTTTGTCGAAAAATGGGTTTTACGCTTGCTTTTTGTGTAGCGACAAGTTTTCACGTGACTGGGATGACGATACGAGTTGTATTTTATACTTTTTCGGACTCATTAAAAACACAAAAAAGTCACTACTGGAGTCATCTTTCAACTCTTTTCTGACTCTTTAAAAATGAAAATATTGTCGAGTCGCTTGTCATTTTGATCTCGTTAAATTGGCTATGAAATGACATCTACCCAGTATACGTTTACCCCTTTTTCGGGCTGGGATAGATTATTTACGAAAAAGGAATACCCTAGCCTATCGCGACTAGGAGCTTTTCTCAGACACATTTTTCTACCTTTTCAGATCTGAGGAACTATCTATGAAAAGGGACGGTTGGAGTTTACTTTTCCGTTGTATTTTCAAACTCTCTAAACATAAAAATATGTTGAGTTCTTCCTTTGTCAGACTCATTAAAACCTGATGACATCGGACTCCATCGTAATGAAGTTACTCGAGTTCCTCCTTCCTAGGGCTCATTAAATGTACTAGGTTGGATTTGTCCGAAGGAAAAACTTATATCGCAAGAATATTCTATCCCTTCAAGCTTGTTTTCAAAAATAATTGGGGTACTCCCTAGAAATGGTGGGGGGAAAATGGAACAAGTATCACCGTCGTGTCGGCAGTATGTTGCTCTTGAACATGGCACTTGTCTGCATTCGTGTCCGGTTGGGGACATCTCATCTCATTCTTTTCTTGCCTCCATGGGTTTGGGTAATCCTTTTTGACCACTCATCTGCTCTCTACTATGTCATCATGACCTCAGATCCTTTTGATGTCAAATACTGCCAAATCCAATGTCGTGCCGCCAATATGTTCAAGAGAATTTGGCCTTTGCAGTTCTCAGACCTCCCTCTGACTCTCTACTGATCCTGATTCACAAACCTTATGTTCCTCTGTCTCGCGTCGATGATGTGGGAAACACTATGGCCCACCTTCGATCAAGGTCACTTCCTATCGACTTCAACTCATTATCTAGGAAGCTGATCTAGAGACTCCCTTTGGGTACTTTGGAGCCTACATGCCTCAATGGCAGGTTCTTCCCATTCGATGCAAGGTTTTCATCATTGGCCTTCAATCGAGTGATTATGTGAGTGTTCAATGCCAGCTCATTGTTCACATTCCGCGGATTGTACCTATAGTACCTTGAGGGCCATCCTCATTATTGGTGGTACCTCTCGCATCTGTTAACGACTTTCATTATTGGCTGGTAATCAGACGATGTTATTGCATGTTCGACTTCAGCTCACTTATTCACATGCTGGGACTTGTACTCTGTTCGGGTTGAGATGGAGCGCAAGAACCTGGATTTTGTCTAATAAAATACAGGCTACAGATTATTTGTGGATTATCATGATTAGTTACATGACTCATTTGATTGGATGGCTACGACCATACCTGAGTCTACTTATTGATCCTTTTTACTGGATGGCTGCGTCCATACCTTGGATCCCGGTTATTGTACACTCTATTTTGGATGGCTACGCCCATACCACATATCATGTATCAGAGATATCATTCGTACTTGTATGCAGGTCTTCCGACGGCAGTGTTTTCAGTTGGGCATGTTCTCATAAAGCATTTCAACCCTCCCTCTCTCTCGGACCTCATGCTTTAGGGGGCATCTGTTACACAAAAAATTTTCACCGTCCCTACAATCCCTTGTCCTACACATTGGAGGGCTATTCCTGTGACCTGTGAGGAGTAACATGACCTGAAATCACCTTCATGGCATCCTCTTGCATAAGAACAAGCATTCCCCTGAAGAAATTTTCCTCTGAAAAACCCTAAAAACATATCTTTTTTCCTTAGCGCGACTAGCCAGTTCAAACCTCACCCCAATGGGGGGAATCCACCATAGAGGGCGCGCCAACTAGCACTCTGTACCTGTGTCTCACTCATTCCAAGCTTAATAAGGGACATTTTTTAAAAATAAATGGCAGAAGTTTCATTCCAGCAAACTCCTGAACGCGTCACTAAAAGGAGTTGGGTGGTTTGGCTCCAGATCTCCATGTATGGGAAGTGGTTTTCCACCTATAATGGAAGCTTCCTTAGAGATAGGGCCAATCCCATGATTATAGGGATCCCAACTCCCCTTCATCCATCTATAAAAGCTTTCCTTCTCCCTTATCAAGCTAGCTAAAATTGTATGAAGGAAACTATAGCCAGACAGCTGTTGAGAGCCAAGCTGAAGAGAGAGAGATCTTTATCCAGTTTCCCTATAGGCTTCATTGAGACGCGCTCCACTGTCAGAGCTTTGGGCTGTATCTTTCCTTTTTTATTTTAATGATAAGTGACATTTATTATGGTTCCATTCATGTGTTTATTTCTTTACACGATGAACTATATCCTCTCCGACTGATGTATGATCACATGCTTTATATTTTATGTTGTATGTCATTGTTTCCTCGCATGTGTGCAGGTATTCAGATGTGTCGAACGGAAGGATCGTGATCTGCCAAGCGAGGGATGAAAAACGTCATCTTTCCTTCAATGACCACTACGCAGGATTCGAGGTAGGAAATTCGTTATGATTTTTGTTGTTTTGTAACTAGGAACTTGCATCATTGAGTGACTTGATTGTTGCTAGACTCAATCTGGGCTAGTAGGGATCACATCTGTCTATAGAGAGGATTTACCTCCTCAACAGGGGTTAAATGGGTTAGGGGTTAAATGGGTTTAGGCGCGTCCAACCGAATGATGCCACAACGGAGCAAACGGAAAATGGGCCGCCGGAATTGCATGCACAAGGCACCCGGGCAGTCACAACTTAGAAAAACTGATACGGCTACCCTCGAACAAAACGGTCTGACCCGAACACGCCCAGTCGAGTGACCTCCCACAACGCAACATGACGCACCCGACCGAATGATGCCACAACGAAGAAAATGGCAAACGAGCCGCCTGAATTTGAACAAGGCACCCGGGCAGTCACAACTTAGCAAAACTGATACGAGCGCCCTTGAACGAAATGGCCCAAACCGAACGAGCCTGATCGGGCGACCTCGCATGACACGACGCGCCCGACCGAATGATTCCACCAAGGAGAAAACAGAAAACGTGCCGCTCGAACGTGCACAAGGCACCCAGGCGGTCAAAAATTAGTAAAACTGATACGAGCACCCTCGAACGAAATGACCCAACCCGAACGTGCTTGGTCAGGGGCCCTCACACGGCGTGACATGGCGCGCCCGACCAAACAATGCCACAAGGGAGAAAATGGGCCGCCCAAACATACACAAGGCACTCGGGTGGTCACAACTTAACAAAACTGATACGGTCGCCCTCGAATGAATCGGCCCGACCCGAACACGCCCAGTCGGACGACCTCACACGGCACGACACGGCGCGCTCGAATGAACGATGCCACAAGGGAGCAAACGGAAAACGGGCCGCTCGAACGTGCACAAGGCACTCGAACGGTCACAACTTAGCAAAACTAATACGGGCATCCTCGAACAAAATGGGCTGACTCGAACGCACCCAGTCAGGCAACCCAATCACAAGGTGCGACATGGAGCGCCTGACCGAACGATGCCACAATGGAGAAAATGGAAAACGGGCCACCCGAACGTGCACAAGGCACCCGAGTGGTCACAACTTAGTAAAACTGATGCAAGTGCCCTTGAACGAAATGGTCTGAACCGAACGTGCTTGGTCGGGTGCCCTTACACGGCGCGACACGGCGCGCCTAACTGAATGATGCCACAAGGGAGAAAATGGAAAACAAGCCACCCAAACGTGCACAAGGCACCCAGGCGGTCACAACTTAACAAAACTGATACGGGAGCCTTCAAACAAAACAGCCTGACCCAAACGCGCCTGGTCGAACGACCTCACACGGCGCGACACGACGTGCCCGACCTGAACGCGCCCAGTCGGACGACCTCACACAGTGCGACATGGCGCGCCTGACCAAACGATACGACAAGGGAGAAAATAGCAAATGGGTCTCTCAAATGTGCACAAGGCACCTATGCGGTCACAACTTAGCAAAACTGATCCGGACACCCTCAAACGAAACGTCCCGACCCAAACGTGCCTGGTCGGGCGACCTGATCACAAGGCGAGACATGGCACACCCGACCGAACGATGCCACATGGGAGCATACAGAAAAAAGGCTGCCCAAACATGCACAATTCACTCGGGTGGTCACAACTTAGTAAAACTGATATGGGCGCCCTTGAACGAAACGGGCCGACTCGAACACGCCCGGTCGGGCAACCTCACATGGCGCGACACGACGCGCCTGACCAAATGATGCCACATGGGAGAAAATGAAAAACGGGCCACCCGAATGTGCACAAGGCACCCGGGCGGTCACAACTTAGTAAAACTAATATGGGTGCCCTCAAACGAAACAGCACAACCCGAACGTGCTTGGTCGAGCGCCCTCACATGGTGCGACATGGTGTGCCTGACCGAACAATGCCACAAGGGAGAAAACAACAAATGGGCCACGTGAACATGCACAAGGCACACGGGAGGTCACAACTTAACAAAACTAATACGGGCACCCTCGAATGAAACGGCCTGACCCGAACGCGCCCGTTCGGACGACCTCACAGGGCATGACACGACGCACCCGACCGAATTATGCTGCAAGGGAGAAAATTGAAAACGGGCCACTCGAACGTGCACAAGGCACCCGGATGGTCAAAAATTAGCAAAACTGATACGGGCACCCTTGTACGAAACGGCCCGACCCGAATGCGCCTGGTCGGGCGACCTGATCACAAGGCGCGACACGGCGTGCCCGACCGAACGATGCCACATGGGAGCAAATGGAAAACGAGCTGCCCGAACATGCACAAGGCACTTGAGCGGTCACAACTTAGCAAAACTAATACGGGCACCCTCAGACAAAACAGCGCAACCCAAACGCACTTGGTTGGGCGCCCTCACATGGTGCAACACGGCACGCCCGACCGAATGATGCCACAATGGAGAAAATGGAAAATGGGCCACCCAAACGTGCACAAGGCACCTGGGTGGTCACAACTTAGCAAAAATGATACGGGCACCCTTGAACGAAATGGCCCGACCCAAACGCACCCAATCAGGCGACCTCGCACGGCACGACACGACGCGCCCGACCGAACGATGCCACAAGCGAGAAAATGGCAAACGGGCCGCCCAAACATGCACAAGGCACCGGGGTGGTCACAACTTAGTAAAATTGATACGAGTGCCCTCGAACGAAATGGCCCATCTCGAACACGCCCGGTTGGGCGACCTGATCACAAGGCGTGACACGGCATGCTCGATCGAACGATGCCACATGGGAGCAAATGGAAAACGGGCTGCCTGAAAGTGCACAATGCACCTGGGCGGTCACAACTTAGCAAAACTGATATGGGCACCCTCGAATGAAACCGTCCGACCTGAACATGCCCGGTCAGGCAACCTCACACGGAACGCCTGACCGAACGATGCCACATGGGAGGAAATGGAAAACGGAATTCCCGAATGTGCACAATGCACTCGAGCAGTCACAACTTAGCAAAACTGATACAGGCGCCCTCGAATGAAACATCGCAACCCAAACGTGCTTGGTCGGGCGCCCTCACACAGCGCAACATGGCGCACCCGACCGAACGATGCCACAATGGAGCAAATGGAAAACTGGTTGCCCGAACGTGCACAAGGCACATAGGCAGTCACAACTTAACAAAACTGATACGGGTGCCCTCGAACGAAACGGCCTGACCTGAACCCGCCCGGTCAGACAACCTCACACGGCGCGACATGGTGCGTCTGACTGAACAATGCCACAAATGAGCAAATGGAAAATGGGCCGCTTGAATGTGCACAAGGTACCCGGGCGGTCACAACTTAGCAAAACTGATACGGGCACCCTCGAAATAAACGGCCTGACCCGAACGCGCCCGGTCGGGTGACTTGATCACAAGGTGTGACATGGCGCTCCCGACTGAACGATCCCACATGGGAGCAAATGGAAGATGGGCTGCCCAAACGTGCACAATGCACCCAGGCGGTCACAACTTAGAAAAACTAATACAAGCACCCTCGAACGAAACAGGCTGACCCGAACATGCCCGGTCGGGCGACCTCACACAGCGCGACACGGCGCGCCTGACCGAATGATGCCACATGGGAGAAAATGGAAAAAATGCCACATAAACGTGCATAAGGCACCCAGGCGGTCACAACTTAGCAAAACTGATATGGGTGCCCTCGAACGAAATGGTCCGACCTAAATGCACCCAATCGGGTGACCTCACACGGCGCGACACAGCATGCCCGACCGAATGATGCCACAAGGGATCAAATGGAAAATGGGTCGCTCGAACATGCACAAGGCACCCAGGCAGTCACAACTTAGCAAAACTGATACGGGAACCCTCGAACAAAACGGACCGACCCGAACGCACCCGGTCGGGCAACTTGATCACAAGGCGCGACTTGAAATTTTTGTGTCTTTCATAGAAAAATATACGGGTTGGGATTTCAAGTTGATTCTCATGGTTTTAATATCTAAAATAAGTATCTTTCATATAAATATATGGTTAATAAATCGGTCAATTTATTGATCAATAATAATATATTTGGATCAATTTTATAAACATACGAAATATGTACAAAACTAAGATTCTTCTTAATAGCCTTTTCATATTTCATTCATTATAATATCAATTTGAAAGCTTCCCAATGGGTTCATCAACTGTTTAGCAACACACTAACAATGGGTTCATAAGCCTCAATCCAAGCCACTACTCTCTAAATTCATTTTCATTAGTTGTGCTCCTATAGAGTGAAGTATCTATTTCAAAATAAAATATTCCTTCCCCCTAGAAACGCCTTGAAAAAGAAATACCCCTTAAATAATTCTCTTCGCATGCCTTCTACTTCCAATGCTTGCCTCTTCAATATGTGTAGAGTCGTGAATTTTCTCCCATTAAACATTTTAGCCACTTCCTTTGGTTATGTGGGAATACCCTCTTCGTCACCCCTATTAGGTTGTCAACACAACTAGAGTTCATTTAGTTTTGATTCTCTCTATACATATATTAGTATGGTTCCCAACTATTCCTTTTCTAGTTAAATTTATTATGCATCTAGTTCATTAAAGTGCACAATCTAACATTAATACCAACCAGGCCCCCTTAATCAAATCTCATTCCCCAAAATATGGAATATGTTTCCTAATTTATCGGTGATTTTAATTTTACAAAATAGAGATAATATTTACAATAAGATGAAATTTGTCTGGGCTATCACAATGACCCTATTGTACACTTTGGACTATGGATCTCATATAAAACAATGATTCACAGCCTTTAATTTAATTGTAACGAAAATTACCTGAGACATAACAAAAATCCTTCATTCCTTATAATCCCATAGCGCTGGGGATATTAGGAACAATAGTTGAAGTAGATTTAGTGAGGAATAGATATTTCATGACCTTTGACATCACATCCTTCCATCATATTTCCACTCATACTTACCCTTGCATAAATACCTTTTGAATTATTAATTTTGTATTTAAAATAAATATCCATTAATCTTTGAACAACATAACAACCCTAATTCACTTTTGCATTCACTTTGTAATTTGAGGGTATGCTAGTATATTTTTTCTCATATACTTGTGAGGTCCCTTGGACAATGTATTCATATAGATGTAATAATTTTGAAAGGATGGTGAATTTGGTTGTTTATTAGTCCCTAACCATGGAGTATTTTAGTAACTTATGTTTGACTTGTATAGTTGGTTCTCACGCTCATCTTACACACCAAATGTCAAAAGGTCAAACCTACGCTGAGATATGCTTATCATGTTTTTTGTTTCCACAAAATATTTCACCCAAGCTTAGCTCTTTTGGAAATACACTTTTGCTTTTGGTTTCTATTTCAATGCGTCCTCTACTTCTTATTCCAATGAGTGGCTTATTTATTCTAGAGCATATTATTATATGGTTAAGCATAAATGCAATTTTATTGCTTGTAATGATTTTAACACCAATTTTTTTTGTTGTTGTTGGTGATGTAGGGTCTATAACAACTAAGGAATATAACATACATTTCAATAATGTATAATGTGTTCCAAGTATTTGTTGCAACCTTCAATTAAAATATCAAATCACTCATTCAAGTAAAGGTAGAATAGTAGAGTTTTCATCTCACCAAGTTGTAATCAAGGATTTAAAAGATCCCAAGCATGTCCCAGCCTTTGGAATAATATACCAAAATGTGCAAGTTTTCATGTATAAGTGTAATGTAAATTTTTTGATGTATAAGCATGTTTTCCAACAAAAAAAAACATTATCCAATAATGTAATACTCATTATATCCAAATAAATAATATTTATATAAACAAAATGTTAAATAATATAATGTTTTCATATTCAAATGTTGAACAATTGTTAATAAAGTAATACTTTACATGTCCACGCTTGTAATTGTTTTTCATGTCCAAGTTTGTTTTTCAACCAAACAAATGTTATCCAATGATGCAATATTTATTATATCCAAATAAATCATATTTATATTAATAAAATGTTAAATAATACAATGCTTTTCATATTAAAATGTTGTGTTGTTTAAACGTCAGTCTTGCGACACTTGGGAGAAACCGTTGGAAAAGTGAATTTTCTCATATAAACATCGGTCTTGTGACATTTGGCTTCACAACGTCACAAGACCGAAGTCTATATGAGAAACGTTGCTTTTCCGACGGTTTCTCCCAAGCGTTGCAAGACCGACGAATGTGTAGGCGATGTTGCAATTCTGACGTTTCATCCCATAAACGTCGTAAGACCAACGAAGTGTTTAAAACATCGCAATTATGACAACAAACATAAACGTCGCAAAAGCGACGATATCCCTAAACGTCGGTATAGTGACGGTTTGTGGCGGGATTTGAAAAATTGATAGAAATTGGGGAAATTTCTGACATCACAACAAAATTATTGGAACTAAAGTGTCAAAATTTTTCCCAAATGTACTAGTGCCCAAATCCAATTCTGTATGAGAAATTTATTGCAGTTTTAAGTTTGTACCAAATAGCAAAAAAACAAGTCAAATTCAACATTATGCCACATGGTCGGCCGTATGGATGACATGCGGTAGGCCTAGTGGGACCCGCAAATCTAATGTGGCAGCCCGGTCAACAAAATAGGTGGACCCACAAAAAGGTGATGTGGTAGCACCACAAGACAACACATGGCATGTAGGTGGTAGAGGTGGCATATGATGTGGACCAATGAGGGCTTGCCACAAGGCCCAATCACATGGTACCAAATCGCACCTCAAAGTAGGCCCAAGTGGCCATGGAGGTGAAATTTCCATTTTTTGTCTTATTCTCATGTTTTTGGGAGTCGTTACAATATGGAAAAACAAATTCCATTTATTATATAGTTTGAAAAACCTATATTAAAACTAAAATTTGGCTTTAAAACAATATTGGGAGTCAATGGGATTTGAACCCAAAACCTCCCAACAACAAGTATCTTAATATGATTATGCCAACAAATGTGGCAACCTCACACTTTGTTATAAAATTCCATTCAAATGGTTCAAGGAAACCATGCAGAATGATGGAGAATACATGAGAGATGAGGGCATAGGGAGGCCAATGTAGCCGTGAGAAAAGAGGAGGCAGAACATGGAACAGAATGATGTGTTCTTCAATAAATAATATTTGTTTTTAATTGCAGGTGCGAAACCATGAGTGGCTAGAGCGGTGAAACCTTGCCTAGGGAACCTTCAGGGGCATCAAAAATATTCCTTGAGGTCCTGAACTTGCTGGAGTCAGAATTTGACAAATTTTATCTCAATTTTACACCTGTCAAGGACAAGAATCTAATGGAAATGTATGTTTCAGCATCAGATCATCCCATTTTTCGGAAATTTTCCATACTGAAGTGACGGTTTCATATTCCCAAGTGTGGACAGTCGATTTTATGCCTCTCAACGCCACGAATTTCATGGTGCAGCTAGATTCAACAGGTGAGCATCCACTTCTTTAGCCAACTTTAGGGGTTGAGGTATATGCAGTATTGATGTCATGTGCCTCTTTTATCATTTTCTATGCCATGTAATATGTTTTTTAGATCCTTTCTTGATGTATGTTGCAGGATCTTTGTTTTTACTTCATGTGAGATAAATTCGCCGTGGATTGTTATGATCCCTATGTAACCTGGTTGAAGGGATCCTTATTGTCACCTTGTGTGAGATTATGTCATGTTGATAGGAGACCTATTGTGAGTGACAGTTCCTATAGTGAAACGTCTCGTGGAGAGAAAATCCACTCATGTTGAGGGCATATATCCTTGTATGACAAAAAACACAGTCCATGTACATCATCACCATTTTTGGCACTATATGAAATGGCCTACCCCATTTTGGCACCGGGCCTGGAGATGTAGCCTACACGGGGTGAACTCCATTATCAATGTCTCATATTCTTATGTTGCTAACTGTTGTCTTGTTTCCTCTTGCTTAAAGCATGCATATGTGTTATTTTAATGATATTTTTAGTGAAATTCTAACCAAACCACAGAAGTAAAATATCATGGGTAAATCTGGTAGCTGACAGACCTGAATAAAGATGGTATCAGAGCGGTCTTCTCGTTGATGTGAATTGCGAGCGTGAACAATGATTGAACGTGCAACAATGGAGGATGACAAATACATGTACCAGGCCATGTTGAGGATGTCAAAATGGTGGACATAATGTATGACGCTTATGAGAGGAGAATAGTGCAAGAGGAGAAAGAAAGATGAGAGAACGATGCTTCATCCACATCTTCTAGTGCTTATGCATTTTATTCATCACCTTCATTGTCTTCTCATCATTCGAATGACGATATCAACCAGAATATTTGGGAAGAGAATGCTAAATTAAGGAGGCTACTATGAGAAGAGAAAGAAGAGAAGCAGAGATTACATCTTCAATTGTGAGCCCCGGAAGAAGCCTTGGAGGAATTGAAGTGAAATGAAGGCTTAAAGAAGCCATCATCGCCCATGTCTGAATCAATGATTAAGGTAAAAAATGTTGATTTCTCTTCAGTTTCATCTTCACGTGATATCATTTATGTGGGAAATGTGGAGATACCCATTACAGGAACTGGCATGAGACTCCTCACCAAGATGGGATTTAAAGGAGGAGGACTTGGTGTTAATGGCCAAGGCATACCTCAGCCATTGGAGGTTTTGCAGAGACATCGATTCACAGGTTTGGGATCAACTGAAGGACAATGCTCAAAGGTGTCAGAAGCTTCCAATACATGGTTGAAACCATTGGGGAAAGAGAATGATGGGAATAATTCATCATCATCCTATGACAACACACATTGTGGAGAAAGAGCTAAGGCAAGATCTCATCCCCATGATTGCACCAAAGACCAATAAGAAACACATAACAAGTCTCAGTATTCTAATTTTCATTTTGATTACAAGCATGTCACTAAAAATTAACATAAATCATGGCATCGAAAAAACATGTAGTTTTTTTGGATTACATAACCATGTATTTTTTGAGTGCTAAAAGAGAATGGAGGCACAAAAGAGGATGAGACGTGAAAGGCCTTTACAACACAGGAAAAGAAAAAGGTAAAGCGGGTCTGGAGGAAGAAGACTCATTGCAGTCTTTGTGATAGAAGTGGCCATCAAAGAGCCTCATGTTGGAGGCTCCATCTAGGGCAACATCTCAAAGACAAAGTGTCTATGCATGAACCAGATGAAACAATTGTTCGAGAAGAAAATATACCATAGGAAGATAACCCGTTCACTTTAATAAGTGAGATATGGTTTTTCTAGATGTGTTAGTTGTTTTGGCCTTACTTTGTAAATCATGTGTTGCAATTTAAAATGTAAAATTGATGATGTGTTTTCTATCACTTGTTAAGCGACAATGATTTTTTGGCCTTGTAACTGGGTTATTGATTTCCATTTTGATGTAAACTTGACCACAGAGTGTGTGTTATAAACTCGTGGCAAGTATGGGATGCTTGGGTCATAGTTGATCATCTTATTAAGCATGTAATTTGTAAGAAGGTTGCACTACAGGTTTGTAGAGGATGCAGGTGTTGGCTCATCACTTATGGCTCCGAAGAACAAATGTGAAGGAGAATGAAGGGTGACCTTTCAGGACACTTATGGTGCAGACGAGGTACAAAGAAGCTCAAGATTGTTTTCATGATTTTGGTGGACCAAAAGCACCTCAGTGGGGAGGATTGATCCAAGTGGCTCCAAACAGCCTCAGGAGACCAAGATGGCTTAGAAATTTTCAAAATTCAAAGTGGTAAGAATGCTTTCAAACCATAACAATATCGTAGTGCTTGTCACCCTGATTCCAATGGCACGAACGACACTCAAATCTGGGTTTGTATGAGAAAGTTATTACAGTTTGAAGTGTGTACCAAACAATAAAAAAAAGTCAAAGTCAACATTCTACCACGTGGCAGGCTGTATGGATGACATGTGTTAGGCCTAGTGGGACCCACAAAGCTAATGTGGCAACCCGGTCAACAAAATAGGTGGACCCACGAAAATGTGATGTGCCAGTACCACAAGCCGACACATGGCAAGTAGGTGGTAGAGGTGGCATATGATGTGGACTAATGAGGGCTTGCCACATGGCCCAATCACATGGTGCCAAATGGCACCTTAAATTAGGCCCAAGTGGCCTTAGATGGTGCAACCTCCATTTTTTGTCTTATTCTCATGGTTTTGGGAATCGTTACAATATGGTCATATGAATTCCATATATTATATAGTTTGAAAAAAATATATTAAAACTAAAATTGGGCTTTAAAACAATATTGGGAATCAATGGGATTTGAACCCAAAAACTTCCAACAACAAGTATCTTAAATTATTATGCCAACCAATCTTCCAACCTCACATTTTGTCTTATTCACCCTCACACTTTGTTATAAAATGCCATTCAAATGGTTCAAGGATGTAATATTCCTTTTTCAGAAATATCACAAGTTTGTGCCAGAGATGGACTGCAGGGGCATTTACCGGATATGTCACCTTCTAAAGACGGGTGAGATCTGGCGGCTTTCTGGCCCTTTGCAGACTCTGTCTATAGATATGTGAAATTCCCTAGTAGGAATGGCTAGCAACCCAAGCCTGGAAAACGAATTTTCCAGAAATGGAGGCAGCGGGATTTTTGGAGCTGAAATCCTGAAGTGGACTAAAAAAAAATGTCTCTAGGAGCTTAAGACAAGTCTCCTTTTCCTATTTATCTTCAGAAAATGCCCAATGAAGAGGGTTGCATCAACAATGAACATGTACTAGCATAGCAGCATTATTTGAGAGAGAAAATGTGCATGAAACCATAAATAGTCACTGAATATATATAGCAGCAAGGAAATATACAAATACTTGAGGAATCACTCACTCAGGCTGAGCAAAGAACCCCTCAATGGCATGCATATGGAAACATATCAAAATACAGCTACACAAGGATGCTTGTGACTAAAACTGTGCAGTAAATAGATGGTATTGCTGCATATATATAATTTTAATACATGGATATGGAAGTATAAATCTCAAATAAATATGGAAGAGCAAGATCTCAACCCCTGAAATCAATAATACATCAACCCTTGGAAGGATTGGCTGAAATGTACAAAAAAGGAAAAATGTCGGAGTTGTTACCTCTGAACTAGAATAGCACTGCAAATCAGAAAATGGAAGGAGATGGTTGAAGATGTTGCATACTCTGAATAGATCTCCTCCAATGGATCTTTCAAGGGAAAGGCTGATCCAATCCCTGAAGATATTTCCCTCCAAACTAGTGGTGCAAACCCCACTGCAATTCTGCTTAGAAATAACACAGTCAAAGGAAGGGACTGCGTTGTGAGTGATGAGAGGAGATATGCCTGATGCAAAGATATGGAAAATTTATCTGAACTCTCCTCTAGTGGCCTCCCGAATGCAAAGAAGCTCTCTCCTCTAAAATTAGAGCTCCAGAAGTGATGTTATGGAAATCTCCACTGCAACCCAGCAACACAATGTTTCCTGCACTGCTGAAAACGCTGTCCTGAAGGGAAATGCTTTGAAATTGAACCAGAATGTGGAGGAGTTAAATAAAAAACCTTTAAGAGGCTTCTCAAGAAGGAGGGAATCATAAACAGGAGTTCCCTTGTGCTAAACAACATAGCTATCTCAGTTAAGCAACTAAAGAAAGCAAGCAATTCGAAATATTCATGAATGAGAAAAATGGTTGTTTCTTCCTTATTTTATGCCAATGAAGGCTCCTTGGCCATGGACCCCACAAATTAGGGTTTATTCCTCCTCAAGAAATTGCATTGGCTTCCCAAGCAAGCCACACCTCCATCTATTGCATAGTTTGACTTGGTCAACATGACCTAGCCTCCTTGCAATTATCCCTTTTTCACACATGGGTGTGCAAAACTAGCTCTAATGATGCTTCTCTTTCATTTCATGAGGGATTTTATTAATATTTTATTTATGAATGGGTCTCCTTGCCCATTTTATTCTCCTCCTAGCTGAAATAGCCAAAATTAATGTTCCAATTAGCTTTATGCTAATTTGGGAACATTATAGTCCTCCCCTCCCAAAGATTGCTTGCCCTCAAGCAATTGTGAGGTTAGAATTGAATTATTCCTCCTCCTCTTCCTGTAGCACCCGTGTATGATGCTTGCCTCCAAGTAGAAAGGTGCCATCTCATCAATCAAGTCCTCACAATGTCCCTCCCAAGTATGCAAGTCAGCTGCCAAGTTGTCATCATGCAATGGTGAAGTACTCAAGAGGATAACAGAGTGATGTCTAGAGGTCCTCTCGGAGTATGGAGTCTATAGTGTAGGGAATAATATCATCCCCATATGGTCTATCCATCCCCAAGCTATATGCCATGCAAATTGAGTCACCTCCCAACTAGGCAACTCCTGAAATCTGTCATCCACCTTTGGCTCTGGCAAAGTAGGTGGGATGAAAATCTACTCGTGGTAGGCCACACAGCCTACCCCACACTGTATACCTCTCCACTTAAGATAAGTGTAAGGTATCTGTTGATCCTAGGCTACCATAAGGTTTCCATCAAGTGGCAAGATGAAGGTTGGGCCTCCAAAGGCCTCTCCCCCAACGCTGCAAATCATGCTGGCCCAAACATCTCCACATGTGATGAGTTGGGAGTCATCCTCATATGGAATCATGTCCATCATATGGCTCACCTCATTAAAGAATGATTGTCTTGGAATGGTGGCCATCACAACTATCATGCTCCTCCTCTTAGAGCATGCACTACAAAAAGAGAGGGATCCTCCTTCCTCAAGGTACACACCCAACCAAGGTGTCTCTCTCCTTACCATGCTCCTTATAAGAATAGGAGTAGTAGCATAAGGAGCCAAAATAAGAATCATGTTGGCTTCCATGTGTAGCCAGCACAGCTTGATCCCCAACTGAAATAGAGAATGTAAAATATTGTGGTTTTCCAACCACCTATGAGCTTCTCCATTCTCCTTATGTGTTTTGAGGAAAGGAACAATGTAGGATGCAAGGTGATCATGCCCTCCAACACATATCTCTTCCCCAAGTCTCCCTAGGGGATGTTCATCGATCCTTCTTGTGGTCTCCAATGACCCAAGAAGCCTAATAAAAGGAATGCCTCTTCTTGGAGCAATTTCATGCACAGAGATGGTCAAAGGAAGTATACATGAAAGATAAAAATCAGAATGTATATGACTAACATTCTTACCATCTGCTCTGCTCATGTAAGTGGAGTAGCTCATGGATATGCCTCCTCCCATCCTCAAGGAGAGAATGAATGGTTTTGCTAGCTCTCCCAAAGAGGGATGTGCCTCCCCTACATCTGCATGACTTATGCATCTCCCCATGTGCTGGTGTGTCCCCTCCTCGTGAAACTAGTCACCTAACACCATGCAGGTAAAAATATCACTGGAATACTCCACCCCAAATTGGGAGCTCCAATGTGGATCCATTCTCCATAATGACAGCACTGTTGATCCCTCATGTAGACTCAATGTCATATGGTTTCTTCCTTCTTTGACATCTCCTATGCCAAACATATAAGTGGGAAGTTTTCCATCCTTCCCCTGTTTTTTCTGCCTCAGCGCAGAATCTGAAATGGGAGTGGGCAATAGTGATGATGAGAGAAAACTCCCCTTCTTCCTACAGCTACCCAAAGCTCCCTGAGCTATTTCAAGCTCTCCCAAGGTTTCCACCTCTACGGATTCAATGAGTGGTGCCCCAAATGGTGAAGCATCCCTCCTCCTCCGCTGATCCAGTGGTCTCCTCGGTATAATGTCTCAATGAAGTGAGACATCATCATCAAAGGTAGACTATATACATGAATGGAAAAATGTGTTCATGCCCTCACTGCGCAATCCATTCTCCCTCCATGGTGCATCAACCTCTAAAAGTGAGTAAGGGTAATTACTCCTCATCAACCAATGCTGGCTCTTCCCCTTACCTTCTCCTTGTGTCCCCAAGTTTCCACACCTCCTCATCAATGGCACAGATTGATCATGTGTTGTGCCTTGATACTTATACATTAGATCCTGGGGCACCTCTTACAATGATGCAAGAATCCCTCCACATGGAGCAAGGGCTCCAACTTCCTCTGCATGAGGTACTAGATACTCTCTAGTTGTGCCAGCGTTGTTGCTCCCATCGTTCTCCTCATGGGTGGGAAACCTCCCAATAGTGGGGTCCTCCTTTGGGAAAGAGATCCTCATGCTACCTTGCTCAAGTGTATATGATGAAAATATTTCCTCCAGCAAGGTATGGTGTAAGTTCCCAGCCTCCCTTATGGCTATATGAAGTAGAGTGGAGTCCCAAGTTTCATCCATCACATGTAGGGTTCTGTTTTGATTGTGTTCCTTCACATGTGTTTTATGAATCCTCCCATCAAATCTCTTCACTAATGCATGTGATAAAACATGTGCATCTTTAAGAGGAAAGGATTCAAAATTCCACCAGGTGTAAGCTTTACCTCTCCAGTGCAGCGCTGCAAATGTGGTTGCTTCTTCTTTAGAAATTTTTTGTTGCTGCAAAATGGAGTCTAGCCCCTCCACCCAAGCTTTGGCTGAAACTGTAAGTGACCCATAAAAATTTGAGAGAATGGATCTATCATGTTGTTGCTTCCTCTCCTTGGTCACTCCTTCTTCTCTCATCTCAGTTATGTCACTGTTGGACATAGGACTACACTGGTCATCATAGTGTGCGGCTGCATGATCATCACCACTATGTGCAACTCTAGAGTTTGTCCTGGAATCAAAGTCCTTTGGAGATGCTTCATCCATCTCCTCCCTTGTCTCCTTGAGATCTCCCTGAATTATTTGAACAGATTTAGGAAGAAGCCTTGTGAGCTTATCCTCCTTCCTTCTCCCAAGAGATGGAGTCTCTCTCCTGCTGGTCTTCTTGTCTCCTTCTAGATGAGAATAGGAAGTGCAGGGGTCTTCCTTTTCTATTTTCTATTCCTCCTTGGGGAGGCTCTTCTTCTTTTCAAAAATGGATGATATCAATCTCATCCCCTTCATTTTTTGTTCTCTTTCTTTCTTGGGCTTTGAAAGCCACAAGCTGAGCTAAGAAAGATGCTTTGCTGCCACTGTAATATTCCTTTTTCAGAAATATCACAAGTCTATGCCAAAGATGGACTGTGGGGGAATTTACAAGATATGTCACCTTCTAAAGAAGGGTGAGATCCGGAGGCTTTCTAGCCATTTGCGGACTCTCTCTATAGATATGTGAAATTCCCTAGTAGGAATGGCTAGCAACCCAAGCCTGGAAAACGAATTTTCCAGAAATGGAGGCAGCAGGATTTGATCCCTAGTCTAGGATCCTTTCAATATATCTGTCTGGAGATTAAATCCTGAAGTGGACTAAAAAAAAATGTCTCTAGGAGCTTAAGACAAGTCTCATTTGCCTATTTATCTTCAGAAAATGCCCAATGAAGAGGGCTGCATCAAAAATGAACACGTACTAGCATAGCAGCGTTATATGAGAGAGAAAATGTGCATGAAACCATAAATAGTCACTAAATATATATATCAGCAAGGAAATATACAAATACTTGAGAAATCACTCACTCAAGCTGAGCAAAGAACCCCTCAATGGCATGCATATGGAAACATATCAAAATACAGCTACACAAGGATGCTTGTGACTAAAACTGTGCAGTCAATAGATGGTACTGTTGCATATATATAATTTCAATACATGGATATGAAATCATAAAGCTCAAAGAGAGATGGGGGAGCAAGATCTCAACCCCTAAAATTAATAATACATCAATCCTTAGAAGGATTGGCTGAAATGTACAAAAAGGAAAAATGTCGGAGTTGCTTCCTCTGAACTGGAATAGCACTGCAACTCAGAAAATGGAAGGAGATGGCTGAAGATTCTTTATACTCTGAATATATCTCCTCCAATGGATCTTTCAAGGGAAAGGCTGATCCAATCCCTGAAGATCTTTCCCTCCAAACTAGTGGTGCAAACCCCACTGCAATTCTGCTAAAAAATAACGCAGTCAAAGGAAGGGACTGCACTGTGCGTGATGAGAGGAGTTGTTCCTGATGCAAAGATATGGAAAATGGATCTAAACTCTCCTCTAGTGGCCTCCTGGATGCAAATAAGCTCTCTCCTCTAAAATCAGAGCTCCGGAAGTGATGCTAAGGAAATCTCCACTGCAACCCAGCAACACAATGTTTCCTACACTGCTGAAAATGTTGTCCTAAAGGGAAATGCTTTGGCCTTGAACCAGAATGTGGAGGAGCTAAATACAAAACCTTCAAGAGGCTTCTCAAGAAAGAGGGAATCCTAAACAGGAGTTCCCTTGTGCTAAACAGCACAGCTATCTCAGTTAAGCAACTAAAGAGAGCAAGCAATTCGAAATATTCATGAATGAGAAAAATGGTTGTTTCTTCCTTATTTTATGCCAATGAAGGCTCCTTGGCCATGGACCCCACAAATTAGGGTTTCTTCCTCCTCAAGCAATTGCGTTGGCTTCCCAAGCAAGCCACACCTCCATCTATTACATAGTTTGACTTGGTCAACATGACCTAGCCTCCTTGCAATTATCCCCTTTTCACACATGCATGTGTAGAACTAGATCTAATGATGCTTCTCTTTCATTTCATAAGGGATTTTATTAATATTTTATTTATGAATGGGTCTCCTTGCCCATTTTATTCTCCTCCTAGCTGAAATAGCCAAAATTAATGTTCCAATTAGCTTTATGCTAATTTGGGATCATTACAAAGGAAACCATAGAGAATGATGGAGGATACATGAGAGATGAGGGCATAGGGAGGCCAATGGAGTTGTGAGAAAAGCGGAGGCAGAAGTTGCAGCAGATCGGCACGTTATTCAACAAATAATATTTTTTTTATTTACAGGTACAGTACCATGAGTGTCCAGAGGGGCAGAACCTTGCCTAGTGAATCTTGAGGGGCATCAAAAAGATTCCTTGAGGTCCTGAACTTGTCAGAGTCAAAATTTGACAAATTTTATTTTGATTTTACACCTCTCGGTGATAGTAATCCAATGGCGATGCCTGTTTCAGTATCATATCTTCCCACTGTTGGACCATTTTCTAGATTTGAGTGACGATGTCAGATTCCCAAGTGTGGACAGACGATTTTATGCCTCTCAACGCCACGAATTCGATGGTGTAGCCAGATTCAGCAGCTGAGCATCCACTTCTTCAGCCAAATTCAGGGGTTGAGGTATATGCAGTATTGATGTCATGTGCCTATTTTATCATTTTCTGTGAGATGCAATATGTTGTTTAGATCCTTTCTTGATGCATGTTGTGGGATCTATGTTTGTACTTCATGTGAGATGTATTTGCCATCAATTTTTATGATCCCTATGTAATCTTATTGAAGGGATCCTCATCGTCACCTTCTATGAGATTATGTCATGTTGATAGGAGGCCTATTGTGAGTGAGATTTCCTATAGTGAAACGTCTCGTGGAGAGACAAGCCACTCATGTTGATGGCATATATCCTTGTATGACAGAAAACATAGTCCATGTGCATCATCACCATTTCCAGTACTATATGAAGCAGCCTACCCCATTTTGACACCAGGATCGGAGACGTAGCCCACACTGGGTGAACTCCGTTATCAACATATCGTGTTCTTATGTTTCTAATTGTTGTCTTGTTTCCTCTTGCTTCAAGCATGCATATGTGTTCTTTTTGTATAAATTATACAACAAGCATGTATATCTTGGATTCACCTGATATAACAATGTACTAAAGTTAAATATTGAATTTCTTCTACAAATCTTTTGCGGAGTTAAAAATGCAATCGCTAATAACATGAACATGAAGAAAGATCAATCACACACAACACAGATAATTTCCCGATGAAAGCTTACAGCTAAAAACCCCACTATCTTCTATTTTATATATAGCATGGATCATGAAACAAATATAATGTTTTTCTCTTCTCACAAGAGCCTCCAACATTCAGCTATCTGTCTCACACTTTCCTCACAGAAAAATGACCAATACTTAGTCAATTTGCAGCCTCCTAACAGCCTGCCCTGCTTGTGCAATCCCTGATGGTCAAGATCCCTAAAAGATACGAATTATTTCCTGCCTTGAATACGCAAGTATCATAGGCACTCCAATGGCTGGTTGGTTGCATGTGTGCAAGCCAATAATGTCACAACTGATAGTCAACTTCCGTTTCACCTAGAACTCAACTGGGTCTCCACTGGATCTGACATGCATGCAGCTAATAATAGTAAATCTTGAGTTGCATGTGAGATCACTGCATGTGAATTAATTAATATTTTATTCACTTTATCTCTCACTACTTGTATCTTCGATTACAACTAGCACAATTGAGTTTAACTCACTTAACTGAGTTAAACTATTTACAACTTGCATTAACTAATGCACCACTATACTTCGAACTCTGTTACAACTAGAATTACTTTTCATGTCCCACCAACTAACCTCTAACTTTAAATCGACTAGCTAACTGAGTTTTCCACTTTCAGTTAACTCATTCAAGTCCACATTGATAATACATTACAGTTTAATTTCCATCTAAATTAAGGGATAATAAAAATAGACATGCACCGAAAAATAGCACTGTGGGCCCTACCCTAGTTTGGGTGCTTAATGCACTAGGTGCCTGTGTTGAATATTCTTGTTGCATCTCAATGCTCCCTCTCAAAAATAAAGGTATTATCCTTCACCCTGAACATGTCTCTATGGTATTTGAATTTTCTCCTGGTGAGTGCCTTCGTCAGAATATCTGAATCTTGATCTTCTGTGGGAATGTATTGTAGCAACATGATTCTTCTCTACACACAATCTCTGAGATGATGGTACCAGATATCTATATGCTTGGACCTATCATGAAACACATGATTAATTGAGAATTTAATGAAACTCCGATTATCACAATGAATCACTGTCAAATCCAACTGAGAACCAAACAAACCAAACAAGATCTTTCTCATCCAGATAGCCTCATATGCAGCTTAACTTGCTACCATGTATTCCTCTTCTATTGAACTGAATTCCATGGATCGTTGCTTCCTGTTGTACAAGGAAACTGTTGTCGACCCAATGCTAAAGATCCCCCTTGATGTTCTCTTTCTGTTTGATGGATTGCTAGCCCAATCTGCATTCGTGATGCCATGCAACTTCACTCCATTCGTTTGTCTGTACCATAGACCATACTCTGATGTGCCCCTGAGGAATCTCAGAACATGCTTCCCTGCCTTCCAAAAGAGCTTGGTAGGCTTAACCATACCTTCACTCAGTTGGTTAACTGCGTAGCAAATGTCCGATCTCATGTTCACTAGATACACTAGCGAAGCCCCTAATTGTCGATAGACAATAGCATCCACTACCTCTCCAGAAGTAGCATCCGCTTTCCTCCAATTTCCTAGAAGAGGAGTATCCATGGGTTTGCAGCTCTCCATGTAAAACTTACCCAATATCTCCTTTGCATACTTTCCTTGAGACACAAAAATTTAACCATCTCGTTGCCATATTTCCAATCCAAGGAAATAATGAAGGAGTCCCATGTCCTTCATTTTGAATTCCCTTGCAAGATCCTCCTTGCATAACTGTATCAACTTCTCATCACCAGTCAAAATTAAATCATCAACATAAAGTACAATGATCAGTAGCTTACCCTCAACCACAATCTGGTATAGGTTTGCATCTGGTTCACTTTTGGTGAAGCCCAGTCTAGTGAAATAGTTGTCTATCTGAGTGTACCAAGCACGGGGTGCTTGCTTCAGCCCATACAACACTCTTTTGATTCGGCATACATGAAACTCATTATTGACGATCTAAAAACCTTTAGGCTAATCTATTTACACCTATTCCCATTGAGAAACTTAGTTTTCACATCCATCTGATGAATGTGCCAGCCCATATGCGTTGAGAGTGCAAGGATGGATCTTATGGAAGAGTACCTTGCGACAGGTGCAAAGGTATCATCATAATCTATCCCCTCGATCTCTGAGAAACCTCAAGCCATAAATATGGCCTTGTATTTCTCCACACTCCCATCAACAACTTTCTTTACCTTGTAGATCCATCTCGATCCAACCACTAATTTTTCGACCGATCTTGGGACTATCTCCCATGCATTTTTCTTGACAATGGTGTCATACTCCACCGTTGCATCAACCCAAGTAGGCTGCTGCATTTATTCCGAAAAGGAATATGGTTTAGTCACCATAAATTTTCTCATAACAGCCATGTATCTAGTAAATTTATTAGGAGATTGTCTTTATCTGTGCTATGAAGTAGGGGATCCTACATTCTTTGCAGCATCAAATCTCAGCCTATCACCTTCCATGGTGTGCCTTCTACCATTTCTGATCGATGGCTCTGCATGAGTGATTTCCTCCACTCCATGAACCTCCTCATGTGGTTGATCCACATCTTGAGACTCATCTTTGGGAACCAATAGTTCCTCCTCTACATGCAAGTTGAAATCCCTCTCAAGGGACAACTGCATGGCTTTCCCCTCATCAAATTTTATATCCCGTCGCACAATAGTCATTTTTTTGTTTGGAAAACACACACGATAATTATGGGGTGTCTCTGTGTACCCCACAAAAATCCCAACCTCAGCAGTCAGTTCTAGCTTCTTCCTAGCATCCTTGGTCACATGCACATAAACAAATGAGCCAAAAATATTAAAGTGTGAAACATCAGGTTTCTTACCGGTGAAAGCCTCCTTAGGTGTACTCATGCCAAGTACTCTATGAGGACAACGATTTTGCATATAAACCGCAGTGTTGCATGCTTCTACCCACAAATGCATTGGTAGGCCCTGATCATGAAACATCGTTTGTGCTGCACCCATGATCGTTCTGTTCTTCCTATGCGACCCCATTTTCTTTTGGGTTATGAGGCGCTATGAGTTCTCTTCGAATTCCTTCTTTGTTGCAGAATTTCTTGAATTCATTAGAGATGTATTCTCCACCACTATCACTCCTAACATCCTTCACTTGCTTCCCCGAATCTTTCTCCACCAATGCCTTAAACTCACATAACTTAGAGAATGTTTGATCTTTCTTCTACATGAAGAAGATCCTTCATTTATGAGAAAATTTATCAACAAATATTACATATTAATTATGTTTTTTTTTTAAGAAACTAAGAATGGTCCACACATGTCTGTATGAACTCTCTCAAGGATCCCTGAATCTTAGTTCTCCTTCTCATGAAAGGTGGCCTTTACATACTTCGCCATGGTGCAACCCTTGCATGGATCTAAATGAGCAATTTTTCCCATTGGAAGTCCAGTAGAAATTTTTTGCATGACTTTCAAGGCTCCATGATGACGATGGTCCAATCACCTATGCCATAATTCACCCTCATCTTGGCTCCCCGCTTTGTCTGCCTTGCCCATCATGGTAGCGCAGCCATCTACCTCCATCATGTAGAGATTCTTAGCTCTAATCTCTATCCTCTTGGCTTGACCCATTGTTTTATGTCATGGGAAATATTTTCCATCACTAAAAACAACGCCATAGCCTTTGTCCTCCAACATTGCGACTGAGACCAATTTTTTCTTCAGACCTAGTACATACATTATATATTTTAATTGAAATGGTTTACCTGACTCCCTCTAAAAGGCAATGATACCAATCTTGGTAGCACTGTACTGTCTGTCATTGTCAATTTCAATATGCATCTAGAGATCTTTCTCCTCCAAGTCACTGAAAATTTCCTTATCTCTCGTCATGTGAAAGGAAGCACCACTATCCAAATACCACACAGATACCAATGCACTGGACACCATGCATGTGATCAATGAGAATTCAAGCTCAAATTGTGAGGCAAGGGCCTCACTAGCTGCAGATCCAGCAACCTTCTTGTTCTTCTTCTTTTGTGGACAGTTAGTAGGAAAATGCCCATGTTCGTGATAGTGAAAACACTTCACCTTGGACATGTCCCGCTTCTTGCCTTCGGACTCAGATTTAGAATGTAATTTCTTCCCCTTAACCTTCTTCGCCTTGGAATCCAAAGCACAATCCTCTTCATCATCATGCTTAGATGAAGAGCCATATCTGGTGTTCAGTCTGAACTTCTCCTGCACCAAATCCAAACACAATCGTTCCCAATATGGCAATTTTCCCCGTCCATTGACAGAGTCTTCATAACTGTGCCAACTCTTATGAAATCCTAGGAGATCCAAGCTCAAAAAATCATCATCAACGACTGTTATTCCCACACTCCCCAGTTCATCCTGAAATTGGACAAACTTCGTGAGATATTTTGGAATGGTGTCACCCTTTTCCATCTTGATCTTCCTGATTTTATCTTTGAGCACCAATTTCCTATGGTCGTTGCTACTTTGGAATAGATCCATAAAAGCCTTCCACATTTCATATGGTGTGGCTTTCCCATGGAGGCTTGATAAAATGTGGTCTCGTACTCCCTCCAACAAGATCCTCTTCGCATTTTACACTTTCTTTTGCCATGAATTAAGATTTGCAGCATCTGCAGCATCGGGCTTAGGAACATCTTTTTTAATGAATTCCTTCAACCCATTGTCTTTGAGTACTGCCTCCATCCTTTCCTTCCAAGAAATTTAGTTTGATCTGCCTTCGAGTTCATACTCTAAACTCAATCCATTGAAATCCATTTCGATCTTGAATCAGTTGTAGCACTAAGAAAGTCTTTCTGCAAATTCAAATTCTATCTAGTCACAAACTCAAATCCTGCTTCACTTCTGCAATTTCCTATGCTCTGATACCATGTAAAAATTATACAACAAGCGTTTATATCTTGGATTCACTCGATATAACAATGTACTAAATTTAAATACTGAATCGCTTCTACAAATATTTTGCGGAATTAAAACACAATCATTAATCACATGAACATGAAGAAAGATCAATCACACACAAAAAAGATAATTTCCTGGGGAAAGATTATAGCTAAAAACCCCACTATATTATATTGTATATTAAGCATGGATCATGAAACAAATACAATGTATTTTTCTTCTCACAAGAGCCGCCAACATTCAGCTATTTGTCCCACATTGTCATCACATAAAACTGATCAATACTTAGTCAAATTCTAGCCTCCTGACATCTTGCCTTGCTTGTGCAATACCTGATGTTCAAGATCCCTAAAAGATATGAATTATTTCCTGCCTTGACTATGCAAGTATCATGGGCACTCCAATGGGTGGTTGGTTTCATGTGTACAAGCCAATAATGTCACAACTTATAGTCAACTTCCCTTTCACCTAGAACTCAATTGGTTCTCCACTGGATCTAACATGCATGCAGCTAATAATAAGTAAATATTCAGTTGCATGTAAGATCAATGCATTTGAATTAATTAATATTTAATTCACTTGATCTCTCACTACTTGTATCTTCATTTACAAGTAGCACAACTGAGTTTAACTCACTTAACTGAGTTAAACTATTTACAACTTGCATTAACTAATGCACCATTGCACTTCGAACTCTGTTACAAATAGAATTAATCTGCATGTCGCACCAACTAACCTCTAACTCAAAATCCACTAGCTAACTAAGTTTGCTACTTTTAGTTAACTCATTCAAGTCCACATTGAGAATAGATTACAGTTTAATTTCCATCTAAATTAAGGGATAATAAAAATAGACATGCACCCAAAAATAACACTGTGGGCCCCACCCTAGTTTGGGTGCTTAATGCACTAGGCATGGGTGTTGAATCTTCTTGTTGAATATCAACACTTTTAATTCTCTTTTCAGTGCAATTCTAACCACATCACAAAAGTAAAATATCAAGGGTAAGTTCGGTAGCTGACAGACCTAGATCAATCGATGAATTCTATTTTCAAACCCTTCCTTAGAAAATTTGTGTTAGTATTTTTTTGATGATATAATAATCTACAACGGGTCTTGGAAGGATCATGTTCAGCATGTTGATAGGGTGCTCAAAATATTTGAGGAGAAACAATTATATGCAAAAACCTCCAAATTTTTCTTTGGAGTACAAGAGGAAGAATATCTGGGTCATATTATATCTCAGGAGGGTGTTATGGTAGACCCTCACAAAATTAAAGACATTAAAGAATGGAAAGTACCCATAACCATAAAGAAGTTGCAAGGATTTCTCCGGTTAACAAGGTATTATCGCAAGTTTGTTAATAATTATGGGAGAATACAAGCACCTCTAACCACATTATTTAAGAAAGATGCATTTACATGGACTCATGAAGCAACTAAGGCCTTTCAACATCTTAAAGAGGAAATGTGCCAAGCACCAGTCTTAGCTATGCTAGACTTCACAAAGATCTTTATTGTGGAATATGATGCCTCGGGAAATGGAATTGGTGTTGTTTTAATGCAAGAAGGAAGACCCATTTATTTTGAAAGTCATCCAATCAAAGGAAATTATTTACAGAAATCTATTTATGAGAAGGAAATGTTGGCAATACTACATGCACTAAAGAAATGGAAACCTTACCTAATGGGAAGACACTTCAATGTAAAAACTTATCATGATAGTCTTAAATAATTTTTGGAACAAAGACTATCTTCAGAAGAGCAACAAAAATGGGCCACAAAGATGTTGGGTTATGACTTTGAAATCACCTACAAAAGAGGGAAGCTAAATTTTGTTGCATATGAGCTCTCAAGAAAGGATGAGGAGGTTGAAGTATTGCTTTGTTCCATTTCTATTATCCAACCAGATTGGATAACCGAAGCAAGGGAGGAATGGAAGAATGTCGAAGAATTGTCGACACCCATTCAAAATTTGCAACAATATCCCAATACATCTGATACATTTAGTTGGAAAATTTATTCCTTATGGTACAAAGATCGCATAGATATTTGTAAGAATTCCCAACTAAAACATAAGATTATTTTGGAATTTCACACCTCTCCCCTGGGAAGACACTTAGGATTTTTAAAAACTTACCATAGCGTGAAGAAAGAATTTTTTTGGGATGGCCTTAAATCAGATATTCAAAATTTTGTGGTGGAATGTTTGATTTTCCAGCAAACTAAAGTTGAGACAATTAAGACCTCGGGTCTGCTACGACCTTTATCCATTCCAAGTCAACATTGGGAGAATGTTTCAATGGATTTTATCAGAGGTTTATCTAAGTCTGAATGAAAGAGTGTCATCATGGTGGTAGTTGATAGACTTACAAGTATGCACACTTTTGTGCATTATCTCATCCATTTAAAGCAATTATTGTTTCTACTGCATTTATGGAAACAATTCAAATGCTACATGGAAACTCAAAGATTATTGTAAGAGATAGAGATCCCATTTTCACTAGAAATTTTTGGATGGAATTATTTTCTTGTTTGGGTACTCAACTAGCTCATAGCTCATCTTATCATCTTCAGTCCGATGGGAAAACTCAGATAGTGAAAAAATGTTTGGAAGGATATCTTCGTTGTTCTATATCTGATAAACAAATATAATGGGTCAAGTGGTTACCTCTAGCTAAATGGTGGTATAACACTTCCTTCCATACTACAGCAAAAATGACCCCATTTATGGCACTTTATGGATATCATCCACTGTCTAACACATCATCTTTAAGATAAAATTCTAAGGTTCAAGTAGTGGAAGATCACATCGAGCATCAACAACAACTTCTCCAACTCTTAAAGGATAACCTAAATTTGGCACAAAATCGAATGAAACAATAGACATATTAACATCACAGCGAGAGACGTTTTGATGTAGGAGACTGGGTATTTTTACGGCTACAACCATACAAACAAATTTCCCTCAATCAATCTAAGAGGATAATAAATTATTGCCAAAGTACTATGGTCCTTACAAGGTGTTGCAAAATATTGGTACTATGGAATACAAATTGGAGCTTCCTACTTCTTCCCGTGTGCACCCAATTTTCCATGTTTCATGCTTAAAGAAGGTTATAGGTGACAAACTTCGAGTTCAAATAATATTGCCAGAACTTGAAGAGGAATGAAAAATAATATTGGAACCTGAAGCAGTCATGGAAAAAATAACTCAACAACTACTAAATCGATCAATTTTAGAGTATCTCATCAAGTGGAAGAACTTACCCATTGAACATTCCACATGGGAGGATGATAATTTTATACAGAAGCATTCAGAACTACTCAAGCATTGAGGACAACACTATTTTGAAGGAAAGGGGCATGTTAGGTCCCTATATTACTAGTGTAGTCCTTTATTGTTGTTAGTGTATCCCCCTAATTATTATTGTTGTACCCTTGTAGTCCCCATATTATTATTATTGTGTCCTTACATTATTATTGTTAGGTCGGCTAGGATTATATTATGACACCATGGACTCCTATATATAGAAAGGAGGCTTTTTCATTTGAATCATCCAATAATTTTTCATTTATGTAATGGAAAGGAGGTTTCCCCCTCGAAGTGGCTAATTTCTAAGGCATTGATCTCTCTTTTCTTCTATTTTGGGAGTTGGTTTCATAACAGTTGTTCCCTGGGATAGCTCAACAATAACGAGTCACGTGGAGTTTCTTGGGTTATTTATAACCTAACTAGGTGAGACAAACAATCATCATGGAAATATTAGTTTTGATCTTGGCCACCTATTTCAAGGAAATATGGGAGATTTTTTAATTCAAATTAAGCATCTTGAGAATCTAACTTCTTTATTTTTAAAAATAGAATTAATTGTAATATAAAAGTGAGGAACTAAGCCTAGTTATATTAGGTGGGAAATTATTTTGATTTTGATCTATTCTATAAGTTTTACATACATATTTCGTAACATTGTTCCTGAATAATTTAACAGAGACTTTCACGGTTAAGATTTAACTCCTTACATTAAATTCACTCTAAGGTGGTCGAATTCTAGTGATCATGGGCCCAATCTTGGAATGATTAATTCCCTTATTTGTGTTATCAAATTCACATTTTAGCTTTCATTTCTTGTTTTTCAATTATTGAGTTACTACTTTCAATCCTTACTTTGCAATTATTCAGTCACTTTCTAGATCTGAGCATTGTTTATTGAATTGGTGTATCTTAGTTATAATTGCTACAATAGTTTGAATGAAGGTTATGAGATTGGATTCTTGTTAATTAATTTTATAAATTGTTATTTATTCTATCGTTTCCTGTGATTTATGAGGAATTTTTAAGCAAGATATCTTATATTTCTTTAACTATAATAATTTCCATAGTTTTCGTTTCCTAGGAAATGGCTTGTGCTTAGCATAACTATTTCAATGTTTACTGTAATATTCCCAAATGGGAAAAGTATGGATATATGATAGAAAAATGTTGCAAATCATCATTTATGAAGCAAGAGGCCAATATGGAGACCTTTCATATGTCATTATAGCAGCAAAATATACGTAAGAAATGGGCCATAAGATGCATAATAGGAAATACAAGCCTCCAATGGAAAAAAACCATGCAATAAGAGGTGTTGCAACCATGTATAAAAGTTGGAAGACCCTTACAACATTATTTTATTGGCTCTGCAACAGCAGTAGATTATACATCAGATCTAGAGCTGCTATGTGCATAAAAATTTAGATCTATATCAAATCCATGCACTATACAAGCTCCTCTAAAGAACCCCTCAAGGGTTTTCAACAAAGCACCAAGTACAAGTTGTAGATTTGAGATCTAAGACAGCAGATCTACTAAAAAATAAATATCTGGAAAGTGTGGCTGATCTGATATGATCAATAAAATAGCCTCCTCCAATAGATCTTCAAAGTGAAGGGAAGATCCCCATCACTAGAAATTCAACTCTCCAAATGGTGTGCCAAACCACCCTGCAACTCCTCCTACAGAAATAACATAGATTTGGAAGTAAACTACATTGTAGGGATCAAAATAAGGTTTTCCTAATGCCAAGATCTCAAAATGAGCTCAATGCCCTCCAATAATGTCCTCCCAATGAAGTGGAAACCTTATCCACTAAAAAGGAGCACTAAAATGGCCTAGATCTAGAGATCTAGTCTCCAATTGTTGCAGCTTGCAAAAACAACCAAACCCTCAATAGGATCTGCGTTGTAGTTGAAAGAAGAAGCTTGGCCTTAAGCCAAATAGTGGAAAATGTAGTGCAAGACTCCTCCAAGAGCTAGTCAATGAAATAGGTGGGATTCCCAATCAGGAACACCCTATGCTAAACAACACTCTATCTCAGCTAAACAGTAAGAAAAAGATATATGTCTAAACAGAACATATATTCAGTAATATAATATACATCAACCTCCTCCATATGTTTTCCATCTTCTTCCTTAAATAAAATATGAGCTTTCAAACGCTAAGCCCCATCCAAAAAGATCATTACATTCACACAAATCATCTCCATCTAAAACTGTGATGTACCTCATTGATGGCCACTCCTCCATGACATTGTTGTAGATTTGGTCAAGGTTGACCCAGTCAAAGTCATCCAACCCCTTTCACACCAAGGGTGCTTCAATTAAGCTGCCAAGATTTGTCTTTTTCATATTTGGCATTCATTTATTCATTATCAAGGAGAAATATGGACCTCCTTTGCCCTCTTATTCTTTAAACAAAGCAGTAAAACAAAATTGAATATTCCAATTAGCTCATGACTAATTGGGAATATTACAGTCCTCCATTCCCAAATGTTGCTTTTCCTCAAGCAACTGATAAGGTGAGTGATGAAAACCTACATCATTGGTGACACCAACATGTGATAAGCTTCCCTCATAAGCTAAGTGTTCACCAATCCATCCCTCCATGAATTTCTCCTCCAAAGTTCTCATGAGATCCAAGTAATCCATCCCATAAGGAGACAATAGTTCAAATGAAACAAACATGGTTTGCCCAATGTTATCCCTGAAACATGTAGCATAGTGAACATGGAGAATCTCCATCCCAAAGGGCACATACATCCCTCCCATCCTCCCTCCATTCATTCCCATAAAAAGTACAAGTACATCATCAATGTATGGGATCAAACTACATACATACAAACATAAATTTGTGCATATGGAGGTGGGTCATAGTCCCACATGTGGAACTGGCGCAGTGCATCTCCTGATTACATCATATCATGATGTGGTAATTGGTTTCCCCACCACTTACTTGTTGCCCAAGTCATCTCACTATGGCTAAAAGTGTGAGATATATTTGGTGCCTTAGGAATGCACCCATCATGAAACAAAATCTCCCGTTGTCCTTCAAGGGAGTGGCCATGTTCAGAATGTTTTGTGGCCCAAAGCTGGGCATGAATTTTATAAGGTACGGTACTCCTTTTTGGAGTTATGGCCTGCATATACATGGTGAAATAATGCAAACAATAATCAAATGAAACATTATTTACATGAGCATATTCTTCACCAAAATTCCTCCTTAAATAAATGGAGTGGTGCATATATCTCCTTTCTCACAAGAAGAAAGAGATAGTTGAATTAACTCTTTTATAGAGTCATGTTGTTGTCCCAACTCCACATGGTTCATGCATCTTTGAAAATTTTGATGTAGTTCTCCTTCAAAGCCCTTCCAAGTATAGCTCCTCATGATGATGTTGTAGAATCTCATGGAATAGATGTGGCTGAAAAAGAACACTTCATAGGCCCTTTGTAGCAACTTCTCCTTGAGCTTGGAGGCTCTAGATAAGAAGATCCTACCATGATATTAGATGACTCCTTCTTGGACTAAATAGCCCTCCTCATGTAGTTGGTCATAAAGTATCATGCATGTGTGAAGATACTTGGAATAATCCACCAACAGTTTGGATTTCCAATATGGATCAATCTCCCATAGTGACAGTGTTGATGATCTATCAACAGAAATGTCTTGTCATATGGCTTCTCTCCTCCTTGACATCTCCCATGCCAAAGGTACATGTTGGAAGGTCATTCCTTCCATGATTCTCCTCCCACAACACATAACCTGAAATGAGAGTGGGTAATGATGATGTTGGGAGAGGATCTCCCTCCTCCTTGATCCTACACAAGACTCCCAGTGTCATATCATTTCCTTCTAATGCTCCCATCCCTCCTGGATCTATGCTTGGAGCATCATGTTGTGAGATATCTCCCGCCAAATCTGAATCAGGTGGCCTCCCAGGTGGTTTTCCACTAGATAATAGTGTCCCATGTAGTAATCTCATGAGCATAATAGATGGGATTGTAAGGTCCTTACTTCCACTGCACAAATCTAACTCTGATTTCTGTGTGGAAGTTGTATGTGTGGGATATGTATGCATGCCTTTTATCATTTGAGTCTTACCACTCTTTTTATCCACCCATTCCATTTTCAAAGCCTCCCAATCAATGGTGACTTTTCCCATAGTAATAAACCATTGAACACCCAATATCACATTACTCCTTTTTGGAGTTATGGCCTACATATACATGGTAAAATAATTCAAACAATAATCAAATGAAACATTATTTACATGATCATATTCTTCACCAAAATTCCTCCTTAAACAAATGGAGTGGTGCATAGATCTATCTCCTTTCTCACAAGAAGAAAGAGATGGACGAATTAACTCTTTTATAGATTCATGTTGTTGTCCCAACTCCACATGGTTCATGCATCTTTGAAAATTTTGATGTAGTTCTCCTTCTAAGCCCTTCCAAGTATAGCTCCTCATGATGATGTTGTAGAATCTCATGGAATAGGTGTGGCTAAAAAAGAACTCTTCATAGGCCCTTTTTAGAAACTTCCCCTTGAGCTTGGAGGCTCTAGATAAGAAGATCCTACCATGATAATAGATGACTCCTTCTTGGACTGAATAGCCCTCCTCATGTAGTTGGTCATCAAGTATCATGCATGTGTGAAGATCCTTGGAATAATCCACCAACAGTTGGGATTTCCAATATGGATCAATCTCCCATAGTGATAGTGTTGATTATTTATCAACATAAATGTCTATCATATGGCTGCTCTCCTCCTTGACATCTCCCAGGCCAAAGGTACATGTTGGAAGGTCATTCCTTCCATGCTTCTCATCCCACATTGCAGAATTTGAAATGAGAGTGGGTAATGATGATGTTGGGAGAGGATGTCCCTCCTCCTTGAGCCTACCCAAGACTCCCAACGATGTATCATTGCCTTCTAATGCTCCCACCCCTCCTAGATCTATGCTTGGAGAATTATGTTGTGAGATATCTCTCACCAAATCTGAACCAGGTGGCCTCCCAAGTGGTTTTCCACTAGATAATAGTGTCCCATGCAGCAATCTCATGATCATAATAGATGGGAATGTAAGGTCCTTACTTCCACCACACAAATCCATCTTTGATTTATGTGTGGAAGTTGTATGTGAGGGGTATGTATGCATGCCTTTGATCATTTGAGTCTTACCACTCTTTTTATCCACCCATTTCATTTGCAAAGCCTCCCAATCAGTGGTGACTTTTCCCAAAGTAATCAACCATTGAACACCCAATATCACATTGGTGTCAGGTATGTCAACCACAAAGAAGTAATCAATCAATGTATATGTCCCCATCGTAACTGATAATGAAGGGACATAATGCATGCATTGAATTTTTCTATCTCCTGGGACCAAAACATAGAATCCCTCAAAAGCATCAGTGGGTATTTCCCTCCTTTGCACTAGTTGGGCATCAATAAAATTGTGGGTAGCCCCACTATCAACCAAAACATAAACCCTCTAATTCAAGATGGAACCTTGAACTCTTAAGGTCAAGCACTTAGGTACTCCTCTCAAAGATGCAAGAACCCCTCCAATAGGATAAAATTCTCCATTCCCATATCCTGATGGTGTTGGTTATCCTCTTGTAGTGTCAGTGTTGTGACCTCTTCTTGGTTCATCTTCTTCTTCCTCCTCATCATCTGAGAAGACCTCTATGTAATGTGATTTTCCAGCTGCACATCTATGTCCAGGTGCCCAAGCTTCTTAGCAAGTGAAGAAAATCTTCCTTCTTATTAAATCTCTCCGGACATCATCATCCAGAGGTTTTTTGTGTGAGCTCTCCTTGGAAGGAGTGGCCCTTTCTTCTTTTCCCTTTGATGGAAAAGAGGGCTTGTGCTGAAATGTTGCCTTTTCTTTTGGCAAGGCATCTTGAAGGTCTCTAGCCATTTCAATGGAATCATGTAGGTTAGTGCGCTTGGTAGACTTAACCAACCCATGAAGAGGTTCATCTAACCCATCAATGAACATGTACACCCTTATTGCTACAGACAAATCAGGAACCATAACAGAAAGTCTTACAAATTTTGAGATGTAAGTTTCTGCATTACCTGATTGTTTCAACTTTGCAAGGCTCATGAATGGTGCTTATGGATCTCTTCTATCAAATCTTTCCACTAGCCTTCTAGTGAACTCTGAATAAGCAGTCACATTGGTATGACCCAATGTAGACAAGCCATGGAAACATCAGTCATGTGCTTCACCCTCAAGGTACAACACTGCAATCTTAATGGCCTCCATCTCTGGAACCTTGTTCAAATAAAAGTAGATGTCAAGTTTTTCTACCCAATATTTGGAAGTACACTTGGATGACCCATCAAAACTAGGTAAAAATAATATGCCCATAGTATGGTGTCGATCATGATTCTGAATGAATCCACCATTTCTATGATGATGCCTTGGTCTTCTACTGTCCTGCACTTGAAAAAACTCCTGAAAACTAAAATGATCTTTGAACCTCTGAGTTTGAGATTCATACTTGATAAAATAGTCTTCAAGGGATTCTTGCTCCTGAAACCCTTCATTTCCCACAGCCAAAAATGTAGGCATGGTACAACGTTGGGAAAATTGTGGTTGGTGCACTGGTTGATCATTTCAGTGATGAGACATGCCAGATCCTTCTCCATGATGAAATCCTTTAGGGTATTCCTTGAATCTGTCCATTCTTATTTCTTTGACCTTTCTAGCAATGCCTTGCATGGCTCTAAGAAGGATCTTAGGGAACTCCTCTTCATCTTCACCTCCAGATAAAGGGGTTTTACCCTTGTATTCTTTCTCATTAGTATAATCAAACTTTCTGTGTCTTCTCTTTTGATACCTCTTCTCTTTGTCAATAAGAGGCTCTCCTTCTTCAGATGACATATTGGCTTTTATAATGCATAGGTTGTGCCAAGATGATGCTCTAGTACCACTGTAATATTCCCAAATGGGAACAGAAAGAATATAGTGCAAAATGATGGAACAATAACGCAGATCATCATTTATGAAGCAAGAGGAAAATATGGAGACATTTCATATGCCATTACAGTAGCAAAACATACATAATAAATGGGCCATAAGATGCATAATAGGAAATACAAGCCTCCAATGGACAAAAATCATGCAATAAGAGGTGTTGCAACGATGTATAAAATATGGAAGACCCTTACAGCATTATTTTATTGGCTCTACAACAACAGTATATTATACATTAGATCTAAAGCTTCTATGTGCATAGAAATTTATATCTATATCAAATCCATGCACTATACAAGCTCCTCTAAAGAACCCCTGAAGGTTTTTCAACAAAACACCAAGTACAAGTTGTAGATATGAGATCTAAGAATGCAGATCTACTGAAAATAAAGATCTAGAAAGTTATTTTGATCTGATATGATCAATAAAATACCCTCCTCCAATAGATCTTCAAAGTGAACGGAAGATCCCCATCACTAGAAAATCAACTCTCCAAATTGTGTGTCAAACCACCCTGCAACTCCTCCTACAGAAATAACGCAGATCTGGAAGTAAAACTACATTTTAGGGATCAAAATAAGGTTGGCCTGATGCCAAGATCTGAAAATGAGCTCAATTCCCTCTAAAACTATCCTCCCAATGAAGTGGAAACCTTCTCCACTGAAAAGAAGCACTAAAATGGCCTAGATTTAGAGATCTAGTCTCCACTTGCTGCAGCTTGCAAAAACAAACAAACCCTCAACATGATCTGCGCTATAGTTGAAAGAAGAAGCTTGGCCTTAAGCTAGATAGTGGACAATGTAGTGCAATACTCCTCCAAGAGCTACTCAATGGAAGAGGTTGGATTCCCGATCAAGAACACCCTATTCTAAACAGTACTCTATCTCAGCTAAACAGTAAGAGAAATATATATGTCTAAACATACCATATATTTAGAAATATAATATACATCAACCTCCTCCATATGGCTACCATCCTCTTCCTTAAATAGAATATGAGCTTTCAAACCCTAAGCCCCATCCAAAAAGATCACTACATTCACATAAAGCATCTCCATCTAAAACTGCGTTGTACCTCATTGATGGCCACTCCTCCATGACATCGTTGTAGATTTGGTCAAGGTTGACCCAGTCAAAGTGATCCAGCCCCTTTCACACCAAGGGTGCTTCAATTAAGCTACCAAGATTTGTATTTTTCACATTTGGCATTGATTTATTCATTATCAAGGAGAAATATGGATCTCCTTTGCCCTCTTATTCTTTTAAAAAAGCAATAAAACAAAATTGAATATTCCAATTAGCTCATGACTAATTGGGAATATTAAATAAACAATATAATATTTAATTCTTTGATCACATTAAAGTATATTTTATTGTTTATGTTGTTCCTTTAGGAAATCATAGAGGTTCCTTGTGTTTTACATGCATTTACCTTTCAATAGGGCTAGACAGATTAGATTACCTTAGCAATATTCTTTTCACATATTGTGTGGACAACCTTGAAATAACTAAATGCGTTCCAAATTGACAATTCAATGTATAAGAGGTCAATTGATATTTTTAAGAGAAACTAAGTAACCCAACAATACTCACAACTATATATTCAACCATATAGGAATTTCTTGCCTATCTAAAACTCTAGTGGCCTTGCTCTTATTCTTGTACTACATATGCTCTAACAAGAAATGATAGGATTCATATAACTTGTAAATTGAAACCTTACAACTATGTGCAAATGCAAGAAAAATATGAACTTCAAATAAATGCAAATCTATGCAAGACAATGCATATGAAAATTTCTAGAAGTTAATGGTAGTCAAAGAAATAGATTTATGTATTCTAGAACCAATTTTAACGATGAATAAATAATATATACCCTCTAGGTATTCCCATATTCCAATTCAAAATTTCTTTCATTCTCCCTTTTTGATGTATACTCAATACACTTTCATTCTTCTTGAGGGTCTGGTTAGAAGACATATAAAATATTCCAACCTTGCTATTAATGGAAACCTTCAATAAGTTCAAGCCTTACTAATTCACTTATATTTCAAAAAAATGATGTTTAATACAATTAATATTACAAAATTAAAACACTTGTCAAGAAAAACATGGAATATTCTACCATAAGTTTTATGAAACTGCTAAGTAATATTTTTTTTTTCTAAATTAAGCTAATTCTATTATGAAAACATAGTGTTACAAAACTGCCTCAGTTCAGCTATGGAAGCCTGAAGACTGGGCTTGATTTCCATGCTTTAACACAATATCGAACTGCCCAGTGTGGGAAACCAGTTCTTTTACGAGTATTGTCACCACCCTTGAGAGGGAAACCGGTGCATTGTTCATTGCATACATCATAAGATAACAAAAAGGACAAGAGTAACTGGCAGCTGCTGCTGCTGTAGAAAGCCAGTAACAAACAGAAAAACTTGCAAAATAGTAAAACAAGTGTATCATATTGAACCAGGTCAGAAGGGGATTACTGCTCGAGCGTTGGAGAAGGCGGCTCCTCCACTACACGACACCCATACTCGCTTTCTTGTTCATCAACGTCACCACCCTGTTCGCCATCCTCGCACATGGAGTCCGGTTTTTCAATGTCACCTTTCTGATCGCCTTCCTTGCGCTTGATATCCATGTCCACCTGCATTGGTTGTATACCCAGGTCTGGAGGAGCTGAGCCAGGGGTCATGATCGGTCAATTTGGAGCATTTGCAGCAAGTGCGTGGCTGAGACCAAGGGGAGGGGGGATAGGACCAGACACGGGAGTAGGGCCGTGGGAAATTTCTTCTCTCAGGGTGACTGTCACAAATACAGTGACAGAAGGCTGGTTGAAGGAACAATCAAAGTGGAGCTCATCCCTCTACGAGGTTTGGCGAATGGAGGGACTATCTGAAGCAAGCAGGGCAGGGGAAACTAGAATGGTCGGAGCAACTGAAGGATGCGGAAAGGACTGAGTAGCGTGGGTGAAATCAAGATGTCTGTCATGCCCTCTGTTGCCATGAGAGACAGGAGAGTGCCTCCATTCAATATTCTCGGAAGAGGTTTCGGCATCAGAGCTCGTGGAGGGGCGAGAGCGAGCAGAGCGACCACGGCTTGCACCCTGGCGATAACGCATCCGGTGTCGCAGCTTGGGCGTGGCGAAAACAAAGCTATGAGAATGTTTTAGACACAAGGGGCTGAGCGAGGTTGGAGGGAGCCTGTAAATATTGTCGCAATAAAAAGGAAAACGGGAATTGGAGCAGTAGTAAAAGCTTTGAGTGAAATGCGAACCAGGAGTGGTCTCCAAGCAACTGTAAAGAGAGCAGTGCCACCTTGTTTGTGTGCGAGCACTTGGCTCAGCACAGGATGTAGGGAAAGCGCTCCACAGCGGATGCAAACAGCAGATGCAATCAGCGCATGAGAAATTCGAATCGCCCCAAGCGAAATCCATAGTGAACCAGCAGGGCAGGAAATGAATAAGAAATCGACGGCTTGGGTGAGTAAATGCATGAGGGGAAGGCATAGTAATGGTGTGCTTAATGGAGCCGCAGGGGGCCATATGGCCACCCCATGTGAGCCTCCTCGGGATATGGCCAGGGACAGACGTCCCATCAGACTTCCATGCCATCCGCATCCAGAACTTGGTTATCATTGTGCACCAGCTTGATGCAGTTCTGTAGAGTATCTCTATCATGGATGGTTTGAAGGGAGCCATGCTGGAGAGTATTGATACTGTCGACTCCTAAATTAGCTAGGAGATCTGCTACTTTTTTACCTTCCCTTTTGGTGTGGGTGAAAGAAACTGCTTGGTTTTTTTTCAGCCAACTGCTTATTCTCTCAATTCTAGAATTCAATCGCCAACATGTGGTCGTTTTTGTTGAACTGGTGCCACGAAGCAACTGGTTTTCCATGTTGATGATAATCTGGGAGTCCCCTTCAATGATGGTGGGGGAGAAGTTGTAGTGATAAATAAGATTTAGCCCTTGCCAAAGCCCTTCCAATTCTGCTGAGTTGTTAGTGTCCCAGCCTATGGAGCCGAAATAGATTGCAAGGACTTCTCCTTTGGAGTTTCTAAATATGCCCCCAAATCCAGCTTGACCTGGATTGCCTTTTGAGGCTCCATCAAAGTTTATCTTGATGATCCCAGGAGGAGGAGTCCAATGAAGCGAAGAATCTAGATTTTTTCAACTGTTGGGGCTGGAGATTGTCGATATTTTGAGCTGCCAGTTTTGCCATATGGCCATTTCCTTTGTTTGTTTGGGAAGGTCCTCATCCTGCCAGGAGTGGAGAGCAAGAGATTCTTGGAGGTTATTTTTGAAGTTATTCCACAAGGTGTCCAAAGGAGTGGCTTGATCTTTGAAAATTATTTTGTTTCTCTCTTTCCAAAGTGTCCAAAAGAGAAGACCCGGAATGATTTGTCAAAGAGTATTTAGAAGAGAGCTGTTGTAAGGATGCCTGGGCCAGTTGCGTATGATGTTGGTTAAGTCCCCATTTGGCTTGCTCTTTTGACATCTGAAACATATTTTCTCCCAAACAGTACAGGTCAGCTTGCAGGAGATCATGAGATGGTGAGTTGTTTTGTTGCTTTGTTGGCAGTTAGGGCATTGTGAAGGACCAAAGAATCCGCGTTTGAGAAAATTGTCCCAAGTGAGGATTCTTTTGTGGCTGAGCAACCAAAGAAACGTTGAGACCTTGGGCCATGTACCTGGATTCCAAAAAAATTTCCATAGCGGATCACAAGGGAGAGGTATAGGATGCATGAGGGAGAAGGCCTCTTTTGTGGAGAACATGCCTCGTGTCGAATAACCCCATCTGAGAATATCAGGATCTTCTGAATATCTAATTTTCCTGCGTTGTAATTCCTCACTGAGTATTTTCACAATTTCGTCTTGTGCGTGAGGAATGATATGAGTAGGGTGCTTCCATTGTCTGTATTCATTGCATCTAGTGGGGTGCCAGAACTGGCTGACTTTGAATTCCTCAGGTCCAGTGATATTTCTATCGTTGAGGATGAAGGTATCGATTAGCTTTGGGTTCTGCTGCCATGAGTCAGCCCAGAACTTGGTCGCGTTCCCATTGCATATTTCCCAGAAGCTGTTTTTTTGTATGAGAGTGTAATGCTGCTTGGATGCATTCTAGATGAGGGAGCCAGCGCTTTCTGGGCCCAGCCGGATAAGATCTTCGGGAGGTCGATGATTTACATACTTGGCTATCCATAGTTTAGCCCAAGGCGTGTAATGATTTGAGAGCCATTTCCACCAAAGACGAGCTCCCATGACTTCATTGCTGTGAAGAGGATCTCTGAGACCAAGTCCACCTGCCTCTTTAGGGGAGCAAACCGTGTTCCATTTAACTAATGCCAATTTCCGATTTTGGCCGGAAGACCCCCAAAGAAATCTGTGTTGCAAGACCTTGATCTGCTTGAGAACCCATTTCGGCATTGCAAGGACGGAGAAGAGATAGAGAGGCATGGATTGCAACACATCTTTAATGAGAGTGAGTCTTCTTGCCAGATTGAGTGCTTTGAAAGTCCAAGAAGAAATTCTGGCTTCCAATTTTTCCAAGAGAAGGTTCCAGGAAGAGTGTTTAATGGAAAAGTCAATGAGCGGCGCGCCCAAGTATTTGGCTGGAAGGGAAGTGATGGAGAAACCAAGAATACGGGAAATATTGGCTTGAGTGAGGGGAGGAGTATTGAAGAAGAAGAGCTGGGATTTGGATTCATTGACTGACATTCCAGAGGCAGCTGAGAAAAGGTTCAAAATGGCTTTAAATGATCGAACTTCTTGAGCAGAGGGGTATCCAAAGATCATGTTGTCATCAACAAATTGTTGGTGGGTTGTAGTGGAGGAATCATTAAGGGAGATGCCATGTAATTGTCTAGTATGGACAGCATGATGGATGAGTTTGCTGAGGCCCTCAGCCATGAGTACAAAGATGAAAGGGGATAGAGGATCCCCTTGTCTGATGCCTCTTGACGGAGAAAAAGGAGTGGAGGGGATACCATTGATGAGGATGGAGTATAAGGGGGTAGTAATAAGGCTCATTATCCATCTTATCCACATCTGATCGAAGCCAAAAGCACTTAGGAGGTTCTGAATATAATTCCAGCATAATTTATCAAACGCCTTAGAAAGATCAATTTTAAGGAGCATACGTGGCTTCTTGGTACTCTTTAAGGAATGAATGACTTCATGAGTTAGAATGATGTTGTCCATTATTTTCCGTCCCTCCACGTATCCAGTTTTCTCAGGCGAAATTAAGAGCGAAAGAATGGGTTTGATTCGATTGGCTATGACTTTGGATATGACTTTATAGATAACATTGCAGAGAGCAATGGGTCTATATTTTTCTGGAGTGCTTGGGTGCTCTTCTTTTGGAACCAGAGATATGAAGGTAGCGTTGAGAGAGGGGAGAAGCCAATGTGAAGTTCTTGATTCCTCTACAAGCTACCAGACTTCCATTTTGATGAGATCCCAGAAGTGGTGAAAGAAATTTTAGGTCAAACCATCGGGACCTGGAGCTTTTCCTTCCTTAGATTTCGCCATCGTTGTTTCAACCTCCTGAAGGGATACAGGGTGCAGTAACATCTGATTGTGCTCGGCATTAACTAGATTGGGAATTAGCTGTGTTATTTTATCAATGGTCAGTTGTCTGTCTGTATTGAGCTCTTCTTGCTATATGCCTTTAAAGTAATTCAGAAGCACTTGCTCAATTTCCTCGTGTTGCTCCACTTGTTCTCCTTGCGAATTGGTAATGTGATTAATGCAATTTTGCATTCTTCTTTGCACTGTGGATCTGTGGAAGAACTTTGTGTTCCTTTCAACTTCTTTTAACAAACGTATTCTATATTTTTGCCTCCAAAATATTTCCTCTTGCTTGTGCCTCTCCTCCAGCTTTTTCTGTATGTCCTGTTCTTTGGAAGCCAGGAGATCTGTTCTTCCTTCTTGGATGATTTTTTGCTGAATTTCTTCCATTGCATTTTCAAGTTCCTTTATCTCCTGGAATATATTCCCAAAGACTGAAGAGTTCCAATTTTTGATGAGGAGTTTGAGCTATTTTATCTTTTGCTGGAACTGGAACATCTTCGATCCCTTTGGTGGAGAATAGCTGCTCCAAGCAGCGTTGACCATGGGTTTGAATGAAGGATGGGAGAGCCAGAATGCCTCAAATTTGAATGGCCTTTTGAGTTGTGTACCAATATTTTTCCAATGGAGCGAAATAGGCCAATGGTCCAAACCTACTAACGGAAGAATTGAAGCAGAGAGGTCCCCTCCCAAATGTATGGCGTTGTCCGAAATGAGAAATCGATCCAGTTTTGAGGCGATCTGCTGATTCCCTGTTCTCATGTTGTTCCAAGTGAAGGAGCCATTTGAGAAAGGGAGGTCTATTAGCCAACTGTTGTTTATAAATTCTTTGAAGTGAGAGCATTCTAGATCCAGCCTTGGCCTTCCTCCAGTTTTTTCTTCCAGCTTGGTAATCATGTTGAAATCTCCTCCAACAACCCAAAGAGGATAAGATCTGTTGGAATTTAGGAATTCCATGGTGTTCAACAACGCTATTTTCCTGGATCAGTCCTGGGGAAAATAGACATTTAAGAGGATCCCATGTATATTTTTTCCAATAGGGTGAAAAGTGGCCTGAATGAGATTATGTGCTGCATGAAAATTTGCGAGCACGATAGACTGAGAATCCCAACCTATCGCAAGTCCTCCCGAAGATCCTGAGGCATCCACTACAACTTAATTACAGCTAGGCCAAGCTTTGGATAAGATTGAACCTAAGGCCACACTGTTACATTTTGTTTCTTGAAGAAAAAGAATATTTGGTCGTTCTTTCTGAATCATGTTTTTGATCATTTTGTATTTGCCAAGGCTATTGAGCCCTCTAACATTCCATGATATGAGCTTCATGGGGAACTATTGGCTAAAGGTTTGAAGAACCGTGTTAACTTGGGGTATCGTCCGGAGTTCACCAACATCTCCTCTAAAGTGATGGTGCGTTGCCAATCTAGTTTTCGACCTCTCTTCTTGGATTCTTTTATGACTTTTAGACTGTCCCAATGACTGCCTAGCTAAATGCCTAATTTCTTTTTTTGTTGGACTTTGGTTAGGACCCTTTCAATTTTGTCAATTTGAACAAGATTGATCTTGTCAAAATCCTTGCGCCTGCAAGCGTCTTCTAGTCCTAAAATATCAAGCTCCCCAAGATTTAGACCTTTAGAGTCATCGTCCATGAAACTCGGTTGACTGCTTCCGGGAGTCTCCTCATTTGCGGCATTGGGATTGACCTTTGGATCGTCAATGTCCATGATGCTGGGATTCCAAGTTAGGAGTTTGGTATCAGGAGGGGCCTTGGGATCAGTTGCTTCACTTGATTGCTTCTCCTTCTGAACCGACACAGGGTTAGGGTGATTGGGAATGCTGGAGGGGACAGAGGGGATTAGGGTTGAATCAGGGGAAATAGGGTTATTTTCAATAGAAGGGTCCGAGTTGGAGAGAACGGCAAAGCTGTTACTGGTGGAAGGGAAATTTTAGGAGGGGGTAGGTTTCTTCCCTCCCGCTGAGGGCTTCTTGCTATGCCTTCTGCGAGGGGACACCTTGGTGAAGCCATCTGGTTCTGATTTGTCCTCAGCTTCCTTATTCAGGGATTGAGCGTTGAGAGGGAAATCTCTGAACAAATTCCCATGAGCATGGTACCTGCGACATCTAAAAGGTACATGTTCGTAGTCTAAAGGTTGAATCCATTCAAAATCATCATGATACAAACTTACCGCATCTGGCAGGGTGTTTTCCAAGTGCATGTAGACGCAGATTCTTGCATAGGAGGTATATCTGCGAAGTTTTGTCTCTTCAGCTATCTTAATGAACTTGCCTAATCCTCTGCCAATTTCTTGGAGTGAATATTCATCCTAGTATTCAAGCGGCAGCGAATATAGGCATATCCATACTGGAGCCCAGTTGAAATTTTCTTTATCTGGGTTGAATCTTTCGACCCAATTTCTGTGTTGTGTAACCAGCTCCAAAAAGAGAAGAAGAGAGATATAAACGCCTTAGAAATGATCCACTTCGAGGGGGAAACCTCCAATACATTACATAAATGAACAATTCTTGGATGATACAATTTACAAAACCTCCTTTCTATATATAGGAGTCCATGGGGCCATAATGTAATCTGAGTGGGCCACAATGTAATCCTAGCCGACCTAACAATAATAATTTAAGGGCACAATAATAACAAAATGGGGGTTACAAGGGTACAATAATAACAATAAGGGGTTACACTAACAATAATAAGGGACTATACTAGTGATATAGGGACCTAACATGCCCCTCTCCTTCAAAAAAGTGTTGTCCTCAATGCTTGAGTAGCTCCGGGTGCTTCTGTATAAAATTCTCATCCTCCCATGTAGAATCTTCGGTGGGTAAGTTCTTCCACTTGATGAGATACTCTGAAATTGATCGATTCCGTAGTTGTCGAGTTCTTTTTTCCATGACTGCTTCAGGTTCCAATATGATTTTCCCTTCCCCATCAAGTTCTGGCAATACTGTTTGAGCTGGAAGATTTTCACCTATAACCTTCTTTAAGCATGAAACATGGAAAACTGGATGTACTCGCGAAGAAGCAGGAAGCTCCAATTTGTATGCCATAGTACCAATCTTTTGCAACACCTTGTAAGGACCATAGTACTTTGGTAATAATTTATTATCCTTCTTAGCTTGCTTGAGGGACATTTGTTTGTATGGTTGTAGCCGTAAAAATACCCAATCTCCTACATCAAAACTTCTCTCGCTGCGATGTTGATCTGCCTGTTGTTTCATTCGATTTTGTGCCAAATTCGGGTTATCCTTTAAGAGTTGGAGAACTTCTTGTTGATGCTCGATGTGATCTTCCACTGCTTGAACCTTCGAATTTTCCCTTAAAGATGATGTGATGGATGGTGGATGATATCCATAAAGTGCCATAAATGGGGTCATTTTTGCTGCAATATGGAAGGAAGTGTTATACCACCATTCGGCAAGAGGTAACCACTTGACCCATTGTGTTTGTTTATCAGATACAAAACAACGAAGATATCCTTCCAAACATTTATTTAATATCTCAGTTTGACCATCAGATTGAGGATGATAAGATGAGCTATGAGCTAATTGAGTACCCAAACAAAAAAATAACTCCGTCCAAAAATTTCCAGTAAAAATGGGATCTCTGTCGCTCACAATGACCCTTGGGCTTCCATGTAGCTTTTGAATTCTATCCATAAATGTAGTAGCAATTGTGCTTGCTTTAAATGGATGAGATAATGCACAAAAGTGTGCATACTTGGTAAGTCTATCAACTACCACCATGATGACACTCTTTCCTTCGGACTTAGGTAAACCTGTGATAAAATCCATTGAAATCTCCTCCCAACGTTGACCTGGAATGGAGAAAGGTTGTAGAAGTCCTGGGGTCTTAATTGTTTCCACTTTATTCTGCTGGCAAACCAAACATTCCGCCACAAACTTTCGAATATCGGATTTAAGGCCATCCCAAAAAAATTCTTTCTTCACCCTGTGGTAAGTTTTTAAAAATCCTGAGTGTCCTCCTAAAGGAGAAGTGTGCAATTCGAGAAGAATCTTTTGTTTTAGTTGGGAATTCTTACAAAGATATAAGCGATCTTTGTACCATAAGGAATCATTTTTCCAACTAAATGTATCGGATGTACTAGGATCTTGCTGCAACTTTTGAATGAGTGTCCATACATCTTTGTCCTTCTTCCATTCATCTCTTGCTTCGGTTATCCAATCTGGTTGGATAATAGAAATGGCACAAAGCAATGCTTCCACCTCTTCATTCTTTCTTGAGAGTGCATCCGCAACAACATTAAGCTTTCCTTTTTTGTAGATTATTTCAAAGTCATAACCCAACATCTTTGTGACCCATTTTTGCTGCTCTTCTAATGATAGTCTTTGTTCCAAAAAGTGTTTAAGACTATCATGATCAGTTTTTACCTTGAAGTGTCTTCCCATTAGGTAAGTTCGCCATTTCTTTAGTGCATGCAGTATTGCTAACATTTCCTTCTCATAAATAGGTTTCTGTAAATACTTTCCTTTGATTGGACGACTTTCAAAAGCAATGGGTCTTCCTTCCTGCATTAAAGCTGCACCAATTCCATTTCCTGAGGCATCACATTCCACAATAAAGGTTTTTGTGAAGTCTGGTGTAGCTAAGACCGGTGCTAGGCACATTGCCTCTTTAAGACGTTGAAAGGCCTTAGTTGCTTCAGGAGTCCATGAAAATGCATCTTTCTTCAATAATGTTGTTAGAGGTGCTGCTATTCTCCCATAATTCTTAACAAACTTGCGATAATACCCTGTTAACCCCAGAAATCCTCGCAACTGCTTTATGGTTGTGGGGACTTTCCATTCCTTAATGGCTTTAATTTTGTTAGGGTCTACTTTAACACCCTCGTGAGATACAATATGACCGAGATATTCCACCTCTTGTACTCCAAAGAAACATTTGGATGTTTTTGCATATAATTGTTTCTCCTGCAATAGTTTGAGCACCCTGTCAACATGTTCAACATGATCCTTCCAAGACCTTTTGTAGATTAGTATATCATCAAAAAATACTAGCACAAATTTTCTAAGGAAGGGTTTGAAAATGGAATTCATCAACCCTTGAAATGTAGAAGGTGCATTAGTAAGGCCAAAAGGCATGACCAAAAATTCATAATGACCCTCATGCGTTCGAAATGTTGTTTTTGGAATATCTTCAGTCTTCATTCTAATTTGATGATATCCTGAATGAAGATCCAACTTGGTAAAATAAATTGCTCCATGTAATTCATCCAATAATTCATCAATCACGGGAATGGGAAATTTGTCTTTAATGGTGAGCTTATTGAGCTCCCTATAATCCAGACACATTCGCCATGATCCATCCTTCTTGTGTACCAATACTACGGGAGCAGAGAAAGAACTTTGACTAGGTTGAATTATACCCGCCTCTAACATTTCTGCAATCATACGTTCAATTTCGCTCTTTTGGAAGTAAGGATATATATAAAGCCTAATGTTTGGAGGAACACTTCCTGGAATCAAATGAATAGCGTGATCATGATCACGAATAGGTGGGAGTCCTTTGGGAGTTTCAAACACCTTGGAATGATTGTCCAAGACTTGTTGGAGATCTGCAGAAATAGATGATTTTGATGTTGGAACTTCTAGTGAGCATAATTGTGCAATTGCGCCTCGTTGTTCTTTCTTTAGAAGCTTTGTCATGACATTAGAGCTTATTATCCTTCCTGGCTTCCCTTCAATACCCCGTAATTAGACTTCCTTTCCTTCTGAAAAAAATTTCAAGAAAAGTTCTTGAAAATTAAAAGCTACCGTCCCCAAAGATTGTAACCATTGTACTCCTAGTACAACATCAGCACCTCCCATAGGAATGGAAAGCATTGTACTAGTCAATACATATTCCCCCATGGTTAGCTTGATATTATGGCATTTTCCAGAGCAATTTATAGTTCCTCCATTTGCAACCATCACTTGACATTCTGGTGCTGGGTATAGGAAACAATTTAATTCCTTTGCTACCTTACAATGAATAAAATTATGGGTGCTACCTGAATCAATCAACACTATTACCTTTTTCTTCTTGATTTGTCCTACTATCTTGAGAGTTTGAGGAGTGGTAATTCCTGCCAGTGCATTACACAATATGGTTGGATTCATTTCTTCCTCTTCTAGGGTTGGTTCCTGGTGTATATCCTCTTCTTGTTCACTTTCTTCTTCCTCTTCACAATCTATGTAAAATAATTTCTTCTCAGCACACTTATGACCTTTAGTGTATTTTCTATCACAACTGTAGCAAATCCATTTTGCTCTTTTTTCTTCCAATTGTTGTGGTGTCAACCTTGTAGGTTGTGGAAATCTAGGCGTAGCAACACTTCCTTCTTTATATAATTGAGTGGTAGGCTTCCTTGTCGCCATTACTTTACATTCAAATTTTCTTGCCAACCTGAATGCCTTCTCCAATGAATCTGGTTCCAAAACGCGAACTTCATGTTGGATATTATCCTTTAAAGTGCCTATGAAGAGATCGATCTTGTGTTCCTCTGGAATATCAGTTACCCTTATATTCAATTTTTGGAATTCCTCAATGTGTTGCCCCACTAAACCATTTTGTTTGAGATTTATCAATTGGGTAAAGAAGGTGTTGCTCTTTGTATCCTCATAATGTGCTATCATTTCCTCCGTAAAAATTGACCAAGTGACAATTTTTTTACGGGAACAAAGCCATCGATACCATACAAATGTATTTTTGTTCTAAATGTAAAGTTGCAATGCGTACCTTTTGTGTGTTTTGCACGTTATGGAGATCAAAATATTGCTCCATCTGTAGTATCCATGTTACAGGATCCTTTCCATCAAACTTCCTCATATCCATTTTTGGAATATGATGGTTCTTCCCGCCAACATTAGAGTTTATGAAATCATGATTAACATTGATTTTGTTCTCATCATGAGGTTCTTCTACTATCTTTTCACCATTAGGAAACATTTCTTGTATCAACTTTGTCAAACCTTCGATGTTTGTTTTTAGATCATTCTTCATGTTTTCCATGTTGTATTTCATGTCATCCATCTTAGCTTCCATGCCAGCTTCCATGCCATCCATCTTAGCTTCCACGCCATCCATCTTAGCTTCCACACCTTTCTTCAAACCGTCCATCTTCACTTCCATGCCATCCATCTTAGCTTCCATGCCTTTCTTCAAACCATCCATCTTCACTTCCACGCCTTTCTTCAAAACTTCCATTTCATTTTTTGTTGCTCTTTGCGAGAGTGAAATTTGTTGCACTTGCTCTTGTAATTTTGATAAATCATGTTGCAATTCTTCATCTTCATGAGTCATAGTAGAGCCTTCTGAAGGCTTAATGGGTGTTGAATTATTTTTACGGGGCATATTTTAGAACCCAATACTGATATCTATTCTACAATATGACCTTGGAATCAATTCAAATTGATTCTTCAAACAAGACTTATGCAATTCGGAAAAAAATACACACCTTTTTCTTGCTTTTGAGGAGCTCGATATTGAAATTGGATTATCTTTGTGATTGCAGCACTTCAATATCTTAAATTCAGCCTGTAGTAGCCCTTTGGCACCTATTTCAAATGCAAGCAGGTCTAATCTAATTTGGATTCTCCAAGACAAATTTGTGTCCAATCTCCCACAATGGCCTAATTCTGGACTGGTTCAGTAGGGAAAACTTGTAGGACTTGCCACGTGTCACTGTTTCGTCCTTTGTCTCTGAAATTGATAGCCACAAAACTACAGTCTATGTACCTGCAACCAATTTTTATGGCACTCAAATCCACTGCCCAGAGAGAGAGAGTTATTGAACTTTTCCCACGATCACCTCTTTGAGATGAAATTCAGGAGCCTGAAAAAGCACTACCTTCCACAGATCATATCTCAAAAATTATTGCGAACCAAGTTCTGAAAGTTTTTGACGAATTTCCTCAGGATTTCATCTTTGCACCATATGAATTTCAGAGTCTGAACCTTCGTAGAAAAAAAATTATAGCGAAAATGCCACGATGACCTATTTAGGAGCTTGAAAAAATACCTAATTTCCACAGATGATATCTCCAAAAATATTGCGAACCAAGCTCTGAAATTTTTAGAAAATTTGCCTCAGGATTTCAGCTTCGCACCCTAAAAATTTCAGCTTTTGAAACTTTGTAGAAAAAAAGTTACAGCGAAAATTCCACGATGACCTGTTTGGAGCAGCGAAACCCTAGAATCCAAAGCTCTGATACCAAATGTTGTGTAACCAGCTCCAAAAATAGAAGAAAAGAGATATCAACGCCTTAGAAATGAGCCACTTCGGGGGGGAAACCTCCAATACATTACATAAATGAACAATTCTTGGATGATACAATTTACAAAACCTCCTTTCTATATATAGGAGTCCATGGGGCCATAATGTAATCCTAGTGGGCCACAATGTAATCCTAGCCGACCTAACAATAATAATTTAAGGGCACAATAATAACAAAATGGGGGTTACAAGGGTACAATAATAACAATAAGGGGGTTACACTAACAATAATAAGGGACTATACTAGTGATATAGGGACCTAACATTCTGAGATACAACCCCGCTGAGTTGAAGAAATAGGGTCCTTCGTCCATAACCTTATTTAGGTCCTCAATGCAATTGAAGACGGCAGTGAAAAAGCCTTTCGGTCCAAGCAAGAGAGTAACGTGTCCCTTGGGCTTCCATTTGGAGGCGATCCATCCTTCAGGAGCTTTTTTAGTAGGCCAGAAACCGATAAATTTCTCTATAAGGGCATGATCCCTCATGTACTGGATCCGAGCATTTATACGATGGCTTGGTAAGTCAATCTTGGGTCTTTCTGGGGTGATAGGCTTGCAAGTGGAAGATGTGGGTGCTGTCGTGTCCTGCCTGTTCTGCATGGTCGGCGTCTGAGATGCTGTCGTCCCCTTCTCTTTGTCAGAGGCTTTATCTTGGTGGTAAGTTTTAGCGTGCGTTTCTTCATTGTCTGCAGGGGGGGGTTGGCCTTCCTTCAGAACTTGTTGCCATGGTTGGTTACCAGCTGTTGTATGCCTTTCAGACTTGTGCCGTCAGGTTTGAGCAGGTTTGCAAGGTCGAGAGGGATTCTGCAATCGCATGAGAGAGCAAACCCTAGCGGAATCATGAAGATCATTGCTAAGTAATATTCAAGAAGAGAGTGAAAAAATGTAACATGTACGTATGATTTTATTTTTAGAGAAAATATATTTAGAATTGAACTATTTAATTACAAGTTTTTATGTTTTCAACGCTTCCCCAAGGGTGTCATAAATGAAAAAATTTAATAATTTATTACATACTATTATCGAAAAGATAGGGCATAAAATAGTTGTGTTTACCTTTAAAGCATTTACCAAACCAAAATCATAAAATTATTATAAATAGCTTATTTCCAACTACATTTATAAGAAACTTTAAGAAAGACACCTAAACCCTTCCATCTGACTCACTTTTATCCATGGCCGAAAATCATAATCAAATAAAACATATTCACTTCTGGGTGAATTCTTTAAGATGTGTTACACTTTTGGGCCAAATGTGGTGATGAAATTTCAAGTTTTTCCTCTTTTATCGAATTGAATCCTCAAAATTCATATAAGAACAATGAATTTTGATTCACAGTAAAAAGAAAAATTGTGGAGAATTATTTTTTTTTCCTAATGATATATTTTGCAAATATATTTAGTGTCATATAATATGTCAATTTTCATTAAATGAAATGGTTGTCCTTGCAAATTTTCACACATCATAAGAGGTATGTGTGTGTTCACGTACGATAACTTAGTTTGATATATATATATATATATATATATATATATATATATATATATAAGCATGGTCTACACACATAGAGCTATTTGTTTCATATTAAAATTTATTTTTTTATGAAAAAATATATTTTTGATTATTTTTCGAAGTTAGAGAAGTAATATTTCAATTGCATTTTGTAGACACGTGTTCACACGAGATTTTTTTCAACTATTTAAATAAATTAAAATACCAAAATCACCCTTTTGAATAGGAGTTGTAAATGAATATAGTGGTATATTTTGAAATTTTTTTGTTGTGTTTATTTTATGATATTGATTTTTTATTCAACCTCTTCAAAAAAGTTCAAAAAAAAATCAAGCGTTATGTTGAAAAGAAATTAGATGAAATATATCATATGAATTCGAAAATTTCAATCTCATATGCCATTAGATTGAGGATTCCTTCATGAATCCAACATTATCAACTCCACCACCTAAGGAAAAATTTAGCCCTAAGTCTGCTAGGGTACAAAATGGTGTTGCACAAAATTTTGCAGAAGAGTTGTTGAAATTGTGGATTTTAGGACTTAAGAGACTCGACCGAGTGCTTTAAGTGCTCGATCGAGCACCTAAATTTCAAATTCAAATAGCTCGATTGAATTTTTCATAAACCCTCAATCGAGCAATATATATGGTTAACAGGGACTCGATCGAGCCTCTATAAAAATATATATATATAAATAAAAATAAAAATTGAATGATCTAAAATTACGCTTTTACAAGATTTTAAAATTCCAAATTTTATTAGAATTTTTGTTATCATATCATGTAGAAACCGATATTAAATTTAGTATTAATATTAATATCTTTTAATGTTAATATTAAATTTATTAAATTTTTATTAATATAATGTTATTAACATTTTTATTATATAAAATTGCTTATATTATAATATATACCAGCACAACCACATTAATAAATGTGGTTGATATACACCATAGGTGTCAACAAAAGAGTCATTAGCACAAAATGAGTCATACAACCTCACTCAAAATGTTAATTTTATTTAACCTATTTTTTTTATAAATCTAACATAAAAAAATATATAACATTTTTAAAATCCTGAAGTAATCATAACCTAAAGCTACCTTTAAAGAAATAAAACCTAAATAGATTGAATTGGAATACATGAAACTCTCTATGTATATTTGATGGAGGTAGTTGGAACATTTATATTTTGGAAAATTTTAGATAATATTTCCATGGAAAATTATCATTTTCCCTCCAGTTGAATGTACAACACACATTTGAAATCTTGCATTTTATATATGTATTAAAAAAAAAAGATGTTGTAATACATCAAAATAAATAAATATATATATATATATATATATATATATATATATATATATAATATTTTAATTTTCAAAGTATTTTAATTTTTTTGAAATATAGAGGAGAGAGAGTGGGGGAGAAGGGTAAGAGAGAAAGAGGGAGCCCAAGATATGGAGTTGGAGGAAAATATAGGGAAGGAAGAAGTTCAAGGCATATAGAGATAGAAAGGGAGTGACAAGGGAGAGATGGAGAGAGAGTGTGCATGTTTGGGGGTGATAGAAAGACAACGAAGGAGATATGGAGAGAAGGGGGAGAGATAATGAGAGAGTGAGGGAGATAGTCAAAGTTGTAGGAAAAATATCTCAAGAGAGAGAGAGAGAGTGAGTGAGTGAGTGATGAGGGGGAGAGACATAGGGAGGTGGGAGAGATAGGACTTGAGAGGGAGGGAGGGATAGAGATATATAGAGTTGTAGGGGGGATAAATAGGGAGGTAAGAAGAAATTAATATAGAGAGAGAAAGGTGGAGATAGAGAGAGGGAGAGGAAAGGGAGATGTAGAGAGAGAGAGCATTAGGGGAATTTTGAGGTCTAAAATTTGCCTCCTAAGGAAATTATAAAACAATAATGGAAATAATAAAATAATATTAGATTACATCATCAAATTTTAGAGGGAACAAAGAAAAAATATTTTTTCAACTTGTATTTTCAACTTATCTCCCTATAGGTTTACTCAATTTTTTAGTGGAAACACTCATTGGATGAAAAATTTGATTCCTCATCCAAGGAGTGCCCATGTTGCATACTTTCAATGGGCCTTTCTACACAAAAATGAGAAATACATGAAAAACATGATTTCAATCACGTTTTTTCAAGTATTTCTCAATTTTCATGTAGTAGGGTCCATCAAAAGTATGCAACATGGGTACTCCTTGGATGAGGAATTAAATTTTGTATCCAACGAATGCTCCCACTTAAAATTTGAGTAAAAACCTAGGGAGATAAGTTGAATATACAAGTTGAAAAAGTGGTTTTATTATCTTTTAATATTTTTACTTTTTTACTCCAAAAATGGTGAATCATCCCCCATGGTTGACATCATCATCTTGAATCCTATTGGTTCTTATAAAGTTTATTTTGGTTGTACATTTTTCTTAGGAGGCCCATTTTAGACCTCAAAATTCCCCTAATGAGAGAGAGAGAGAGAGAGAGAGAGAGAGAGAGAGAGAGAGAGAGAGAGAGATTAGGAGGGAAGAGAGATAGGAGGGACAAAGGGAGAGAAGGGGAAGAGAGAGAGAGAGAGAGAGAGAGGGGGGGGGGAGAGGGAGAGGGAGGGAGATATAGATAGATATGGAGAAACAATGTGTATGTTTTTGGGGTGATATAGAGAGTTGAAGAAGGAGAGACAGAGGCATATAGAGATATAGATGGAAGGGGGATAGAGGGAAGAAGAGAGAGATAGAGGGAGGGAGGGAGAGATAGATAGATATGAAGTGAGAGAGTGTGTGTCTTGGGGGTGAGATAGTGATACAAAGAAGGAGAGATGTAGGGAGATATCGATATATATGGAGGGGGGAGAGAAAGGAAAGAAAATTGTTTGTACTAGATGCATTGATTTCAGTCTACAGATGTTTATTTCTCATCCTGTTTGATTTCTTACATTAGATCCATAGATTTCTATGTAGATTTGATTTATGATTCTATTTCACTGCTTCCATTAGATGAATTAATTTCATTTTTTTTTTTTATTGGGCTTGCAGTAGATGCATTGATTTCAATGTAGATGTTGATTCCTAATCCTATTTGATTTCTACACTACAAGAAAAAAGCACATTGGTGAGGGTCATGCTTGTGACGGACCTTTAAGGTCCAACACCAATGTCACATATGGTGACGGTCCTTAAAAAACCGTCACTATAAGTGTATATATTGATGGTCCTTTATGGTCCGTCACCAAAGACATTTTCAATGACAATTTTGGTGAGGTTCGTTAAAGGCCCATCACTAATTCTCTCTTTGGTGACACTTCTAGTGACGAACTTTTAATGACCCTCACCAATGCTCTTTTTGTTACTTTTAGTGACGGTCAAAAAATGTCTGTCATCATTGATCATTAAAAAATCGTCACAATAAGTGTATACAGTGATGGTCCTTTATGGTCCATCAACAAAGACATTTTTAATGACACTTTTGGTGAGGGTCATTAAAGGCCCATCACTAATTCTCTCTTGGTGACACTTCTAGTGACGAAATTTTAATGACCCTCACCAATACTCTTTTTGTTACTTTTGGTGACGGTCAAAAAATGTTCGTCATCATTGATCATTCCAATGAGTTTTTGATGACGCTATGTGCCTATTAATATATTTTTTGTCAAAAGATAACGATTTAATACCATTATTGTGGAGTATTTTTTATAATATTTCCAAGGCCATAATGGTTAAGGTCAGTCAATTTTTTATGAAGTAATTAGTGTGTATCATTTCCCTCAGGTAATGACTAGTTGAATAGAGATTTCCTATGAGTCAACACATGATTCATATCTATTAAGTTTACTATCTAGCAAATTCCCTTTAGATAAAGTTCCACTATTGTGTGTAGGAAATATATTATTTAATACATAATCAAGCTCTGACAATTCTATTAATAAGAAAGACCTAACAATCCTCAACAATCTGGGCACACATTAAATTAATGCTTTGTCACACACTAACATTTCTTAGCACCCCACATGTCTTGGAACATCTTTGTACCTAGAATATATTGTGATGACACTGACGCCCAAGCACATGATGGCACGCACTAGCACAACATGGAACTCTCCTAGCATGTGTTGGCATGCTGCATATAGTCCCTAGCATGCCCTGGAACACCTTGGTCGAATGCATTGACATACATTAGCACTTGTCACACAATGCCACTTGGCATGTATTGGGACCTATTATTAGTGTGCCTATCATGCCCCTTTTCTAAAAGATAAAGTCCTGACTTATTAACCCTCTTATTGGTTCTTCCTTTTGTTGCCTTGACACATATTGACATACCCTGGTACCCTGCGGCACATCCTTAGAACCTAGCATGTATTGGCATATCTTGGCACTATTAATTGGCACATGATATAATTAGCACACTCTGGAACTCCCAAGCACACTTTGGTAATTATTGACATGCCTTGATATTCCCTAGCATGCCTTACCAATGCTTAGCATGCCTTGTCACTCCCTCCTTGGCATGACAACTAACACTCATTAACACTAGTCTCTGGTAGTACACGTTCCTCATATTCATTAACTTCCATGATTTTTTTCCTAGTACTCCTTAACACTCATAAACATGCATTATCACTCTCCAGCACACCTTAGCACCCTTCAACATTCCCTTCCACTGCATAACATGCATAACATTAGTCCCTGACACATATTGGTGCTTGGCACGTGTTGGCGCTTGGAAAGTCTTAGCATGTATGGAATATGTTGAGATGCCTTGGTATGATTTGGCATGGTTTAATATTAAATTTATTTGTCATGATCAATTTTTGGAAAGTAGATGAGAAGCAACAAAGGAATACTTGGCACTTAAAATGCACTAAGACTTTGCACTTGGCACATATTGCCACCTAGTGTTGGTGTGCCTAGCATGCCCCTATTGGAAAAGGTAAATTGATGACTTATTAACCCTTTTATGTGTTCATTTCCTTGTAGTTTAAATTTTTTCTCCATTTTTTTGTCTTGACAGTCCCTGACATGCATTGACACAACCTTGCACATCTTGGCATGCCTTATCACTTGGCACATATTAGCATGTTTGACATGTATTCCCACTATCTAGCACATCAAGGGGGGTGAAGAGAGATGTAGTCCTAAAGTAGGTCGAGTACGAGGGTCAAGTAAGGGTTTTTTAAGGGAGGTCATGATCATCCTCCAAGAGAAAGATCATCATGTGAAGGTTCAGAATAATGTTGCATACCTTAATGGTCGGTTTGCGCTAGGAAGTAGGATGGCATATTGTTGCTTCTCTTCTAGTAGATTGAGCTTAAGAGAGGTTTCTCGTGAGAATCTGGGCATGTGATTTCAATGGTGTCTTTGTGTGAAGGCCGCATCAAATTCTGGAATGTTGAAATTTGCAACAAGAAACAGTGAGAATGGAAACCAGAAAGGACAAAAAAAAATGCACCCACACTGGTGAGGAATTTTGATGCACCAGGAGTGAGGAATGTGGGGCATCTAAATTATTTTTCCCTTAAATAAATTGGACAATAAATTGTAATTTCATCTCATAACAACTTGTGTCAGTTAATTAAGTCATGATAATCGAGTTAGCTCAAGAAATTCGAGTTGAGGGTCTAAGATGAGGCATCTAGAGGGATTCTAATATTTTTGGGGTCCAGTTGAAGTTGATGCATTAGTGGGGTGCAAGTGTAATTAACTCAATTAAATGAGTTAAAATCAATTTAACTAGTTCTAACTGAGTGATGAGCTTGTCAAAGGTCTAGTGAATTAAATTATATTTAATTCACAATGAGTGATCAATCAGATAATTGATAATTCGCTACTAATAGTTGCATGCATGTTAGTTTCGAGGAATACCCAGTTGAGACAGAGGTTAAAGGGAACATAACTATCAGTTTTATTCAGAGAAAATTTCCCATGTGCAATTATAAATTCATTGGGATGCCATGATGGATTTCGCAATCAAGGAAGACTTATTTTCCTAATTAATAAGAAGTTAATTCTCTAGGAATTGCATGAGCAAGGCAGGCTGAAGTAAGGATGAGAATTGGATGAGTACTAGACCGAGTTTGCCTAGATCAACGGGAGACAATTGACAGAGTGCTAGAGAATCTCATGAGAGATTAAGCATTGTATTGTTTCATGATTCTTTGACTTAATACATAATAGAGATAGAGGGGTTTTGAGTACTTGCTTTCCCCAAATACATCATGTTGTTGTGCGATCGATAATTTATTTCTCTTACTTATATGTGATTGTGCGATCGTGTTTTGTTTCCACAAATTGTAGGAAGGATTCAATATCTTGTTTTAGTAGGTTACAAGATCAGAATGAATCTCGTTGGTTAGATTTTCTACATGGTATCAGAGCAGAAATTTTTTGGGCAGCGAGTTTGTAGAGAATATCTGAAGATTTTGGCGTAAAATTTTCAAAAATAAATAGAATATTTGGATTCCTTGAGAAAATCTACCCAAATGGAAAAAACAAATCAGTCGAATCAGAGCTTGGATGAGGGAGATATCATAGATTTAAAATCAACTCCTTTTTAGAAACTTTTTGTAACGTCGAGACAATTACACTGTGCGCAAGTCAAGAACCTATATTCACTTGAGGTACCAGATGCATGCAAACCTTTGAGAAGAAAGGTAGAAGTTAGAGACTTGGTGGTTCAGAGGGAGCATAAATTACCTCTCAACATGCATCCTCATGAAAAGCAGTCTCAGAAGGTTGTGGAGTAGCTGCCACAATTGGAGAAGCAAAGAGGAGACCGAGTGGAAGCGTCCACTCAAGCAGAGACCTCCATGAGGGGGAAATTTCGAGTCATATGGGAAGAGGGAGCAACCATACCTCGAGGTGTAAGGTGGGGTGATGTATAGACATAATTCCAAGAAATTTGGGCAAGGTCCATTGAGATGGCGTGTCTAATGGATTGAACCTGGCTACAAGGAGCCCACATTACAACAGTAGTAGGAAGGATCAGTTAGATTGATGTAGTCAGATGTCAGCAAGACAGAAATCAGAGTGACATATGTCAAATACTAGAGCACAAATCAGAGTTAGCAATAGTTCAAATGGCACGGATGCAGATGTCAGCAGCGGCATAGAGAATCCAATACAGAGAGGTGTAGTAGCTAGCAGTAGTCAGAAGAATCTGATGACAGATGCATTATATTGATTCAGTTGTTCAGAGGTTATTCAGTTTCAAGATTTGCAGGTGCAAACAACACTAGAGAAGTGTAGAATGTAGAGCATTCCAAAGGTACCAGATCGAGATAGATTGAATTCCTTTCTTGTTGAGAGGGAGTGTTGAAATTTGCAACAAGAAACAGTGAAATTGGCAACTAAAAAGGACAAAAAAAATGCACCCACACTGGTGAGGAATTTTGGTGTACCAGGAGTGAGAAATGTGAGGCCTCTAATTTATTTATCCCTTAAATAAATTGGACAATAAATTGTAATTTCATCTCATAACAACTTGTGTCAGTTAACTAAGTCATGATGATTGAGTTAGCTCAAGAAATTCGATTTAAGGTGATCGAGGTGGATATTGGTGGCCACCTGCCTATTCCACTTGGGCCCTCGCCATTGTCTCTTTTAGTTTTTCAATTTCCTTAATTATAGCACAATTTACCATTTTTGCAGTTTTTCGGGTCCTAAACTTATGGAGCTATTTTGAGGCCCCAAACAACGTTTTTTGGGCATGAAAGGTTTGGAAACTTCATTGAAATCGCATTATCAGTTGTAGTCCTCAGAGAGATTTTTCTAACAAGGTATCATGTGCGTCAAACGAAGATCATATGACCAAGTTACGACCCCGGGAAGTTGGCTGCGCAACTAACCCTAACGAGGGCCATAAACCCTTGGTGTTACATCTCCTCGGGTTAGGGTTTTATCTTATTTTAAATAATAAAAATACCCTTGATCCTTATTGTAACATAGTTCAAAGGAACATAACTATCAGTTTTATTTATAGAAAATTTCCCATGTGCAATTATAAAGTCATTGGGATGCCATGATGGATTTCACAATCAAGGAAGGGTTATTTTCCTAATTAATATGGAGATAATTCCATAGGAATTGCAGGAGCAAGGCAGGCTAAAGGAAAGCTAATAATTGGCTAAGTACTAGACCGATTTTGCCTAGATCAGCAGGAGACAATTGGCATAGTGTTGGAGAATCTCAAGAGAGATTAAAAATTGTATTGTTTCATGATTCCTTGACTTAATACAAAATATAGATAGAGGGTTTTGAGCAGTTGCTTCCCCAGATACATCTTGTGTTGTGCAATTGATAACTTGTTTCTCTTACTTATATGTCATTGTGCGAGCATGTTTTGTTTCCACAAATTGTAGGAAGGATTCAGTGCCTTGTTTTAGTACATTACAAGATTAGATTAAATCCCGTTGGTTAGATTTTCTACATGAAATAGAAGAGAGGGTTGATACCATCTTACCTTGTGGTGGTTAGTAGGTCTCAAGGTTTGTGATAAAGACCAACATAAATGGAGGAGGGCTTGCACTGTAATTTAGAGCCATAATAGAAGTTCACACAGGCGTAATATTGACTGAGTTAACCCTAGTTTGAGGGTCGACATTGAGATCTGAAGTTCATGTCAAGATTCAGTCAAAGAAATGCCCAGAATCTATGGATCCATATGAGCTAGGTCGAGTCTCTTATGGAGTCAAGAGTCGTGTTTTTTCTATGTGTGGATAGGTTTTGTTCTACAACAATTAGAAGTACATAAGTATAATTCCCTAGTTAGGACAGTTTCCTAGCATGTTTAGTTCATAACGTATGCCCTTAAGACTGTGAAAAATTTGCGTAGAAGAAGATGGGTTGTGACCCTTAGAGCGAGGTTTATTTCTGTAATAAAGACTGGAGATCTGGAAGATGGTTTACAGATTCATTATGTGTGGAGACAACAGATACAAAGGAGGGTGGAACCTGAGCAGAATATTGAACATGCAGAATAAATGTTCCATATGAAGAATGGATTGACATGCAGAGGAGTTGATTTTAGTGGACTTTGCATAGGTTTTTAGACAAAAATCTGAAGAAACCTATAAAAAATTAGTAAGTGGACTGTTAGTGGTTGATTTGTGACCCTAGTTCAGTCATCTATAGATTGTTACAAGTATGATAAGAGGAGTGGTTCATATTTGTTCATATATTGGAAAACAAAGATCAAATTGTCGATACAAAAGAAAAATTATCTTGAGAGGACTCAAACCATTGTTAGGTGGCAAATTTGAAGAGCCCTAGATGAAGACAATATTGTGGGCCCTAGATCAGTAAAAAGAATTCATTATGGTTGGGCAGATTGATGGTAGTCCAAGTACAGTTGGAGGGTTGTTAGGTTATTGTTAAAGAAGAGCCCTGACTCTTGTTTTGGTGAAGGACAACAAAATTGGTAGAAGGGCAGGTGTATAGGGCCTAAGAATGTGCAAACTTTGAAGGACTAAAGTAACAGTCAAATGGGCCAAACAACTAGCCCTAGTTCGCTATATTGTAGAGGATTGATTCAGTGAGAAGAAGGGAAACCTCCATAGCCCTGGACTTCTCATCTTGGAGCTGTAGTATGGCAAAAGTGGGCATACCAAATATTTGTTCACAAATGGAATTGTGAACAACTTGTTACCACTCAAACTAGTAGTGGACCTAAAAGGGGTCCCTAAGAGGGCAACTACTAGGACAAGGGAAACGATGGAGGCTTAGACCATTGTCACCATAGCTAAGGCTCCTTGCTCTTCACGGACTTTCACCGATGGGTGGAGTCCTGGTAGTTTAGGAAGTCACTTGTAGAGTATAGGTCAATGAATAGGTGGGAAGTGACCCTCGAAACCCTTTCCCTGAGATAAAATAAAGAGTGCGACTTGCTTTCCTTTTAAGGAAGGGAATTTATCTTCTAGGGAGAGAGGAGGGGGATTGAAGGGTTGAGGGGGAAGAATAAGACTTACGAAGGAAGTTCTCAATCCCTAAAATCCTTTGGGAACTTGGATTCCCAAATGGCCCTTGATGAAAGGCCTTTGACACCAAATGGGACCACCCGGGGCCAAGTGGACCCAACCCAGGTTCGGGGATGGAATTTAGCAACCAATGATGTTCCTATCCTAGAAAAGGTGATGGGAAAGGATCAGATAAGATTTTTTACTTCGATCGGTCAAATTGATCCTACTAGGTTCTATCCTTGGGAACACTTAGGAAAAACTTGATCCTAGAGCTAGGGCTTGAGGCATCTAGAGATTCCACCGTCGGAATTGGCCCTAGTTCTGAGGAGAGTGAGGGCACCTAGCAACACAACTACCTCTAGGAGATAGAATCTTCTCTAGCTAGATTCCTGGGAAATTGTTGCCCTAGGTGACCTAATGGGGCTAGACCTAGGGAATGTGAAAATTTATTAATATAAGAAACCCTACTACAGTATCTTGATTTAATTCTCCTACTTGAATTAAGTTACAAGTTAATTTCTGAAATATTCAATAAATTAGCGAAGTAAATAGTAAATACAACTAGCAACATACACATATAGATCAAATACTAAATAACATGCTCATAGACAAAGTGACACACGGATTTTTTGGACAACTGTCCTCGGAAAAAACCCAATGCGGGAAAACCGGTGTAGCTAGCTCTGGAGGGTTTTCATTATTATGCAGTTTCTAAGTACAACAATCCTGGGCACCAAAACTGGTTCACCCAATAGAGAAATAAATACGGCAGTAATATGCTGCTCTGAATCCCTCTATGTTAGCCTTACTGGCTTGCATCGGCTTTTGCGCAGCACAGTAAGGGCCTGTGTCACACTTGAATGGATTACATTGCCCCTGCGCTGCCCTGACTAGGCCTGCGTCAGCCTTGCGTGGCCCCTGCTGCCTCTGCGCTGCCCCTGCTGGGCTCTGGCTGGACTGCGTGGCTCCTGCTTCCCATGCTTCTTTGGCTGGCTGGAATGCTTAAGCAGAAAAAGCATAGCTAAGAAAGAAGGCATTGCCCAAAGGTAACGCATAACAATTAGAAAAATTGATGAAATGAAATGAAAATAGATCAATGTCCACAAATAACTGAAATAGCTCAATGGGACTAGAGAGTAAAATCTTTGACAACAACAATAAGTGCTTATAACATCAGCTAAGAGAACAGAGGAGACTAGTTCATGAGGTTAAAATGTTGTATAATTGTTGGCACAAGAAAACTGTAGAATTGTTAGAGTAAATCTCTGCAGGTACCATCAGTTGGTGATCATCGATAATCATTTCATTTCATCAAATACCTTGATGAATGGGCCTTACAAGCTATTTGTGTAGACAAACCCCATAGAAGTTGTGTGATGGAAAAATATTCACACTATATTGAAGAAAACACCTACCAAATAAGGATGACATTTCAAATGGGGCAAGAAACAATAGAGAGATAGACATCAAAAAAGTTAAAATTCTAGGGCAACAGGAAAGCAACTAGGTAGCGTGGTAGAAAGCACAACAAAGAAAATTATAAAAATGGAAAACCTACAAATTAGCACCCATCCAAACATCACCACAATTTTTTATTTAATTCTAAATCTCCAAATTCATCAAATTATATCCTATATTCAAACCTGATCCTCCTTGTTAGCCATTCTAAAGATAAGGCTGAGAACTTACTACAGAACCATCACCTACATGTAGTGATCTTATTCTGTGACCAGACAACCTACTTTCATGAATACACGGAAAGGTAAACACTCTCTGCCAAGATTTTCCATACAGCCCAGGTTGAGCAACCACATATACATCACCATTTTTTTCTCTTCAGATTTGTAACTTAGAAGAGCTTTGTCTGACCACCTCCGGGTTGCTCCCAGAGTCACCCAAGCAAGCCCTCTCAGCATCATCCTCTTTCTGTAGTACCTAATTAGTAATTTAATTAACCATAACAGTTTCTTGATCATGCAGGTATTTCAAATATATTTCCAATAAGCATAAAGCTTTCATGTTAAACAATCACGTCAAAATACTTTAGACTATGATGCAAAAAATACAAAGAAACCTCACCAACACTCAAAGGACAAACAAATTCAAACCTCTACAAAGTATAAATAGATATCTGATAAAATTCATTCCACCACAAAAATGTGCTTAACTAAAGAAAATTCTAATTAATGTGCTTTCAAGACAAAGCTTTCAAGGGTAGTGATGTTATAAACATACCCCTACACCTCGTGAACAATGAATGTGTATAAGTAGACCATCATAAGGCTCATTTTAAACATCATTATTATCATTTTATAAATCTTTTTTATTAAATGAACAAGAAGCAAGCAACAATTCATGCATTCAGTTCCACTGAAGTAAAGTATATGGCAGTTTCATATACTTATTATGAAGCTATCTAGATTTGCAACTTGATTGTACAGTCAACCAATCAGTTGTTGAAGCCCAATATTGTCTCTTGTGAGAATCAAAGTTACATCAAGCTCTATGAAAATCCAATGTGTCATGATCATTTCAAACACATTAATATTCAATACAATTTCCTAAGATTCCAAGTTCATTAGGGAGTTGGTAGTGTTGGACCACATTCTGAAAAATTTGCATATGGATAATATTTTGACAAAGCTCCTAACAAAGGGGAAGTTTGACAAGTTGGGGGAGAATCTTGGGTTATTGGAAAAAAAAAATCTCAAGAGTGTTAGATTACCTAGTTGGTCCGAGTTGGTCTCACCTCAGCCTTGAGAAGTTGAGCAGCACCAGGATTGCAGAGCTAGATTGTGGTACACCAGTCAGAAAGATTCTTAAATAAAGCTAGAAGCTTGTAACGACAGCTTCGAGGATAGACGAATTAGTTGTTGGGTCACACCCACCAAGTATGGCACACTATTTGAGGAGATTAACACCATCATCTCAGGTGCATTCATGAGTGCACACTTATGGAATGAGACACCTTCAGGAGAGGAGTTATATCTACTATAATAATGCACTACTCTAAAATAAAATACTTGCATACAAGGCAAATTCATGAGGGAGTTTCTCATGCTCAAGGGAGATGCACCACTAACGCTATCATTAGCCTGTTTTCTAACAACACCTTATCTTAACTTATAAATGAAAAGGAATGGCACACTAGTTAGACATTTGTAGAAATAGATAATAAGAGTGAGTACTGTTAGCTTGTAGGTTGTAGTAGGAGCTTTTGTGAGATGACAACTTGTTGTGACATTCTTCTATTTGAGTAATAAAGACTTCTATGAAATGTTTTTTGGAGCCTGCTCCTTTTATCCTGAATTCTCAGATTGCATACTTGTGTAGAGTGGGCCTAATATATTTGTTGTTTTAATCCACTGTACATGTTGTGTTTTCACTCTTGAATTTACATTCTTCAATTTCTGCTTGTACAAATCTGAAATTTTGATAGGCAGATACTAAAGTTCAGTCCTACTGTTAGGATTTTTTAATTCTCTGAGGGTATTCTCTTGTTTTCAATACATGGGTACTTTTACTAGGAAGTCTCACCCTAAAACTCAACCGTTTAAGAATAAATCCTATGCTAAATCACACCTACCTTCTTATTTTTAAGATCTTCATGAGAACTCACCTATGACCCTTAAAGTCAGTGCCCTTTAGAAACTAGAATGGTGGAATGGAAGGCGTTTCAATAAGAGGTAAGCTCCTTTATCCTTCACCTTTGTCAAGACCTCTAGAGACACCTACAATCTATACCCCTCCTTTGACTCAACATGAATTTTTTTTTTTTTCTACTTCCTTTACATACCCTCCCTTCAAGGGCATACTCATAAGAAGAGCTCATGGTTGAAATGTTACGACAACAAAATGGGGCACACTATCTCTTTATAAGGTTTCAAGGGAGGGGTATTGGAAAATAACCATCACATCCCCTACAACCCTTAAGACCTTCTCAACACATAAATGAAACGATAGACTAATAGCTAGACCCAAAGATAGATCTCAATGTTCAAGGCAAAACCCAAATAGAAAGAATCACACCATGGATTAAAAATTGGCATTGAGTTTTGGTAAATTTAAGGACCTCCTTTCAAGATCATGACCTTGCTTTTAGCATTTTCAAATGGAAGGTTTAAAATCCACATTAAAAATGGGAGATTTTCACCTTAGAATTTGCAACCTTTGCCCAAGACAAATCTATATATCTAATGGACTAGCTTGGATATGTCAGATCTTGGATTTCTCGAGTACCCAATCAATGTTTTTGAGGCTAACTCCATAGCTCCAACGAAATTTAATACTATTGAAGAGGCAACTTGAAAAGTATCTCTAATAGGAGACATTTTTCCTTTCTTTTGAATGATTTACAATAAACCTTAGTGCCTCTCCTTTCTTATCTTCCTCTTCCATTCTCCAAAAAAAATCATTAATATTATATCATAAATACTTTATATAGGTAAACATTGCAATCATTTTCCTCAACTCACAGGGCACCTTTACACCTCAATCCATGCAAGTGGACATAATTCCATGGTACAACCCATCATACTCTGAGAGGGTTCTAATTATCTCCTCAAAACTAGGGCATAACACATCTTACAATGCCAAATGGTTAAGACATCTCAAACTTGTGGGTTTTTTCCTTCATGAAACACAATATAGCTAGTGCTCATCAAACACAATGCACTAACATTGCTAACGCACACCAAAAGTACAAGATACCCATAAGATGTGGCCTACACCCTTGCACCTCCCTGATACTCCATGAAAAATCTACTCCAATGGTCACCTTCTAAGTTCCAATAACGCCTTTTGCAACGCAACAAAACCACCTATATATGTTGCAACAACCTTGCCAACTTCTTTAGTGGGTTCCACATATATTTCACATTTCTTCTTTGTCTTGCAAAGTGGTAGTGCCAAGGAGAGGGTATCAACTTCGATCAAAGAATTTTCAATTAATACCACTGCTAATTTGCCTTTGTGCAACTTGTCAAATATCTTAAGTTTGCTTCAAAACTTCTCATGGTGCTTAACTTTCTTTTCTACACCTCTATGTGAGACTACAACCCCCAAAACTTCTCTAGTTATTCCACCTCTTCAACCCTTGTTAGAGTCTTCTTAGACGTGCACTCATGCCTCAAGAAGAACTCAACACTAGCATACCAAATGTGCATTCTCATTCCATCTTTTAATGCCTCACTAAAACCACATTATCACACTCCCTAAAATGAAATGTTCACATCTTAAGACAAAACACATATTTTTACTTATGACAACCTAAACTATGAGAGTGACTTCGAGATGACTCTATTTTCTCAAGATGAAAACATAGTCTCTTACAACCCCATTCACACGACCATTTGACTATATTTAACTTAAAGAAGAATATACACCCTACTCCTTCCAAATTTGTCATATGACATTTAAGAGACTAACACTTTTTAACTATTAAACCCACTTACCATAAACTCTCTTTTGTTAACACCCACCCAATATAAAAAAAGAAAACTTAAATATTTTCAATATAACTAAGTTAAATGTACTTTCACATTAAAATTCCAAAAATAAAACATTTCTATCCTAACAAATTTTAATAATAAAATCATTACATAAAATAAATAATCTTAAAAATATATTATTATTTTAATAATAAATATGCCAAAATATAACCAAAAAAATGCTTTCCATCACAACCAAAAATATACAATAAAGCGTTAGTTTTTCAACTACTATTAAAAAAAACCTTTGGAAATAAAATTATAGGATTTTTGTTTTTGTTTTTTTGAATGATTTACAAAACTCGTGGCAACCCAAATGTTCCGAAGTATATTTTTTTTCGGTTTTTACAAGGGCGGGAACAGTTTTACTCTCAAAGTATTTAAGTAGAATCTTTTCCCTTTGCACAGGGCGGGATGATTTACAAAACCCGTGGCAACCCAAATGTTCTGAAGTATGTTTTTTTCGATTTTAACAGGGGCGGGAACATTCTTACTCTCAAAGTATCTTAGTACAATATTTTCCCTTTGCACAGGGTGGGAGCGGGACCGAAAACCAGATTGAAGAGAGTTGGGACTTGGGGTTTTACCAGTGGCAGACCGGATATCCGATCTCCAACCCCACCATCGGATCTTCATTCCATTGACGGTTGACGGCTCTACATTTGTTCTATTTTTAACTTCACTGCTTTTCCACAATTTTTTATTGTTTGAAAGAGAGGAGTACACACACCTCAGGTATCTGGTTCTACTATTTTTTTCGCATCCATGCTTGTATGTTTCGGCTTAATCTCTGTGCTGCATTTTGTTACTATTTGCAGGGATGAAATTGGCTTCTGATGAGTTGGGGAGGCCATTTTTCATAATAAAGGAGCAAGAATAGAAGACCTAAATGAGAGGTTTAGATGAAGGCCAGCATTGTGGCCAACAGAGTTGCTGTGAGAATCCTCTGCACCTCACTCAGCCTCAAGGGAATAGAAAAGATGCTTCAGAGACCTTGACAACAATGTCGCCATCATTAAGCTTCTGTTTCATTTATTTATTCTCTATTTCTAGATCGGTGAAACCTCTTAAATTATTAAAATAAGTAGAATTTATTTTTAAAAATTATGATTCATAAGTAGAAATTACTTAATTTTTTTTATATATTCTGCAAAGAGTGAAATAAGCCAATAAATTGCAATCATTTTACTCTTTCTCACAAACTTCAAGGCCCAATTCCACAAACCTGAAGAAATTTCATAAGCCTTTGGGATGTAAAGGGGTAATCACTCAGTGAGTAAAAGAGAAAATCAAACCTAGAGTGATTCTGCAAAACTTTTGTATGTACAAGAGTAGTCAATCAGCCAGTAAAAGACCATAGTCGTTGACAACCTCCTTCGACAAACTGTATGAGGCATCTTCAAATACCACACTACACTATCTTAGAAATTTTTCCTATTAAGAAGCACTATATACTTAATTCATATGCCACACATTTCACAATCTATGCTGGAATTCTGTAAAACTTTTATGTTTGAAAAAATAGAAACCACACTAAATATGAATCTCCCTTTCCTTCAAAAGGCTCCCACCTACAATGTGAATGAAAGCCATTCTACCAAGTAACAAGGATAAAAAATTTAGAATACAGAACCCCTTGACATAGACTATGGCCATGATTGCAGTTACTGATTGATTAGTCACAACAAATAAGGGGACCTATAATGCATGCCAGCTCCGACCAATTAACACATACAAATTTTTGAAATTGTATTGTCCAAGAAGCTTTTTCATTTCACCTATTGAATGTCTTGGAAAATGCTCTTCAATGTTGGTATGTCCTTCTTGCCTTTTTAAATGTCTAGTGTTCTTTCCAACCCTTAAACTTTTGTTGCTACCATTTCCTTTAGGATTTTAGGGATCATAATGTTGTATGTTGTAATTGAAGCACTATGAGCATGCTCACAGCTATTAGTGCAACCTTGGATACTACTACACAAGCCATTCTATGCTTCGGCTTTGAATTCTTCAAGAATTGGATACTGCAATTAAGAAAATAATTAAGGCCATTCTAGCATTTGTTTTTTAATTTTTACTATTTTCGTTGGTTTTGTCATTTTAATTACAGTGGAATGTTTTATTTGCTTCTCTAGTTGAAGATTTTTGGCGAGCACAACAATTTGAATGCATATCCTCTTCCTCATCTTTGTCACTAGCAAACGCTAGAGCTTCTTGAATAACAATTAGTTCTCTGCCACAATGTTCTCTGAGTCTTCTTAGAAGCATGAACCGACTTTCTTCCCAACACATTAGAGTTTCATGTTTATCTGTGCTTTGCTACAATTACAATGTCTGTTCAAGAAAAGACAAGTTTAGACAGCAACTCTTATAGAATACAAATTTTTATAAGTGTAATGGTGAAAAGTTGAAGACCATTTTAGAAAGTCTGTTTTATTAGGTAAAGGAATATTTCAGAAAACAATGATGGAGAAACACCCTCCTAAATAGATCTTCCACATTGAAAATTTAGTCTGCAAAGATGCCCGTTTTGTCAAGGCAACACTTAACCTAGCTATGAAAGTTACTATTATCCTAAAAGTATTAGAAAAGTCTAATTCAAAATAAAAGCGTATGTTTGAGAAACAAACAACATCACAGATATACTTCAAGAAACTTCTCGTATAGAAAACTCAAATTGAACAATCTAGTGATTGTAAAACTTGGAAAGATTCACCCAAATTCAAATATAACAATCACAAAGTCAAAGGAGAAAGAAATTCAAGAAATTTATTAAATTGGAAGGATAAGTTAGAGACCTGTCAGACCTACTACTTGATGTTTTGTCAAATACATAACATCAACATTTTAGGCATACAAAGGAGTGAATGAAACAACGGTTTGTTCCAATGGATCTGTAGAAAAGTTGGTATAGGTTTTAGATTTCTCAAAGAAATGTGTGTCTGAATAGACCATCTGTATGAACTAGAAGAAGGAAAGGGTGAAGTGTTATTGTTCTAAATTTTTTTCTTTTTCACTGAACACTAGCAATAAATTCTTGGTGAGGTGGAGAGGGACCTTGAGAAGAAGGACATACATTTTGGAGATGACCTGGCTATTGGAAGACTTGTAATAGAAGGTTTTGTTCTCATAATCTAGTGCTTGTGAGTAAATAGCTCCCCTCCAGTTCAGGAGGATTTTATCAGGTAATCCCTTGTTGAAATCAACTTCCACGCATATTCATGAAAAGGTTACAATACCCTTCGCTAGCTTGTGCATGTTGATATTAATGAATTGGCCTAGGGCATTACCAATATTGGCTAAAATATCAGGGTGCATTAAGTTAAGGGGTAAATTAGGGAGTTGAACCCAAATAAGAATGCCCAAATCTGGCATTATTAGGGGTTAAAATCTACAAACCATGGTTGAATGGAGAGCCCTAATCAACCCAAAACCATGCTCCAAGCTCAAGGACCCCTGTTGATCCCTCTAGTTCTTGAAATATACTATAAAGTATCCCTCTAAGGAGAAGAATAGATAATTGTTCTTAGACTAGTTCTAGCCACCCAATCTCGAAGTACATATGCTGAAGGCCAAAATCCATTAAATCGACAAATTATAGCATGCTCCATGTAGTCAACACTGAGAGAGTCGGATTAATTTTTTGGTGCACCAATGGATGGGATTTTATCGATTTGATCCACAAGAAAAGCTGGCACTGAGATCTCCTTAGGAGGCTGGTTCACAATCCCTAGCTTTAAGGCTTCTTTTAAAAGATTTGGGCTGAGAGGAAGAGTGCTCACCCCTTCCTTGAGCTTTGCCTCACAATCTAGAAACTAGATTTATTACCGTGTTGTTTACTATGTCGTGCTCAATTAGTCTATTTTTATCCTAAAGTTGTTGGCCCTCATAAAGGAGATGCATAAGGCAGAGGGGATCCTGGTCCGTTCTTGAATCTTCGCTGCAAGGGAGGAGACTAGATTCGTAGCTCACACTTGAAAACATAGTATCCCCCTGAGAGGGGTCTCACAAGAACTTAGAAAAATAAAAGAAATGAATCCCTGATTACAACTGGGGGGGAAGCTGGATTTAGCTTCATACAACTCTCCAAAACTATCTGCCGCTCACTATGACTGGAGAAAGGGTGGGCCTGCACCAAGCCTTTTAAAAGAAGGCCCTTGACCACTACAATGTTGAGAAATATAGGGGATTTAGTGTTAAGAGATTTCTCTTCATTAGTGATTGTTTGTGAATGCCTTTTAACTTCTTTAGATTAAGATCTTTTTCCTGTTATATTATTAGTGTTCTTTCTTCATCAAACAGTAACCAATGCATAAACATAAATAGAAAAGAGACATAACATGTAGGCTATGATCCAAGGCCAAAACCTCTCACTCTTTGAGAGGAAAAGCCGCACAAATTCTTCTTATAGAGATTCCAATTGACAAATACCAAGACCAAGGCCCTTGACCTATTTCACCACTCCAAGACCAAGACATAGTCGTCTTCCTTGATCCTTTGATCTTCAAATCATAATCCCTATAGCAACATCCAAACATGGTGATTAATCACTGAACTTCATGTTATCACTACAACACCGAGTAGCACCAAGTGTTGAGAATTTATGGGGCTAGTTATTAATTCAATTTCTCTTCTTGATAATTACTTGTGAGCTTATTTGAGTTACTTATGTATTCTCTTCTTTAGCTTATTTAGTCTTTCATCAAGTCAATTACATAAATACAAAATACACAAAGTTAGGCTCTTCGAGCCAGGGAAAAACCTCTCCCTCTTGGAGAGGAAAACCCACAAGAAATTATTCTTATAGACTTTCAAGATGACAAGTACCATGACCAAGACACGGACCCTTGACCTATTAATGCTTCCAAGACATTTCCACTGCTTCTAAGTCTTCCTTCAATACTAATCCTTCTTTTCTTAAACAACCTACACTGATTTGCATCAACCTTAGAGAAATCAGTTTCTAAGTCCGTCTTCAGACACTTCTTATTGCTTATTCAAATATAGGAGACTAGATCATTTGAAGTCTCATCGTTCACTTGTCATGCATTTTGAGATGTGTAACCTTTCTGAGAGTAGGAAGGTAAATCATAGATGTACCTTCCTCCTTTTCCCATACTTATACTAACCCTTAGACTTATCATCACAGCATGATCGTTGAGCTTAACCATTTGCATAACATAACATTTGAATGCTTACAGTCATTACAATACATAGAACATTGAAGGCTTATACTATTACTGAATTCATTACAAGTTTGACCGCACTTCACTTGACCGTAGCTTCTTCATACTAATCCACGTTCATTGCTCCAGAATGCTAAATAGAACAGATCCACACTTACTACTGCAATTTGTATTTTAACCCAGACTTTATTATGAGGTAACTATCACAGGAATGTCCGCAATTCTATCCTTTAGCCCGCACTTTTCTCCTTCCTGAAATCCGCACTTTTATGCTTCCTGAAATCTGCACTGTTTCTTGTCCGGAGATCCGCAATTCCTTGGTTCAAATGACCACTGAGTTGACTGTATATATAGGCATCATGTCACTATTTTTAGGCTGACCCTTCAAGCTGATTGGAGGCCGACTAGATCACTGTGTATATAGGCCGACATATAGTGCAATTATTCCAACGTTTAATGAGGGTGAACATGAAAAGGTCTTGGAGCATTTTGATGACTAGACTCTTCATATTTATGACCCTTAATTACATTTATAACTAGAAGATGAATCCTAATAGACATCAAGAAGAAGTCTATTGACCTATAATAAAATATTTCTCATGAAACCCATGAAGAAAGTACAACAAAAATACATTTTATTATCTTTGTCTTCTTCTTTACATAAAGACATAATTACATATCCAATATGAATACCGATCCTAGTTACACTTTTCAACACCAAGTAGCTTCGAGCATCTTAGCATCATAACGTCAGTGAGCACAATACTTAGAAGTGTCGAGGTTATACATTATGATATAGCACCTGGCACTGATCAACACCGTAGCATAGAGTATTATTCTTATTAACACAGGACTGAGACCTTTGCTAAGATTTATGAGACTCCATGGTGTACTGCAAGCTCTTGCTGTGGTAGCATCGAACCACGCATACTAAATCATAATGCAAAATGGCCTCGGATTTTCTTGGACCTATGCTCCCAAGGGTCCCAAAGCAAAGAAATTGGATCCTAAAGAAATGACGTGGACTCAGACAAACAGGATTAAGTCTCTATGCTAAAGGAGAAGCTTCTAGAGGCTACTAAACCCACTCAAGAGGTAGCTAACTACATTTTTTTAATTGTTTAATTATAGCAATTACAGCAAGAAATTTTCCCATGAGGGACTTCCGTTGGCTTAGTTCTTGGGTTTGAATGGTATATATTCTACCAAAATTATTGACCTTTAACAATCAAAACCTTTATTTTTTGGAAAGAAAAATGCAAGGAGAAATGAAGAGGAATTAGGCATTTATAAAGCTCTAAACCCCCTTCATTGAGCGCATGAGGCCTATTGGGGCCTTATCGTAGGCCCCAACTTGTTTTCAAAAAAGTAAAAATATATTTTCCAATTATCTTGGGACTAGCCCGACTCTTTGGGGAGTGTTCAACATTCTCTAGACAACATGAATATGCAGATTGTGAGCGTGCTCTTGACAAGAAGGTTGCAGGGGAGCACCTTGTAGAAATTTTCTGAATAATGAAGATTTATCCACTGAGATTATCCTGGTCACACACTAATTCGAATTCATGCATAACACATAACCTCTTCTACAATTAATCATCAATTTGCGGAAATAGAAACAGTCGCATGCGCACATAAACACAATATGTAATGGGGAAAGCTTATAGCTGAAAACCCCCAGATATTTTGTATATTATAATGGAAGAGAACATGTAACAATCTCAGTACAATAATCCTCACAAGTACTCAGTACTGTCTCCAAAAGTTACACACAAACTAGCTCAGTTTTGAACAAGTCACAGGTTCAAAACTCTTCCACTATTTTGCCTGCCTCTACTGCGCAATCCAAGTTGGTGTAATGAGATATCCAACTTCGAATCTCCTTGGCTTCAACTGCGCAATCCTCATGGGCAATCTCGTCCAATGCTTTTGCAAATCTTATGCACAACTAAATGTCGCAACTAATAGCAAACTCACCCTTTCATCTACCTCTTCCACTGGTCTTCACTGAACTGTCCATGCACTGTAGTAAACTGATGTGTTCTTGAGTTGAATAATGAGTTAATAATTAGTGAATTAAATAATATTTAATTCACTCCACTCATCTCTATTTTATTAGCCAGTTAAACTAAATACAACTAGTTCAACTAAGTTAAACAGAACACAACTCCACCAACTGTCTCATCAACTCCACCAAACTCCACCACTTGAGTTCTAACTGAAGTCAACCATGCATGAGCTCACCAAACCCCTAGGAATAGCGTATTTCCTTCTGTCAGATGCATAGGCCACATCTGTAGCTCCAACTGAAGTGCTGCAAGAGGATAAACTGAAGTTTATAGTCCAAATATTATTAAGGGCTAATAATATTTGACTGACCTATTTTTAGACAGGCAGTCTAAAAATAGACTTCGACCTGTATGTCTAAAAATATAGGTCCATCTATTTTTATCAACTCGACCAATCATCCAAGAATAGCATACTGCAACTCCTAGACCATGCTCCATATGTCTAAAAATAGACATAGTCTAAAAATAGACTTTGCGCCAAAAATAGCCTGCGGGCCCACTTAGTAAAGGCGACTTCATTTCACTAAGCTCCATCATCTTGTTACATTTTCAACACACCTCCCCCCTATCAAACCCATTCCTTGAGTGCGCTCCCTCGACCCCGCTCCTGGAGCGCACTCCCAGAGCCAATGCTTAGAGAGTGATATTAATGACAAAAATCTATACGAACAAAGAGGTATGCTACATGATACCTCTTGGTTCAATCTATGTTTTATGTCTAATTCATCATTCTACATAACTTTTGTTGACATATATGCATCAAATATAAAAAATATAATATATATATATATATATATATATATATTAAAAAAGCTACCTAAAACACTCATGGACGAGCTTTTGAAAATGGCGCTCCTACTCCCGCTCCTCATTTTCGCTCCCGCTCCCAGGTAACCTTGTTTGAAAACACTCGATCAAGAGTATTTTGGGAGTGCACTATTGTAGATACTTTCTTGAAAGTTGAGCAAGGGGAGTGCTTCCCTACAATATTTCCTTTTCCTAGGTTTTTCTTAATTGAGACTTGTATGACTAACACATCTAGAAGGATATTGTTATATAACATCTACTAACAAATCTTGAAAGATATTATGATGTGGTTTTTATTAGAAAATCTCAAGGTAGATATTATTATGTGACATATAGAAGCATGTTACATGGAGTGCCCATTTTCTAGATTTCAAGTGGAATTCTGTGTTGTTTGGTCAATTATTGTGTTTGTACATTATTAATTATCTAGATTTCAGTTTTTTCCAGTTTGCTAGGCTTCCTTATCAACCTTATCTCTTTGGTGAGCTGTGTACTTCATAGGTAGGGGTCTCTTTTTCATATCTACTATCCTTCACTCTTGGTCATATATCAGCTTTTATTCTTCTTGGCATAGTCCCTTATTTAACTATTTAAATGGGTCAATCCTCCAGGCGGTCTGTGCCAAAACATGGCCTTCTACACTGAGTACTTCCTGGAGATCAGAGATGGACTCATCACTCGACCCCCTTATACCCTCCAGCATTGGATACATGCCATCAGGATCCCCCTTGGGCAGCTCAGAGTTGGATCGCACAAGCTTCGGGTGGAAAAAAACCACCATATTTATAGGATGGAGAGGATCTGTCAACTTTGTCACTTACAGGAGGTGGAAATTGAGTCACACTTCATCTTCAGATGCCTCATCTACTATGGGATCCGCGGGCGCTTCTATTGCTTATCAGCTAGCTTCCCTAGATACACCGACCAGAGATGCTTGGTGCTTTACCTCTAGAAGACCTTCAGACACTGTTTGACTCTACTCCAGCCTCCGTCCACCTCGGCCACCACAAAAAGGATCACTGACTTCTTCAGAGCACTCCCAGCATCGCATGGCACTAATAGAAGCATTAATCGATCCTTAGACCATTACTCCAGGTTAGTGCGGATCCGGGAATCTCGTCCCATTAGACCCCATCAACGATCCAGAACCAGGCACCCCCCCACTTCTAGGGGGTGTCCCAAATCCTCCCAATGGTAGTGGCAGCAGTCCAGGTCCTCTTCAAGGCAACAAATATTTACAAGTTCCCTTTAGTCCTCTTCTAACGGCCTCGGATGTTGGGAAAAGGAGTCTCCCCCCACTGAGGAGGCTCATCCTTCTCCTCCAGGACTTCTTCACCACAACTCATTGTCAAGATGTTTCAGTCATCTGGACTTCTACTTCCGTATTCTTTGTAGTTTTTATTTTCTTACTCTTATAAAGAAAGGGGGCCATTTGGTCCACCAGCTAGTATGCTGTAATCATTGTAACCAACAGTCCCATTGACCTTTTTGTGGTCATTCGTTGGACATTAATAAAATTATCTTATCTTTATCTATTAATTTGTCTTCCATGTTAGGTATATATTGTTTAATGACCATAATGTTTATTTCAAGGATCGAGGTTTATTTTTCTTTAATCTATCCATCTCCATTTCTGTCTCACTCAGAATGATGTATTGGAAACATCACTAGTAGAGCTTTCTATGGAGAAGGAAATATAACCAATTGAATTGTCAAAGTAATGTCTGTTATCTTGGTAACTGAGATACAGTTGAAGATGCTGAAAGTCAGGAATGAAGGGAGGGTATAAAAGATGGAAAAAAGGATAAAAGAAGTAGCATTTCCCTAGCCTAGCGGAATTTGTATGGGATATATTTTAAAAACATCATCCGAGAATTTTTTACAATTTTTTTTTATATCAGAAAATAATGGACCCTACCAAGAATTATTGTAGTTAACATATCGAAATTAAAAATGCATTTACCTATGTCAGAGTAAAATGAGGTAATAAATAAAAGAGTACATAAGTTTAAAGTTCATTGAACAAATGTATAGATTAGGATGTGCATATGAATGCCAAAAATGGAATAAAAACCCTTTTAGCTAATTCATCCATACATTCTTTAGGCACTCTGTTGTCCCCTATGATGTAGGCTCTGGCATGTAGAGTAAACAAGAAGTTGGATGATGAACACATGGTGGTCTTTGGCTGTTTACAAGGGTGATGAGATTTTGGAGCAGTTGCACTAATGCTTTGAGCTGATCTTCATAACTCAATTTTTGTAGCTTCCACAATTTGGTGTGTATTCATATTGTAGATTCAAAAATTTGGCTAATAAATAATAGTTATGTAGGCCCAAGGGTTGGCTCAATTAGCTGAACCATATGACAAAAGCATGATGTTGATGGGGATGACATAGGTAACATGTTCAAAGCCAGTCGAGTCTGTCAGGGTTTCTAGCTGCTGTTGTGGTTGGTGGTTGTCCTGCTCTCCATGGTGGTCTTTGGTTGTTTACAAGGATGATGAGATTGTGGAGCAGTTGCACTAATGCTTTGATTTGATCTTCATAACTCAATTTTTGTAGCTTCCAGAATTTGGTATGTAGTCATATTTTAAATTCCAAAATTTGGCTAATAAATAATAGTTATGTAGGCCCAAGGGTTGGCTCAATTAGTTGAACCGTCTGCCAAAGGCATGCTATTGATGGGGATGGCATAGGTCACAGGTCTAAAGCCAGTCGAGTCTATCAGGGTTTCTAGCTGTTGTTGTGGTTGGTGATTGTCCTGCTCTCCATCTGGATATTTGGGGGAAGGGGGGTGGGGGGATCTTGGGAGGTTTTCTTTGAAAAAAAAAATTATTCATCCTTTTCATATGAACCATGAATCATGATGTAATTTCTCATGCTTTATCATTTAAGAAGTAAAATATTGAAATCTATTTTCATTTATACTGTTTTATATCTTCTTTATCTTTCATGTTTTCATTTTTTTTGGAAAATTTCTATTTTTTAGGATTCTCGCTTCCCAGTTCCTAATTTTTTTTCGATCCGCATTCTTGCTTCTGGAAACATTGTTATCAACTACATGTACAAGTGGATTTCAGAGTATTTCTGATGTTTGCATCAATTTGTTTTCAGCATTATTAAGATTAGTAACAATACAAATATTGTTTGTCCCTCCTTTAACAACTAATAAGCATAATGGGGATTTATTGTACATTTTATGGATTGCCTTGTTTTTTTGGCTTGGGTTGTTATCATTGTTGTTTAATCTTATCACTGGCAGAATGATTAAGTGAGGCAGCTGCTCCAAGCACCTCTCCCAGTGGCTAAGTAGCACCTTGTTGGCATCCACTTAGTCGCTTGTTCTCTTTGAACCATCAGTGTACAATCTAATCTCCTTGAATTTGAACTTAGTCTTGCATTGAACTGGGAAAGCTGGGAAATGAAGTCAAGCTTGCAGTAATGTTCTATCCTTAACTCAATATCAACAGCCCTCTTGTCTTCCTCATGCTTCCACACTCACTTAGCAAACTATGTCATAGCTTTTTCCATTGCCTCCCTGATGATTTCTCTCACCTCCAACTTAGAAAATAGAGTATTATCCTCCAGTCATTGAAATATCTCACCCACTGACAAGTGACTCGTGAATTTATTGTTTGAGAAGCACATGTTCAAGGAAAATTTTCACTTCCCAAAGGGTTTCTTAGTATCATTCCACGTGGAGGACTCTTCCTACCTATGAACATATTTCTTGTCAATATAGATTGTCTCTTTAGAGGATTCCCATCGTATTTAATTATGCAATTGACAGGAAGGATTGTCTCTTTAGAGGATTCCCATCGTATTTAATTATGCAATTGACAGGCAGGACCCTCTTCCCTCACATTTCCATGAGGGAGAGTTTGGGCTTTTCTCCTCTCCTTTCTAGCCTTCTTCTAATTGCTAATGGCTAAGAGAGACTGAGATAATGCAGAGAGAAAGTCAATTAACAAGCCCAGTTCTTCTCCAGGTGTGAAAACAAACAGAAACTTCATAAGAATTAAACTATGATTTATACTACTCACTAATGGTTGCCACGATTGTCACAAATTATGGAGGGATTTGAAAATCAGTCCATCAATTTGATGTCCTGCAACTTAAGGTATCCTGCCTTAATCTTTCTAATTGAAAAAACAAGGAGATCTATGTTAGCTCCCTAAGGCCTAGTGTTTTTTCTAAGTCTCAACATTTTGACTTACTATTAATTTCAATAATTCATTATTCTTCCTTTGAACCTCAGTTTTTGAAAATATTGATGTCATATACTTGCCACTCAATGGCATGTTAGAAAGCCAATCAGCAACCTTGTTGGCTGCTCTTGTAGCATAATGAATTATGTTTCTAACCTTTCTGCTGAAACCTCCTTTTAATCCATTGACATTGGGGGTTCAAACTTCCAAATTCAAGAAGAAATGCATTCTATCATCACAACATTAATTATAATCTAAGAATTCCATTCCATTTCATTGCCACTCTTTCTAGGCTAGGCCTAGGAAAAATTTAACTCCGCTATAAGATCCCTCATTCCTGCTTGATTGTTGATGTTGATTCCTATTTTTTCCATATAGACTGCAACCATCTCCCCATTCCTTCTCGTTATTACCCTTCCAATAACTGCTCTTCTGGGATCTCTTTTTGCAGCCCTATCAAAATTTGACTTAAATTGTCCTCCCTTTGGGGGTTCCATTTTGATGATGACTAGCAAAGCAGAAATGAAGTCTGTATAGGTTACCGAATATAAATATTGAGCATCTCTTATCAATAATTCACCCACAATTAATAGCTAGTCATGTACCTCATTACACCACATGGAACAAAAGGTAAATAGATAAATGGAACAAAAAGTAGACAAATAACTAATTTTTTTCTAACTTACACTTAATCTTCCTAGGGAAAATAGAGCAGAGACTCTCAATCACTGCCAAATCCCAATGAAGGAAGATTGGACCAGATAGCTACAATCTCCAAACAAGGCAGCACACTAGTGAGCGCGGCATTGAAGGAGAACTAAATACTGGTCTTGATTATCTTTCCAAACAGATTAGAAACGGTGTAATTTGTGTGTTCACCTGTCTTCTAGATCAACCAACCCATCTTGCATTGAGAGTTGGAGTTAATATGTTCTGCTAAACCAACAAAGGTTAAAGCCTTTGTGGTTGATACTACTGCAAGGACTGTCCAAAGATCCACCCTGCATCCCTACAAAATGGCCTCGATTTCGCAACTTTATTTTTCAACACATTGGGCGAGGGATGAGCCCCCCCATCCTCGTGGAATATTGTCCCTCCCACCATACTTTGACCACAGGTATGATTTCATGATATGCTCTAGATGCTTAAATTGAGTCTTACTAGGCAACCAACTAGATACATAATAAACGTGTGAGGCATAGAGGATCTGTCCAACCCCTTTGTCAACTTCCCATCTAATGAGAGGTCCTTATGATGCCAAAATCAATGCTTTCTCTAAAATTTTTGAAGACACGGTACACCAATCTTGGATAGCCACTGGTGAAAGCCCCATTTCAAAATTTCAAAGGCAATGCCTAGATACCTCATAATTACCCTCAGTCGAACATAAGTCTGAGCTGTGGGAATCTAGTAGGCTGAGAGTCTAACTCTAACAACTAAAAAATTGTCTCGTGGTCACTAACCACAACATCTAATGTAGATCCAAAGATGTGCAAACAAGTATGAGAACCATCAACCAAGCTCTGCTTAACACTTATATAAATAAAGGATCCATTAGAAAAATTATTGTTGAACATGTCTGACCCATCAGGATGTAGGATGTCCTTCACTTGCCCCTGAATGCCAGCAACTTCAAATAGGTGAGCCAAGTAATCCATTGTCAAATATACAAATCTGGGGCAAAGGGTCACCCTTGACAAATAGATTGATTTAGAAAAATTTCAGGGGATAATGAGTTTACTAACAAGGATAAATGTTGATGCATTAGAGAGTAGTTTGTTCACCATGGCCACACATTGTGGTCCAAACTTCAGGTACAGTTGTTCAAGAGGATCTACATTCAAGTGAATTGCATGCAGGTTCAGTTGTTCCATATTATACAAACACAAAGCTTCTGAAATATTGCAATCCTGGTGAATATCTACTATCAAATTTATATGATATCAAAAAAAATATCTGCCAACAAAATGTACAGGAAGCTTACAATGATGCAAATTGGTTAAAAAAAGAAGCCCATAGATTATTTAAAGCTTGGTTTCCTAAGCCTTGAGCATAGGGAACAAGTTGAAGATGTCTATGATGCTATTTCATTTAGTGTCTTAAAATTTTGTAGAGACTCTGAGTTACCAGATGAAGTAGATAAGCTTAAGAAATACTTAGCAGTGACATATCATATCAACTTATCTATTTTATGTTCCATATCTGATTCATGGGCCATAAATCAAGTTTTCCCTATAATTTCTTTGCATTGGTTGCATGAGAAGCTAAATACACAGGCAACCTTGGCTGATTTGACATGTGACAGAGATGGAAAAATAGAACACTTTATTGTGTTGAGATTGCAACAAGATGATGAGCTTAGTGGAAAGAAGTCGCCTTCACTAAGTGGGCCCGCAGGCTATTTTTGGCGCAAAGTCTATTTTTAGACATATGGATCATGTTCTATGAGTTGCAGGATGCTATTTTGGATGGTTGGTCAAGTTGGAAAAATAGATGGACTTCTATTTTTAGACATACTAGGCGGAATCTATTTTTATATTTCCAGTCTAAAAATAGACATGTCGAATATTATTAGCTCTTAATAATATTTGGACTATAAACATTATCTTATTCTCTTGGAGCACTTCAGTTAAGTGCACAGATGTGGCACAGGAGCTGACAGAAGGAATTACGCTATTCCTAGGGGTTAAGTGGAGCTATTGCATGGATACTTCAGTTAGAACTCATGTGACAGAGTTTGGTGGAGTTGATTGAGGAAGTTAGTGGAGTTGTATTCAGTTTAACTAATCTAAACATAGTTGAGCTATTTGTATTTAGTTTAACTAATTGATACAATTAGTGAGAGTGATGTGAATTAATTATTAATTAATTCACTAATTATAAACTCATTAATCAACTAAAGAATGCATCAGTTAACTTCAGTGCATGGATAGTTTCAGTGGAGACCAATGCAGAAATAGGTGAAAGAGCAGGTTAACTATCAGTTGTGACTATACAGTTGCTATTTGCAACACACAGATAGGTGGAGAAGCCCATGAGGATTGCGCAGTACAAGCCAGGTGGTTTATCTATTTAATGAAGCCATCTCATAGCATTGAAAACGCAATAGAGGCTGGCTATCAAGTGGCAAAAGATTGGAGCATGTGTTTTGCTAGATCTAGCTTGATAGTGTGTAGAAATTGAGGGTGTGCATGAGAGCTTGTGAGGAGCTTTTGTACTATGATTGTTACATGATCTCCATGACATATAATATACAGATAGTTTGGGTTTTCATCTTTAATCTTTCCCATTAAATAATGTGTTCATATGTGTGATTGTTCGTGGTTTTAATGTGTGCATGCAATTGATTTTAATTCCGCAAATTGATGATCAATGGTAGAAGACGTTATGTATTATGCATGAAGCTTAAATAGTGTGTGATCAGGATAATCTTGGTGAATAATTTAATAGTTATTCAAATTTCTACATGGTATCAGAGGGATATTGATCATTGGAGCAATTGCAAAACATTGAAGCGGTTGAGTTTTGTGCTGGTGGAATTCGAATTTGCAGCAGTGTTTTCTTGGTGTCGAAGTTGAGATGTCTTTCAACGGATTGCGATTGGAGTATGACCTTGAGGGCAGCTCGAATTATATTGCATGGAAGGACAGGATGGAGGCGGTGCTGGATGACAATGGGTTGAAGGAGTTCATAGATGCAGAAATTCCAAAGCCTACTTCTAGTGATGCTACCGTACTTGACGCATGGCAAAAGAAGACAGCAAAGTGTCGAAGGATTCTGTTGGAAGGTGTGAAGGATCACATAGTGTCCAGCCTTCATGGTAAGGCTTCTCCATTCTTGATGTGGAAAGCTTTGACAGATTTATTTCAAAGCAAGAGCGACCAGAGGAAGTTGGCGCTCAAGGACAAACTCGGGAACATAAAGATGGAGAAAGGCGACAGTATGCCCAAGTACCTCACGAAGTTCATCCAATGCAGGGATGAGCTGGGAAGTGTGGGGGTGACTATTGATGATGAGGACTTGGTGAGCTTGGCTCTCCTTGGGCTTCCGAAGAGTTGGCACTCCTATCAGGACTCTGTCAATGGTCGAGATAAATTGCCAAAATGGGAGCGACTTTGGTCGGATCTTGTGCAAGAGGAGATAAGGCGAAGTACTAGGGATGGATCTTCATCAAAGAGCTCTGATGAAGAGAATTGCGCTTTGGCCGCCAAAGCAAAGAAGAGGAAGAGAAAGAAAGCTTCTCAATCTGGTGCGAAAGGAAAGATGCAAGACATGTCGAGTGAAATTGCTTTCCCCTTTATCACCAACACAGGACGTATGCCACTAATTATCCACGAAGAAGAAAAATAGCGGTACACTGGGGCGCAGCTCGAAGGCCTTAGCCTCGTAGTTTGAGCTTGATTTTCTGCATTCCATGTGATTAGTGTCTGAGATCAGTCTGGTTTCTTGGCATGATGGTGCGTCTTTTCACATAATGAGGAGATCGAGATTTGTTCTTGCAGTCACGGATGAGAAAAATCACTTGGAGTGCACATCGAGATGGGCGATGATGGTAGATACAGTGTGACCAGTATCGGTACCATTTCCTTTGAGAGGGAGTCTGGTAAACCCTTCGTATTGAAGGAAGTGATGCATGTTCCAGGATTGAAGAAGAATCTTATCTCTATGGCTATGTTTGAAGACAATGGATATGATGTTGTCTTTAGCGAGGGAAAGGCTTTCCTATGCAGTAAGGCAACTGGTGAGACTCGGAGGATAGGGGTTCAAGTTAAGAACCTTTATCAATTGTAGGTAGATGGTTGTGCAGCAATGGCAGGCAAGGTAGAAGGAGTGGTGAGCCGGGATAATGGCGAGTTGTGGCACCGGAGATTGGGCCACCTTCACCATGGAGCTTTGAAGATACTGCAGCAGATTTCTACTGGGCTTCCTAAGGGTACTCTTGCGCAGTCAGATCAGTGCAAGGGGTGTACCTTGGGAAAAATTGTGAAAGCCACCTTTCACGAGAAGGATAGTCGCGCCACGACGATCCTTGAGAGAATTCACACAGACGTGTGTGGACCTTTCTCAATAGCTTCGACAGCAAAGCACAGGTACTATGTGATATTTGTTGATGATTTTTCTCGTAAGTGTTGGATCTTCTTCATGCAGAAGAAGAGCGAGACATACTCAAAGTTATGTGAGTTCAAGGCACTGGTTGAGAAAGAATCGGGGAAGTAGGTGAAGGCTCTTAGGAGCGACAATGGTGGTGAATTCATCTCTGGCGAATTCAAGGACTTTTGCAGCGTAGAAGGAATTCGAAGAGAGCTCATAGCACCTCATAACCCACAGCAGAACGGGGTTGCTGAGTGGAAGAACAGAACGATCATGGGTGTTGCACGGGCGATGTTGCATGATCAGGGCCTACACATTCACTTGTGGGCAAAGGCATGAAATACTACAGTATATGTGCAGAAACGTTGTCCTCACAGGATACTTGGCATGAGTACACCCGAGGAGGCGTTTTCTGGTAAGAGGCCTAATATTTCCCATTTGAGGATTTTTGGTTCACCTATTTACATTCATGTGATGAAGGATGCCAAAAAGAAGCTGGAGCCGACTGCGGAGGTTGGGATATTTTTGGGGTACACTGATACACCCCACAACTATCATGTGTATTTTCTAGACAGTCGCAAGACTGTTGTGCGACGGGATATAAACTTTCAGGAGGAGAAAGCCATGAAGTGTTCGCTTGAGAGGGAGCCACACTTGCATGTAGATGAGGAGCTATTAGTTCCTAAGGATGAGTCTCAAGATGTGGATCAGCCACAAGATGAGGTTCATGGAGTGGAAGAGACCACTCAAGCAGCGCCAACCATCAGAGGGCGGAAGCGCACTACAGAAGCTGAGAGACTGGCTCAAGATGCAAAGAAGGTTGTAAGAGCACCTACATCACAGCGCAGACAAAGACAGTCACCTGACCGGTATACTGGATACATGGCTCTTATGAGCAAGTGTATCATGACAGAGCCATCCTTTTTCGAGGAAGCTATGGAGGATCCCGCATGGGTAGATGCCATGGTGGAAGAGTATGATTCGATTGTCAGAAAAAGTGCATGAGAGATTGTCCCGAGGCCGAAGGGGAAATTAGTGGTGGGTTTGAGATGGATCTACAAAGTGAAGCAGGCAGCTGATGGGAGTGTGGAGAAGTACAAGGAAATATTTGTTGCCCGAGGCTTTTCACAGATTGAGGGGATCGATTATGAGGATACCTTTGCACCTGTCGCAAGGTATTATTCCATACGGACGATTCTTTCTCTCTCAGCACAAATGGGGTGGCACATTCATCAGATGGATGTGAAGACTGCGTTCCTCAATGGAGTCATTGAGGAGGAGGTGTACATAGAGCAGTCCGAAGGTTTTTAGATCTTCAGCAGTGAGTCGCATGTGTGCAGGCTCAAGAGAGTGTTGTATGGGTTGAAACAAGCACCTCGTGCTTGGTACACACGGATAGACAGTTATTTCATCGGACTTGGATTCTCCAAGAGTGAGGCGGATCCTAACCTATACCATATTGTGGTGGAGGGTAATTTGCCGATCATTGTACTTTATGTAGATGATTTTATTTTGATAGGTGATGAACTGTTGGTACACTCATGCAAGGTTGATCTTGCAAAGGAGTTTGAGATGAAGGACTTGGGCCGCCTTCATTATTTCCTGGGATTGGAAATTTGGTAGCGCAGTGGTGCACTGTTTGTTTCTCAAGGAAACTATGCCTGGGGGATACTGGAGAAGTTCAACATGCATGGCTACAAGCCTGTTGATACTCCTCTTCTTGGTGGTTGGAGGAAGGAGGATGCTACTTCGGCGGAGGTAGTGGATGCCACTGTTTATCGATAGTTGGTGGGGTCGCTTATGTATCTAGTCAATACACGACCCGACATATGCTACGCTGTTAACCAGCTTTCACAAGCTATGGTTAAGCCAACCAAGCTCTTTTGGAAGGCGGGAAAGCATGTATTGAGATATCTCAGAGGCACATCGGGATATGGACTATGGTACAGACAGTCAGATGAGGTGAGGCTATGTGGCTTCATGGATGCAGATTGGGCAGGGAGCCCAATGGACAGAAAGAGCACATCTGGAGGGATTTTCAATATCGGGTCAACAACAGTTTCTTGGTACATCAGGAAGCAGATATTCGTGGCACTCAGTTCAGCAGAGGCCGAGTATATGGCATCGAGTTTGGCTGCATGCGAGGCTATATGGATGAGGAAGATCCTGGTCAGGTTGTTTGGTTCACACTTAGAGCCTACTGTGATTTATTGTGATAATTAGAGTTGCATAAAACTCTTGGTTAATCCAGTATTTCATGATATATCTAAACACATTGACATACGGTATCATCATATCAGTGATTGTGTGCAGCGGAAGGTCATGTTACTTTCATACATTCCCACGGAGGATCAGGATGCTGATATCTTGACGAAGGCGCTCACTAGGAGCAAATTCGAATACCATAGAGGCAGGATAGGGGTTGCAGATAATACTTATCTTGTTGAGAGGGAGTTTTGAGATTGAAACAAGATGATGAGCTTAGTGGAAAGAAGTCGCCTTCACTAAGTGGGCCCGCAGGCTATTTTTGGCGCAAAGTCTATTTTTAGACTATGTCTATTTTTAGACATATGGATCATGCTCTATGAGTTGGAGGATGCTATTTGTGGATGGTTGGTCAAGTCATAAAAAATAGATGGACTTCTACTTTTAGACATATTGGGCGGAATCTATTTTTAGATTGTCAGTCTAAAAATAGATATGTCGAATATTATTAGCTCTTAATAATATTTGGACTATAAAAATTATCTTATTCTCTTGGAGCACTTTCGTTAAGTGCACAGATGTGGCACAGGAGCTGACAGAAGGAATTACGCTATTCCTGAGGGTTAAGTGGAGCTATTGCATGGATACTTCAGTTAGAACTCATGTGACAGAGTTTGGTAGAGTTGATTGAAAAAGTTAGTGGAGTTGTATTCAGTTTAACTAATATAAACATAGTTGAGCTATTTGTATTCAGTTTAACTAATTGATATAATTAGTGAGAGTGGTGTGAATTAATTATTAATTAATTCACTAATTATAAACTCATTAATAAACTAAAGAATGCATCAGTTAACTTCAATGCATGGACAGTTTCAGTGGAGACCAATGCAGAAATAGGTGAAAGAGCAGGTTAACTATCAGTTGTGACTATACTATTGCTATTTGCAACACACAGATAGGTGGAGAAGCCCATGAGGATTGCGTAGTACAAGCCAGGTGGTTTATCTATTTAATGAAGCCATCCCATAGCATTGAAAATGCAATAGAGGCTGGCTATCAAGTGGCAAAAGATTGGAGCATGTGTTTTGCTAGATCTAGCTTGATAGTGTGTAGCAATTGAGGGTGTACATGAGAGCTTGTGAGGAGATTTTGTACTATGATTGTTACATGATCTCCATGACATATAATATACAGATAGTTGGGGTTTTCAGCTTTAAGATTTCCCATTAAATACTGTGTTCATATGTGTGATTGTTTGTGGTTTTAATGTATGCATGCAATTGATTTTATTTCCGCATGTGATGATCAATGGTAGAAGAGATTCAGTATTATGCATGAAGCTAAAATAGTGTGTGATCAGGAGAATCTCGATGAATAATATATCATTTATTCAAATTTTCTACATATTGGACCTAGTGGGAAGGTTGAAAGTGTGCTCTCTGTGCACCATTTGTGTGAAAGAGAACCGTACTACATGGGATTCTTCCTTGCAGGTGTTTATCAGGTATCCTCCAAACCTTTAATCATCTTCTTCGTGACGAACAGTATGTCAGGTTTAATGTTTAAATGGCCAGTCTAAAATCTATGCAGGAAATATTGGGAAGTGCTCACAACCTATTTGGTGGAATTAATGTCATTCATGTAAGGTCTAAAGGACCGGACATTGTAGATAAAGCAAGTAACAGCAAGGCCAAAGGGAAATAAAGTTTGGAACAAATAGTGCGGGGTCAGATGGTTGTACAAGAAAAAATAAAATGTCTGTGATGAAGCTCCAATCTGTAGAAAACAAGGCTGGTAGCCACTATCTCAAGCCCATTCCAAGGCCTCTCGAGTCTAGATTACGTGTCTAGAATAATTGGACCCTGTACAAAACCTGTCTACTCTTGTTGAACTACCTTCCATGCAATTTAGAGCCATTTCTTTAGCTATCCATGATCTTGTATGAGACATCGAGGAAAGTAATGAGGCTTCAACCTCCAATAGTGCCCCTAGCTACGTTCTTGGTAATGCGTTTACTAAGGCCTTGATTGAGATATTTAGATAGCCTTTTAGAAGAGAAATTTTCAGCTGTCAAACAATAGAAATAATCTTATATTATGTTCAACATGGCCTTGTAGAAATCAGAACGAAAGCCATCCATTCCTGATGAAAAAATCACAACAAAGGTCATCCATTTCTGATGACTTGATATTCTTCATAGAACTAAGAGCTAAAAAAACCCCTCTCTTTCGAGAAGTCACTATCCAATTTGACTCAATTACTACACCAATAGATATAAATCTTGCATGGAATGACTCTACAATGAGCGTTCCTGACATCCACCACATGATCCGTAAAATCATTAAGAGAAAATATTTTGAAAATGCAATTGGAACATGCCTCTGACCTTTGTTTGATCCTCTGCAAGAGATCCATCCCGCTAATGCAAACGCAAAATCTTGTAACTGTCACTTTTCTTTTCAAGTAGTCAAAGTAGACTTTGGAATTTGGATCCTTCATCCCCTTCAAAAATCCACTATAGTTGAGAATTCACCCTGGCACCCCTTGTAATGCAGTCCCTTTCCTTACAAATTGTCGTTTCCCCTTGAAGGACCACATTGTAGTGATCCCTCTCAAGGAAAATGTGTATCTCCTTGAGTGTAAGTAGAGCATCCTGCAACTCTTTTAATTTTTTTACTTTTGCGGGCCATCATTCTGTCTCACCCATTCTATTACAAAGAAGACATTTCTCATACCCATCCTTATTTTGCCTCTGCTTTTCAAGATGATGTCATATGATTTGAAAGATCACATCCATGCAGTGTGGTCATCTTCTTTCTTTGAATTTACCCCATTAAAGCACTGGTATCACAGATTGTTAAAATGGATCTATGGTAATGATGAAACTGTAAACCAAAAACAAAGCACAAACTCTAATATTTTAAAAGATTGAAGGGGTGAATCCACAGCTACTATCATGAGTTGTTCTTATATATAACATAAAGACTGCTTGTTTCTTGTTTCTAACTACGTCAATGCCCAGCATTGACATTTATAAAAATGCTAAGATACATTGATGATTCTTGTTACCTCACAAACCTGCACTTTAAGTGGTAAATCCTTAAAACACATGTACAACCTTTAGGGGAACTAAGAGGTTTTGTTTGTTGCCACCACAATATTTTCCTCTCTTGCATTCGACTGTCTATCGCCTGGAACAAGGGGGGTTTCCTTAATTAAAATATGAGATAGATTTAGACATAGATTGTGATGTAAGACTGGGATTAGTGGGGATTAGTGCCTATCCATTTAGGGCAAATGGAGTCAAGCGGCAACCTTCAGAGGGTTTGAAATTGTGAATGTGGATGGCACGATAGTGTTGTTACAAGATGCCAAAAACTCAAGCTATGATTTTTTTTTCCAGATTGCAGAAATTACATAGAGCGCCCTTACAAAGGTGCTCCTTAATACACACTCATGGCAACAAAAGGGGTGTCTATACTAGAAACTGCAAATGTGTCCTACCATGAACTGAAATGACAGCAGTAATTTGTCTAACTTAATAGTAATCGGCAAGGGAAATTGATAGGAACACCTCAACCAAGGCCCTTCTTCAAATGACAGAATTTTTCCTAATATGAAGCCTAATTTTGTGGGAAATTTTTAATGAATTTCCAGCAATAAACAAACAAGAATATGGATGCAATGATGAACCTGATATTACAAAATAAATCCTTGAACTTTCTTTCTCTAGTAGATCTTCAACTAGGCTCACAGAGGAATTTCCCATTAATCCATCCATGCCTTTACAATGGAGAGAGCTTCTGCGTGATGCCTTTTGTAATCCCCACTAGGATTAGTGAGGATTAGTGCCTATCCAATTAGGGAAAATGGAGTCAAGCAAAAACCTTCATAGGGTTTGAAATTGTGAATGTGGATGGAACGATAGTGCTGTTACAACATGCCAAAAACACAACCTATGAATTTTTTTTCTAGATTGCAGAAATTACATAGAGGGCCCTTACAAAGGTGCTCCTTAATACACATTCATGGCAACAAAAGGGGTGATTGTACTAGAAACTGCAAATGTGTCCTACCATGAACTGAAATGATAGCAGTAATTTGTCTAACTTAATAGTAATTAGCAAGGGAAATTGATAGGAACACCTCAACCAAAGCCCTTCTTCAAATGACAGAATTTTCCCTAATATGAAGCCTAATTTTGTGGGAAAATTTTAATGAATTTCCAGCAATAGACAAACAACAATATGGATGCAATGATTAACCTGATATTACAAAAGAAATCCTTGAACTTTCTTTCTCCAGTAGATCTTCAACTAGGCTCACGGGAATTTCCCATTAATCCATCCATGCCTTTACAATGGAGAGAGCTTCTGCGTGATGCCTTTTGTCATCCTCCTAGCCAAAAATTTCCCATGAAATGTGCTCATTTGACCAAATGCTAGGGTTTGGTGTGCCACGTGTATGTCTTCTCATTGGAATGCTTTTTAAGGCAGTTTCTTCACATCCAGTCCCATTAGAATAACATTATCTGACAAATCAATGGGGAGCTCTTTAAGATGTGGACTCTCTTGATTAGAGAAGAACAGGAAGGATTTTGCACTTGCCTAGGTTTAAACATGGTATGATGTGCATTCTACTCCAATGATTTATTTGGTATACCATTCCATGCATGGATTGAATGATTTTAGGCCTAACAAATATACTTTGCAATATGTGTCAAATTTGAACCTTCTTCGTATGTTATTATCCCTGCTCCTATTTATTTATTCCTTTACATATTCATCCCCTTTTATTTTGGTTAGTAAACAAGCCTTTTTTAATGAAGTGGGCCTACTTTTGGCCTAAATGCCATGACCAAGGTGTATCTATTTCATCAAAATTATGCAATACATTTCCTAGGACCAACTGCCTAGGCTTATTTATTGATGAGATATCGGACGATAACACAAATTGATAGCATTAAATCACGACATCATGTTCTTGAGGGGACATTACACCTGAGTGTCCGTGATGATAGCACATTTGATTTACCACTTGATCACAACCTGCTTGACAAACATATTTTGGTAGGCCTGAAGGAGAACACGGGGTGGCCCTGGGTCCATAACATGTACACAACTATAATCACTTCCTGATGGCGTAAGTTCAATGACTACCTCCATGTGCTGGGTAAAAGCTATGTGAATGGAACTTGGTCGGTAGTGTTTGACTCAGGGAGAATGAGGGTAGGCTTGGGTTTGCAATATATGCACATGGTTCATCACCTCCCAATGCCATAAGTTCAATCCCTTCCTATCCCCCATGGGTGAAGCCTGTGAGAATGGAATCTTGACCAAAGGTGTGAAACTCCTTGCTACCAACTGCTAGTCCCAAGCTTGTTGGGCATTGGTGTATTCTTCCCATATATGGATGTTTTCTTTACATTTTTGAGCAAACTTATTTAGATACTTGGCCTTTTCTACCAAGGGAGTAACTTTGGTCAAGCCTACCTACACATCTTTTCTCTAATAAACTAATATAATAAGGTAGGTTTAAATTGGAGAGATAGAAATGGAACCAACCAGTGGTGTTAGAACCAGTTTGTTGATTAATCACAAAAGGCAGGGCTTTAAATAATGCCTTAATTCCAAGAGATTACATTTGTCTTAATTCCAATCTGGTGGGGAAGGTGTTGGGGGGTGCTCAAGGTGATATGACTTGGTAGGATGGAAGGGCGGTTAATGAATTTTATACATGTAGCTTTAAAACATGTTTCTCGTAGAATATTTTGATAAGAATGGCTCTTTGTTCATGAGGAGTCACATCTGGAATTTCATTGCAAGGGAGCATTTATCTCAGCTTTGTTATTGACAGTTACATCCTCCCCATTCTAGACTTATGGATAATTTTGTTTGCAGGTTTTGTGGCTCCCATGATACATGTCTGGTGCACTCATCACATGCAAGGACTTATGGTCAGTTGCGGGAAAAAGCTGTGGAATTCAGCACAACAGAATATTCAACTACATCTTCTATGGATTAGGACATGTGGATAATTCAACCTAAAAGGTGATGTGATGGGTGCATCTGTAGTGGTTGCAACTTGCAAATCCTCGGGTGTGGACAATTCAGCCTAAAAAGGTAGTGTGATGGGTGCAGTTGCAGTTGTTGTAAATCCTTAGGAGTTGTGTGTGTTCCATGACTCATGAGGGATGAATTCACATTTTGTACCCATTTATTTCCATAAGTCCCTAATTAAGTATTGATTTAAAACTCAAGACTATGTTCTCTAGTGATAACCTCAACTCAGAAAGTTGTATATGATATCTCCTTGTCCTTGACGCAAATATTTTAACTCTGAACCTTGTACTTGTTCCCTGACTCAAAAATTTTCTAACGTGATATAAAATGTTAAGTCATGTTGAAGATGGATTTTATTACTATCATTTTTAAAATTTAGAACAATATCTTCATAGTTGCAATCTGATTTTCTGCAAGATTTTTGTTGAAATATGACCTTGGTAATTTTAGTGTCTTTTCATATGTTTGAGAGAATAAGTAAAATGCTTTAAATTCTGAAACAACCAATCAAAAATTCTACCATATCTATAAATATAATAGCTGGTTAACGAGAACCTTATCATTTTCTTTCTTGGATTCATGTTTTTCGTCTTTTCAAGGATTAAATTAGTAAGGCATTGATAATTTAATTATAGTTTTCATTGTTGGCTCATGTTATTTGGGACATGAAGGTCACATTGTACCATCATACTCTCATAATAAATCTTGAATGATGAAGTGGTTGAGAAAGAATTTTAAAGGTTCAAGTCACAAAGTGTCAGATGGACACTACGTAGGGGTGCATTTGGAGATGATAATGTAATTTGGCATGTGCCCTCTAATGCCACGGTAATCCCTAATTCATCAGAGTGTATTTTCTTTTAAACTTCAATCTTCTATCTGTTACCTATAACAAATTTAGCACCATGCTAGTGATTAATTTGAAACTGTATTTAGTGGAAAAATTCACTGTTTTTTGGTGGAATAGTTCATAATTTATTCTGTTCTTTTCTTTGCAAGTGTATTAGTCACGATGATAAATGTGTGGTTTACTTTAGAGGGTTCTCAGTTCTTTCTAGATACGCTTTTCATCATTTGCTTTGAATACTTCTCTAGTGCTTTACCTTTCATAATTTTCCATCTGTTCCAGTGTTTCCATGAGATAATGATTAGTTGGGATGTGGCAAGTTTGTTGTCATAGCCTACATACACTAATTAGTGCACATTACGGACTTCAAATTTCAATATAGTGTGGCCAACCTTAACACAGGTTCATACCCTATTTCACTATAAATATCACTCCAAATTTTATTGCTCATCTTATGTTATTATCTAATTTCCTTAGTGATGTAAACTTACTTCATCAAAGTCAATACATGTTAGGAGCTTCATTAGTTAGATCCTGTACATTTCAGAAATTCAACATTGTGGTTGACATTAATTGTGTTCCTTCCATTCCTAGATTACCATTATCAACATGGTGGAGTTTGTTAGTGTTCTTTTTTTGAGTGAACTTGAAGGAGACACTACACAAAAAGTCCCCATTGCAAGGATTTTAGGAAGACATAACTTCTACAAAGAAACGACAGAAAAAAGTGACATCTATAGTTTTGGAGTGGTGACCTTGGAGCTCATGATGGGAAGATAACCAATAGATCAAGAAATTGGAGAGGATGAAGGTCTTGTGAAGTGGGTGTGCAATAAAATAGAGAAAAATAATGGATTTCTTAAAGTGTTGTATCTTGAGTTTGTGGATTGCTTCAACGAGGAAATGACCATGGTTCTGAAAGTAGGACTCCTTTGCATAAGCACCTTGCCCATCAACTAGCCAACAATGAAGAGAGTATTACATTTGCTGCAGGAAGCCAATACTGAGCACAAGGCCAAGGAAATTGCCAAGGATGAAAAATAGTCTCTTCACTAGTACGTGGAACCCGCAATTTGAATTGTATATGCATGATGGTAATTGTATTTGGCTTTAGAATTTTCTTCTTTACATGGCCTCCATATTTACTTCCACTATAGTTTCTAATTTTGTTTAGGTTTTTTCATGTATAACCTTTTGAATCTGACCTAATACTAATACCCAAAATAGAAGCTTGCCTCTGTAACTCTTTGGGCATCATTCCCCACGTCAATCCAATGGTTAGAGGGTGCATCTATCTACCCAATTGTGGACCATTTTGTTGTTGTGTTTTTGATAAATCTACCCTCCAAGTTAATAATTGTGGTGGGCTAGCTAAGACATAGACTTTGCTCTCTATTAAACACCACGAGGAAAGCACAAATTGATACCATTGTCATCATCATCTTTGTTATTGTCTTATTATTTATCTCCTCTTGCTCTACTCTCCTTGGGCACAAGCATTTAATTGTAAACCAGAACACTGAAGCTTTCATTGTAATATAGGTGGAAATCAAGATGATTTTAGTGGTTGCTGCATGAGATTCTCATTATCTTGTTGTCATAAATGGTTATTTCGTAGAAGTTTAATTATGGCCTTTGGATGTTTTAAAATTGTATTGTAACATGAAAATGTTCATTTCTAAAATTTACATGTTTTTAAACACTCCTTGGATTAAATCCCTATTAGTATGTATTTAACCATTCTTTGTATTAAATCATGACATGATAGGACAACAAAATTGTAACAGGGAAATCATGTTCCTTCCTAAAATTATAAACGTATTTAATCATTAGTAGTTTTGGTAAATATTAAGTATTTAATCATTAATATTTTTGGTAAATAATAGGTATCATAGAGGAAATTAATCAATTGAGTTATTGTCTTTTTATTATGTATATTGAACATGTTATTTCTAGAAACTTTTGATCCTCCTAGATCTTTTATTCCTTTGGTGTATCTTTGCACCTTTAGGGGTAATTGATAGTTTAAAGTCTAATATTTAAAGGGTGCTAGCTCAATGGAAGAGAACTTGCTTTACAAGCAGGAGGTTGGTGGTTCGATTCCATCGTGCCCTGATATTCATAGGGAAAAATGACGATCAAGTTTTGGTGACGGATGCTCTTTTGACTATCACCAATGAGCTTATGGTGACATTTTTCGACCCTCACCAAAATATGAAATGGTGACAGTCAATGAACGGCACCACATATACACATCAATAGTGACGACCATGAAAGGTTCGTCACCATAAATCATTGTTGTTGATATGAAATGGTGAGGGTCATTGTTTGTCATTATAGTCATTATTCATGACGGATCTTGATATCACCAATGAGCTTAGCAAAACATTTTTTGACCCTCACCAAATATGAAATGGTGACGGTCAACGAACGTCGCCATATATATGCACCAATAGTAACGGCCATGAAAGGTCCATCACAAAAAAATCATTGTTGTTCATATGAAATGGTGACGGTCACTATCCGTCATTATAATTAATATTCATGACGGACCTTGAATGTCACCACAACACATACTTTTGGCGACACCACCTTTGGTGACGTTCAATTTTTTGGTGACAGAGGCTATTGTCCGTCACCATTGCTCATATGAAATGGTGACGGTCACTATCCGTCATTATAAATCATTATTGGTGACGGACCTTGAATGTCACCACAATGCCTATACTTTCGGCGACGCCACCTTTGGTGACGTTCAGTTTTTGGTGACGAAGGCCCTTTTGACCCTCACCAATGAGCTTATGGTGACATTTTTCGCCCCTCACCAATGTCCTTTTTTCTTGTAGTGCTAGCACTAGATGCATTGATTTCAGTGTAGATGTTGATTTATAATCCTATTTGATTATTTGCAGCATTAGATGCATTAATTTCAGTGTAGATCTTGATTTCTAATCCTATTTGATTTTTGCATTAGATGCATTAATTTTAGTGTAGATGTTGATTTCGCATCCTATTTGATTGCTTGCATTAGATGAATTGATTTCAGTGAAGATGTTGATTTATGATTTGATGTAACTAGATGTATGGTGTACATTAATTTATAGGTAATTAGTTTAACATTGTGCATTGATTTCAGTGTAAACACAAAAAAATTATTGACAACGTGCATTATGACTAAGCCTTGTAGATAACGTCAAACAAAATAAAATCGAATAAAACTTGTATTTGTAACTTTTACATCTCCATATATTTTAAAATTGAAAATATAACTTATTTCAATCATGTTTGAGTTTTTAAAAATTGAATAAAACTTATTTCCGTCATAAGGAATTGATTGAAATACTTGGATAACTACTTGTAAATTTAATAAAGTTCATAACATTACATAAAATTATAAAAATGTTGTAATATATTTTTTTTTGACTTATATATCAAATTTCAATACGATTGACTTATATCATGGTATGACTAAGCTCTTGTAGATAATATCAAAATAGATGTTGAATAAAACCTATTTTTCATTTACATTACATGTTTTATTAAATTAAATAAAACTTATTTCAATCCTATTTGTATTTTTTAATTGAACCTTGAGATAAGAACTTGATTCAAATACTTAAAAAAATTATCGATGCAATGGTATATGGGTGGGTCACAAAAAAATTCATATATATGGATGCCTTTATAATTCAAATAATTTATTTTTTAAAATTGAATTGTAATAACATACATGTTGATTGCACTAAAAGACACTTTCTACAAGCCAATATGAAGCATAATTGGAATTGTTTCCATGTTCAATATTAAATTGATACATGATATATTTTACTTCATTTTAAGTATCAAAGTGACTTGCAACATAACTTAAGATTGTACTTATTTTCTTGGTCTATAAAATTGGAAATCAAAATTGAACATATATTTACTAATAAAAGTTATGGTATATAGAAAGGTTATTAAATTAGCAAAATAATTTTAACAGATCCATAAACTTCTTAAAAAATTAATGAGCATCCATAAACAAGATTAATACAAATCCATAAACTGAAATAGTGAACACATGTATCAATAAACTATCCATATGAAAATATATACAAATTACAAATATCATGTGAACATCCATAAATTGAAATAATAAGAATCCATAAACTAAAATAATGTCCATGATGCACATCCATAAACTGTCCGTGTATGAAAATATACGAAGTTTGTATGACACATCTGAATGTGCCCTATGAAATGAGCCTAAAAATATACAAACTATGACACTCTAAGTACCACCATAACTCCTATGTGAGTTTTGTCGCCCAAAGTAAGTGTCCATAAGCTTCTACTACAATATAAAAAATTCAAATTCAAAGTAATTAGATTATTATTTGTAAAAAATAGAAAATATGGAAATAAATGATTTTGAACCACATTTTTAATTACATATACATGAATCTACTAACCTCAGTCAAGTCCAAATGCAAGTTAAATAGGATGGGGATCTGATCATGAATCTTGGTTTGGCACTCCCTTGCTTGTGTCTCAATGATTAGGGAATGTGTCGATGGACCTGCATCAACAGTGCCTATAAACCCAACATCCCACTCATGTCTCCACATAACAGTGCCATCAACGAAACTCTACATATGGGCCTGTGTACACAGTGGCAAGGAAAAATTATAATTAATCTATAAATTTATCAGCATAAATCTGTAACTTAAAAAAGAAAATGTTTAAATATTAAGAATAAAAATGTTTACCTGAAGTGTTGGTCCTTGTGGTTGTACATAGTTATTCTCCTCCACATTAGTGAACATATAAGGTGGAGGCAGAGGAGAATCCATGGAAACATGCTCTGGTAGAATTATCAGCCAGACCCTCCTCGACCAGAGCATGTTTCCATGGATTCTCTAGAGGCTAATTAGCAAGGTGGTTAGCGAGATTGATTTGAACGTTGCATCATGCTGCAATTGAAAATTGCATGCACAAACTGCGGGAGAGATATTTATAAAAAAAATGGGGCTCGATCAAGCCTTAAATCTCGATCGAGCATTCATTGGGGGGATTTTGAGGTCTAAAATGGGCCTCCTAAGAAAAATTTACAACCAAACTAAACTTTATAAGAACCAATAGGATTCAAGATAATGATGTCAAACATGGGGGATGATTCACCATTTTTGGAGTAAAAAGGTAAAAAGATTAAAAAATAATAAAATAATAAAACTATTTTTTCAACCCATATTTTAAACTTCTCCCCCTAAGATTTTAATTCGTTATCCAATGAGTACCCATGTTGCATACTTTTGATGGACCCTACTATACTAAACATGAGAAGAGTCCATCGAAAGTATGTGACATGGATACATCTTGGATGAGGAATCAAATTTTGCATCCAATGAGTGGTTTTCCTTGAAATTTGAGTAAACCAATAGGGATATAAGTTGAAAATATGAGTTGAAAAAATAGTTTTTCCCCTCTAAAATTTGATGATGTAATATAGTCTGATTTTATTATTTCCACTATTATTTTATAATTTCCTTAGGTGGGCCATTTTAGACCTCAAAAATCCCCTAATTGATAACTCGATCAAGCATTATAGCTCGATCAAGGGTTTTCTTTTAACCCTCAATCGAGCTACCTTTTTAGCACCCAAGGAACTCGATCGAGCGCTTAAAAAAGGCTCGATCAAGCGCTTAAATGGCTCGATCAAGCAAAAAAAATTTCCAACCAAACACACCCTCTTTCACCAAAAAATGTAACCCAGCTCCATGCTTTCACCCTTCCATGTGTTGCATGTTTTTCACTCAAAGTTATAAATGTGCAAGTATTTTTCGCAAACACTCTGTTATTTTCCAGAACATGGCTTCAAGTTTGTTCCATTTCAAAATAGAATTTGTATGTAGGAGTATTCAATATTAATTTCGAATTTTCTAGTGCAGCAAGAAGTAAAATTAAATATGTTATCTTATCACAAAAACTACATAAATATAAACATATAAAATAATAACACGCATTTTTTAGACATGTCAAGTAATATTTAATCTAAATGTTTAGCTAGAAGATGTCAAGGTTTAACATCTTCAATATGGGAATGGCCACAAAAATGTAATATATAAAACCTTATTTCATTGTTTTAAAACTTTCAATAAGTTTGATGCCTTGTTTCCACTCCATCACAAAGCAAGACTACAATATCTAGTCAAGAAAGAAATAAGAAATGTCTTAATCTTGATATTTGAATGTTTATTTATCCCATATTTTGCGCCATTCGAGCCATTGATTGTATAAGAGGCCAAAAAGTATAAAGTGAGTATCAAACTACTACAAACAAATAAAAATGGATACCATTAAAAATAATTTATAAATAATCTATAAGATAGTAATAAAAAAAATCAAGTAGAATGATTTGAAAGCTATGTGTAGACTCTACCTTGTCTAGAATTTTAACAATTTTAAACTTTTCGTAATCACTTTATTTTAGTTTTTATGTTTCATCCCTAATGTTGTATGATAAATTGTCCACTTCTACAATAACGTCAAATTATATGAAAATATGATTTGTAAAATCATACGTGTACATGCCTTGCCCCTATATTCTATAGTACCAACAAAATTGAAGCTGAACTCCTTCTAGACTATCTAAAAGATCAATGTCATTATGATAATCAAATACTTTCTTATCTTTAGGGGAATTTTAAGGTCTAAAATGGACCTCCTATGGAAATTAATTTTGTGAACAAACTTGTGGAGTATCTATGGGTTCTTCGCTCTCCCATGTTGTTGCAAACTTGTTCATGGAAGAAATTGAGTCCAAAGCTTTGGCCTATGCTCAATTCCACCCTAATATTTGGAAGAGGTTTGTTGACGATACTTTTGTCGTATGGACCCATCGTAGAAAGAAGTTATATTTGTTCCTTCACCATCTTAATTCCCAATATGAATCCATCAAATTCATTATGAAGGTTGAGGTAGATGGTAGCCTTCCTTTCCTTGATGTTATACCCTCTAGAACAAAAGATGGTTCCTTATCACACAAAATTTTTCTTAAGAAAACTCACACAGATCAATATCTTCTTGTCAGTTCTCACCAATTTCCAATGCAAAAATTTGGAGTTCTCAACATTCTAGATACCTAAGCTCTAAATATTTCTAATGATAATCACCTGGAAGATGAAAAATCCCATCTTCTTAAATTTTTTAAATATATTTTCTAGAACATACATCTAGGTCTCGAAGCCTTTCAAAGAGCCAATAAAGATCTTAGGATTAAAAAGGCTCATGATGAACATGTTTCTAATGTTCATCCTTCGGTCATCCATGGGACCACAAATAAGATTGCTCATATTCTTAAAAAAAATAAAGTCCTTTCTACCTTCAAGCCCCTTAATAAAATTAGAAGTTCCCTTAGATCCGTTAAGGACTTGGTAAACTCTAAATACATGAAAGGGGTTTACTCAATTCCTTGCTCCTATGGGATTCCCTACATTGGGGAAACTGGCTACTCCATTAATCAGAGAATTCAAGAGCATGCAACATACATTAAGCATAATTGTTCCCACTCCTCAGCTATAGTTGAACATGCAGAGAAAAATAAGCATCATGTTTGTATTGAGGAATCTCAGGCCATTGCAAGGATTGATCACTTCCATCATAGGAAGTTAAGGGATACCATTGAAATTGAGAAGCAGGCGAATACTCTCAATAGGGACGATGGTTAGAAATTAAGAGTGAGTTGGATTCTTGCCCTCTCTTCATCATCGTCTCTTGTTCCCCATGTTTTTCGTGTTTTTCTTTCCCCTGTAGTATATAGGAATTTTTCTTCCTTCTAATTGCCTTTAGGTTTTTTATATAATATACAAATTAAAAAATATATATTTTTATTTTTATTTACTTTTTTTTCATATATATATATATATATATATATAGTAGCGTTCTTTAAATTATCTAGATTTTTTCTCTTACTAATTTTTCTTTAATATATTTAACTTATAATAATTTGTATTTTATTCTAATAATAATATGAATGTCTCATAAAAAAAATTCAATTTATTATTGATTATAACTATATGATTTTAAGATATATATAATAATATAAAACAAGGGCTATATACTAGCTAGTCCCTCCACTTAATTTAAATATAACTTAATTAAACTAGAAATAATAAATACATATTGTCAGAAATGCATCTCAAAAAAGATGAGAATGTTATTGTTTATATTATATATATGTGTGTGTGTTATATTTTTTATTATTATATATAATTTTTTATAATTAAATTTATTAAAATATGTTTTTAATATAATAATAAGTCATATTAAATTGAAGATATGGAGAAAAAATTATAATTCATGAAAATAGAAATATTAGAAAAAAAAGAAAAATAAAATAGAAATCAAAATATTAAATAATAAGAAAATAAAACTAAAAACAAAAAATTAGTAACTAGTAGAAATCAAAGTTACCAAACAACCCATAATAAGACCTCAATCAATCACCTTACAAATAAATAAATTCAAATGATGATTAAAAATAGAAAATTTTGAATTCTCAATGTTAAACTATGGATAAACCACAATTTTTTTAAGTGAAAAACAAAAACAAAAAGCAAAAATTGAGTGTATAATACCATACTAATACTTCATACAATTATATAAAATTTAGTATCATATACTTTTACCTTGATTTTTTAATTGATTCCTCTTTTTTCTCCTTTTATTATAATATATAATAAATGAAGATATTTTTCAATCCTTCGGTCTTTTTTTATATATTTTTTATAATTATATGTGTCTATTATAAATGTTATTTCTAAAACTAACATTAGATTATATTTAAATCGCATTATTCTCATCTTATTATATCTATCATATGCATGTTATTAGGCATTTAGTTTTTCTTTGACTATATATTAGTTTGTCTTTGACCAAAAAAAAATGGCCACTTACGGACAATTTAACATTAGATAATCATATTTTGTTTTTTAATTACTATTTAAATTTATTTATTTGTAAGGTGATTGGTTGAGGTCATATTATGAGCTCTTTAGTAACTTCAATTTATGTTAGTTACTAATTTTTTGTTTTAGTTTTATTTATTTTTATTTAACTTTTTTATCTTATTCTTTTTTTAATATTTTCATTTTCAAAAATTATAGTTTTTCCTCCATATTTTCAATTTAAAATGACTTATTATTATATTAAAAATAAATTTTAATATATATATATATATATATATATATATATATATATATATATATATATATATATATATATATATATATATATATATATATATATATATATATATATATATATATATATATATATATATATATATATATAAAGTCGTAGTCTTATAGACAAAATGTCTTTTTTTCATGACATTTTTTCTGGTTAATTTTAATCCAAATCTCACAGAAATTTTTAAAAACTTGATTTTAAATTTTTAAACCTGCATAACTCTAGTGCTCTAGGATTTTTCAGGGTGTTGAACCCATTTATGAATTCAAAAATGTATTTTAAAAAACAAAAAAATATTGAAATTGTATACCGGATTTTGGTGAATTCCAATGAAAATAAAACACATAAATATATTAAAAAGATAAACATTTATATTAAAATGTATAAATGTTAATAAAAACAATATTAGTCAATCATATTTCTTAATTTTTAGTGATGACATTCAATAATAGAACATTTTATTAGTTGTTTTATTTTTATGACGAAATCTTCGTCTTTATTATTTTTTAGTTTAATTAAGTTATATTTAAGCTAAGCGACAGTTTCAGTTTTTCCTTTGACTGCCTATTTGTTTGTCTTTGACCAAAAATTTATGTCGCTTATCATAGTTTAATCTTGGGAATTCATTTTTTGTTAATTTTTATTATTATTTAAATTCATTTATTTGTAAGGTGATTAGTTGAGGTCTTATTATAGACTGTTTAGTAACTTTCATTTCTAATAGTTACTAATTTTTTATTTTTACTTTTATTTCCTTTTTTTTTAATCTTTCGTTTTTTTTTTCTTTTTTCTAATACTTCCATTTTCATGATTAAAGTTTTTTCTCCATATTTTCAATTTAAGATGACAAATTTTAAAGAAGAAAAAATAATTTTAAAAAAAAAAAAAAAAATCCAATAATTCTTTTACTTCAAGTGCCTAAAAATTGTTCACTCATGAACAATTCCCATAAACTTTGTACGATACAATTGGTTGTGCAAAACAAGTTTCTTGGAATTGGTTTCTCATTGAATTCGGAAGCTAAGTTTCTTCATATCAATTTTAACCAAACACTGCCAAAGAAATAAAGTTATAAAGCTTTATTACAACCAATTAGGTAAGGTGCTCACCAAAAAGCAAAATTTTCACTTTCATTTATATTTTTTTATGAAGCCTCTAATTGATCATCTCACATATTTAAACTAAGTGGTAGGGACTAGCTAGTACATAGTTCTTGTTTTTCTTATCCATTATTTTTTCCAAATTTTGTGGTTTTTTGTTTTTATAACAGTTAGTTTCCATTACTAACTGATCATTTTTTAATATTTTCTTATAAAAAAAAATCTTGACCAAATGCTCTAACCTAACATTTATATTTCAATTAAAATATTTTTTTTCTAACATTTATTTATGGAACAGGATGCATCTTTGTTATTTAAACATAATGATAGACCATTTTTTCAACTTTTTCCCGAGGATGAACCACATTATATGGTTCAAAACGTTGACCAACACCTAATAATGTGATTAATCCGAAAGACATTATCAAACTCAATATGGATCACAAAAGTCTAAAATCAACAAAGAAAAAAATTACATTTTTTTGGTATTTTCAACTTATCTCCTTATAAATTTATTCAAATTTCAAATGTTGGTACCCGTTTCATGCAAAAATAGATTTTTCATCTAAAGAGTACCCTCTCTATAAACTTTTGAGTAGATCCACACCGAGAAAGAAACAGATTAATTCATTTATATTCATTTTTTCTCAGTGTGGGTCTACTCAAAAGTATGTAGAGTGGGTACTCATTGGATGTAGAATCTAATTTTGTATCCAACAAGTTCACATACTTGAATTTTGTGTAAACCTATAATAATATGAGTCAAAAATTCAATTAAAAATAATAATTTTCTTATTTTCCCTCTAAAAATATTTACCCATCGAGATGACATCGTCATCATGAATTGTATTGGTTCTTTTAAAGTTAATTTTGTTTTAAGACCCCTTTTTTACTTCAAAATTTCCTTAATGCGTCATTCTTTCTTACTCTTTGAGCTCTTACAATTCACCAAATCCAACAAGAAACACCATGTTTATCCTTCAACAAACACCATTTCTTGTATCACATTCATATATGGGTATGTACTTGTTCTCAAACAACACTGCACAATAAAATGCAATTCCAAAATTGTTTGAAGTGCCCTTTTTGGAGCCCTCTCCTCTCACTAAAGTAGAACCCATTTCTCATGTAGTGAACTTGTTTTTGTATAAGGCCAAATTTCCATTCAACTAACTAACCAAATATGATTTGTACATGTCCTTACCATCAAGCTCCACCATTGGTTTGGTATTTATGTTTACGTTTTTATCAGTGGAATTTAAAATTTCATGCAACTTATGCCTCTTCTCATTTCCATTGTTTTCAATTCATTATCATTGTGTATCATTGAGGGAAAATATTGGAATATATACTTGGAATGACCTAGTGGAGAATTATTAACTAATTTATCCAATTCTTAGAACATTGGAAATTTAAGATCCTTTGTACATGGTTTAAACCGCTATGAACATTGTGTATTTCTTTTTGGTTGGATGCAAAGAATTTATAAAATTTAATATGAATCCTCCAATCTTATTTTGAGGGCTTCTATAATTTTATCATCAATCAATCATATTGAGACAAAGAATCAATAGTATCATTCATTTATTGGTGCAATGTATTAAATATGCTCATTTGTTTCTTAAGATATTTATTAAAACAAATATCTCGTGGATCTAATTCTTCTTCAACAACTCTATTAACGGGTTTGACGACATGAAGTAAGTTAGCGAAATCAAATACTATTTCTCATACATTTAACCTAGTTTGGTGCAATACACATGGTGAGTTAGAGTATTGATCCCTAAACAATATCATAGATGAAATTTCAAAGTGGCAGGGAATTTTCACATCATGATATTCCTAATCGTTGATTAAATTTATGTTGATATTAGTATGTGATTGTTTTCATACCCAACATAATCATAACATGAAAAATTATAAAACCTTGAAGCACTTCATAAACTTTCTCAAAGAGACAAGATATGATATAGAAAAATATCAACATAGTTAGCAACAATTGTTAAATAATTTGGTGTACCTAATTTCCTCTATGTACTTCCACATGTTTCATTTATCATCTATTTCTGAACATGTCTTGAATAAATGCATTGTGCTAAACCTTAATTTTATCGATCAATATTATCTATATCTTTAATTGTAAGCTTGTGGTCATCCAATTTAAAAGTTTTATAAACCATTTTGATACGATTGAAATTAACATATTCATCTCCAATAATCAAATATCATCTACTGTTAAACAAAGGATTCATTAATTTTTTTCCATTATAGACGTAATATTTCCCATGAATTCATGTTAGATTAAAACCAACATACAATCCAAGTATCCTCCATCCTTCCCAATAAATTTGATATCTAATGTTTTTTATTGAAGAATAATCCTTCAACATAAGGTGTCTTCTCCTATTGTCTCCATCTGAGGAATGACCAATATTATGTCCCAAAAACATTGCAATATATTTCTTCCATGGGGATTCTATTTTGTCTCATTGTTGATGAATAAAATTTGCATCAAAACTATTACACATTGGATAAGTAACCACAACCAAATGAGGGGGCTTTTCAAGTAAAAGGTCTGAAATGATAATACATGAATAATTACCAATCACACCATTCTTAAAAGTGTCTATAATATCCTCATATCCTAAAACACCATCACCAATTGTCACCAAAAAGTGTGATTGGCACTTATGCCCTTCTTTATTAGCACAAATTCCCACCAATATCACTTTTTTCTACCCACCTAAAATATGTTTTCATGATAGTTTCATCTTCAACCAACAATATATGAATTTGGCCCTCCATGCCATGTTTGGCCTTATAAGAAGCATAAAATTCTCCAACTTATTCAAACATGTGCTTTTGTTCCCCTTAGAGATATGTTAATGATTTTCTAACTTGACTTAAAGTTGTAGATATTGAGGGGTCACGTAGATTCAACTAATAAAAATATGCATTCTATGACTTCCCCGCAACTTAATGAACCCATAGATGGATTTAGTGTATGCACCATACATTATTCCTAATTTTCAATGCATCATGTTGTGAAAAATATCTTGGACAAATTCCCAAATTGCATCTTTACCCTACAATATTCATTTCTTATGATCCTAACACACATCCTTGTAAAACCCAAGCACGCCATTTCTTTCTACAAATTTGAACTACTTTTCCTTTAAGGAGCTCATTCTAATAGACAATTTCCCAACCTTTGTCCTCTCCCGTACCAGGGAGGTTGCATTATTAATTTATGGTTATCGTTTGCAGCATATGCAATAATTTTGAGTTTAGTTGGAGTCTAAGTTACCTAATTCTAATTCTAATTCTAATTCAACAACATGAAGTTGGACAAAACTTCAAGAATGAAAATTTTAGTAATAAAATTTAAATTCAAATTTAACATATTATAAAATTTGAAAATTTAAAAATATAAAAAACTAAAATTTAATATGCTAATAAGATATTTAGATTCAAGGAGTAAGAGAGTTTGAGAACTGATAACAATGGTTAGGGTTAACGTAATATTTTAGGCCTCCACCTACATAGTCGAGATCTGACTCATATCTGCAAAGTATGAAGGCATGATCTTAGGGGAGATTCGAATAATATTTTCATCTTACCATGGTTGGACTGAATCAGGTTATTTCCTCTCTGATACTACCATCAAGCTTTGGCTCTCTGCGACGTTTTTCTTATGGCACCACATGTTTCTCTTTCCATCTGCAACAATGTTTTACAGAACTAGTGGTAACGCTTTGGATCTATTCTCAAATAACAGTAAACGTACTCAATTTGGATTGAAGGCTATGTACTGCACATCGTATTTTCTCCTCTCTCATCAAATATAGGGTACCTTGTAGCTATTTTCTATGGATAACTGACAGATCAAATAGAAAGACTCTGATTCCTCAATGTGCTTGTTGTTTTATGCAAGATCTTATCAATTTTAGCTCGGATCCATCAAATCACCATATTTTATGTGCATTATCTAGAAGGGGAGGGGGAATATGGCATCTGGGCAATGTTATCGGGATATGGAGATCGGATCCAAGTCTTGTTACTTTGGATCTCTTGCTAAGACGTTTGTTGGAAACATAAGTGAGATTAGGTCAGTGTAGAAGATTCATGGAGTAGGTGGCATCCATATCCTCATATTTATCCTCTTGGAGATATGGATCTAGTTGGAGTATTCAGGAATCTCCCCATATATACGATGTGGGCCACTTCCCCTTCATATCTGAGTTGTAAATATCAAGATTCGGATCAAACCTGCAAAGAGGAATTCCAAATTTTTTTGAAGGATCTAAATGGAAATTCAATCCTCATAGAGACTTGACCAACATAATTGGTATTAGAGTTGAAAAATAATGTAACATCTCTAGTGAAAGTTCCATGTAATAAAATTTGACCAAGGAAAAATAATAACTATGGTCATGGGACACGTATTCCAAGTTGAATGTTGGGAAAGACATCCTAGTGTGGGTGTTCATATGGTTTATTATGGCCAAGGATATTGGCAAAGGCAATGGCTAAGGATTTGGAAAGGAAAAGTGGAATTTATTGGCATTTATTTATGAAAATAATGGAAAATAGGAGAAAATGGAGGTGAAATGCCATAGGTTTCATGTGAGGAGTAAAATGAAGGAAAATAATGGAAAATTGAAGAAATTAGAGGACTCATTAATAAAAAGGCTTATAAGGATCAGTTCACAGACTTTTTTCATATCAGTTTTGGAGTTCTCATTCTATTCTCTCTCTCTCTCATACTCGTAGACACTTAGAGTTTTCTTGGAGCGCTCTTGGAGGAGTGTGGTGCACTTGGAATTTTGGAGAAAGAAGGCAAAGGAAGAGCAGTAAATCGCAAGAGGACATCGAGATCAGTAGCTACATTGGGTTTTTCTTGAAGGTACCGAGTTGCATGTATGATTTCTTCACTAGTTTTGGCATGCATGGCATATGCATGTGGTTATTTGTTATGATTTTTCATTAGCATGGAGGATTGCTTTGATTGACAGTGGTTTTTCCTAGCCTTTACATTTCCTAGATAGCCATGATGTTTTGGGTTTTACTTCTCTTTTCTGTTTAGTTTTCTTGTGCCTTTGGCTATGGGTTGAGTTATTAGTTCCTGGAACCCTTGGTTGGACATACGTTCAAGAAGCCCTGTAATAGCTTGGGTTGAGTTACTAGTCCTAGAAGCCTTGGTTGGAAAATCGCTCTAGAATCCCTTGGTAGGTTGAGTTACTAGTCCTAGAAGCCCTGATTGGACAAATGATTTGGAATCCTGACGACCGATGTGGGTTGAGTTACTAGTCCTGGAATCCCTAGTTAGAAAAAATGCTTTGTAGCCCTAAACAGCTTGGGTAAAGACCAATATGGTGATGATTAGTGATGTTCAACCGTGAGCTACAATCACTGGTTGAGGGTTGAGGTGGTTTGGCCTCTCGAAGCTCTGATTGGGTTTTGATGGATTTTTACTATGAGATCACATATTCATGCTTGGAATATGGCACAGGGGTGACAGGCTAAAGAGATATTGGCTCAACCATGCTATGGTTGGGTGGTACGTGGAAGCCCCAAACTTGGTTGCATTTTTCATATGGAAATAAGAGATTGTTTCCTCTTACATTGATGAGTAAATATTATTATTATTACATTGATTATATGGTTGTTCTATACTTGTCATTTCTATTGTTTATATGTTGGTTATGAATGTTTTTAACGATAGTGATGATGTATGGTTATCATCATGTTTTGATGTGTAAATGAATGAACAATGAATCTGTGACCTAATAGAGGATAATGCAGTTAATGTGATGAGGCAAAAATGCTTCTTAGCGATTCTCATACAAGTATAAGATCCCTATGCTTAGATTTGTTGTTTTAACCTATAGATTACATATTTGTGACATGTTTGAAGAAATGTCTATCATGGCTAGTAGGGGTCCAACCAAGTCCTTGTTCAAGTGATTGCATTTATATCATTATTCCGTTGTTCTCCTTCGTTTCTAAAAGTTTCATGGAAATTTGGGTAGTTACCTGAGCCTTGGGCCTAAAAAAGTGGCACAAAAAGTGGGGTTGCAGGCTCAGAACTACTAGGAAAATTCCCCAGTTGCATGCATGCCCATGTTGTACAACTGACTAGAGGTTTCCCATCGCACTATTTCCCATATCCAGGGATAAACTAGGGGATTAATGCATTAAAAGGTCAGTTTGATTCAGGGGCTAGTCTCCTAGAAGGTTGGGATGGCTCTTTGGTGTCCTTTAGTAGGTGCGAAATATCTGTGTTGTTGTGTTCCATCGATTCCACTTCCTTAACTGACACATAGGGAGTTGAATCATATCATAGTAACTCTTCATCACATGTTTACCCAGTTTGCTAATTACTTGGGTAGATATGTGAGGAGGGTATTAAAGAGTGGTATCAAAACATGGTTCACCCCTCAGACTGGATGAGCAGTGCATTGGTCATGCATTCATGTTAGTTGCATATGTGTTTCTTATGATTGTGGTATATGTGCTTGTTGCATATGTATAGTGTTGGTCATGGCTGCAGTGATTTCACCATGTGAAGGGTGATGGGGTTGTTGTGGAATGCATTGTCATGAGTGTATGGTTTATTATGCATTGTATATGCATGTCAAGTTCTTACATGTTGTCAAGTGTACATTAGTATGGTTGTTGTTGTCATGCATGAGGTCATGGTAGGTGATTGATATGGTCATACATTGATGACTAGACTCTAGCTAGAATGTTGTTTACATGTTTATATACCTATGTGTTATATGTCTATATTATATTATGATTATGTGTGTACATGTATTACGTTGATTGGTTGATCTTGTAGATGAGATATCCTCCCTGAATTGGTACATTGGTTTGTTTATGATTTGTTTTAGCTGACATAGTATGCCTTGCAGGAAGGAAACAAAGATGACTAACAAGATGGTAGACTACATAGATTCTCCCTATGAATCATATGAGCAACATGGTGTTGGGCACTCTTCTGACTTAACAGACACATTGAGAAGTTTGAAGGAATAAATAGGGAGTTGCAAAGAAATTAATGATAGAATCATACAGGAATAGGAGAAACAAGCAGAAGTCAATGTAGTATTTCTTCAAAGTTTGTCAAAGCTGCAGATAAAAGGGAAACTTCATATCACCTATGGACAAGAGGATGGGACTATTGAGGCATATGTAATTAGGTCACATGGTGGTCATAGGTCAGATAGAGATAAAAAGATTAGAGATGGATGGTTTTTGGACTTTGGATATGAGAGGTGATAAACACAGGTACTATTCTAGTTCTCCTTCTGACATGCATTATGATCGTCATCATTATCATTCTTATAGGAGGAGTGACATGCGATATTTTTTAGATGATTTTAAGAAAGAAAAGCCACCTAAATTTTATGGACATATGAAGAAATCACGGGATACAAAAGCATGGTTCCTTGGTATGAGGAACTTCTTCAGGTTGCATGATTACTCCGAGAAGATGAAATTCAGAATAGCTAGACTCAACCTCAAAGGTAAAGTAGATATTTGTTTGTAATATGTCAAGAATTTCAAGGGTATTCATGAGGAGGAATTGACTTGGAGTGATTTCGAGAGGCTATTCCAGAAGAATTGTCTATCAAAGAGATACTAGGATGACAAGACAAAGGAATTTTATGAACTAAAGATGCGATATATGATTGATGAGGAGTACACTAGAAGATTTATGGAGTTGTTGAGGTATGTGCCTTACCTCAAGGAGGAGAAGGCCAAGATTTATATATTCATCAATGGGTTTTCAATAGCATTCAAAGACAGGTTTGAGTTTCATGAGCCTAGATCATTGGAGGAGGCCATTTGAAAGCTAAAGCATTGTTGTGAGCAATCAAAGAACATATCGGAGACTAATTCGTACTGGAAAGGTAATGCAAAGAACAAAGGAATATGGGACAAGAAGCGAGCAAGACCTCAAGGTACAGGTAATAAAGAGACTGAAATTCCATCTAAAAATTCCAATGCATCTCGTAGAGGGTAGGGACTTTAATCTAAGGAGAAGAATAAGGATGAAGGTTCGAAGCTTATACATTGTTGGACTTGTGGAGGAGACCATCATAGGAGATATTGTCCACAACATAAGGGTGGTAGATCGCAGATCTATAGTGCTCAGGAGGCATAGACAGTGGGAGATGTTTGACAGAGTATTCCTAGGATACATGCAGCGCTAGATAACAGGCAGGAATATCACCAGGCATCTATCATCGAGATGGATGGTAATATTTTTGATCAAGCTGTTTCTAATTTGATTGACCCTGGATCTAATTTTAGTTATGTTAATCCTGACCTGGTGGATAAGTGTGGTTTGAATAAATAAGTACATGCAAAATCTTGGTTACTGCAGTTGACTACAGGTACCAAGAAGAGAGTTCAGCATTAGGTAAGAGCTTTTGCATTTGACTTCAATGGTATGCCTACATCAAAAAATTTTAATGTATTGCTATTGAGATCATATAACATGCTTCTGGGTATGGACTAGTTGTATTTTCATAGCACCAAGGTGGATTTTTATGACAAGGCTATTCATTTATTGGATGACAATGGAGAACAAAGAGTCTTAGAGGCTAAGAATAAAGAAACATCGGTGATAATGGTTATAGCTATGTGTTATCCTTGATAACAACTAGGTTTGTCTAGGTTGGTCTTAGGTAAGTTAGGTTAGGTCATTAGGGTGAAATAAGGTCATGAAGTTCATTAATTTTCAAAAAATGTACATATGTGGGGGTCTTAAAGGTCATCATTAAGGTGATAGGTTTCAATTTCAAATAAAAACCCCAAAAATATCTCGTGCATAAGTGAAATTTTCCATGTCATGTAAATTTGGCACTTCTACACAAGTTCATAGTGAAATTAGTGTAAAACAGTCAGAATTCGCTACGAAATTGCCTTAAAATCTTTGTTTTTGTGGCAAGGGGAAATTTTTGTGTTTTTATAGAATTTAGTGTTTTTTTGGGAGCACATGAGTCATCAAGAGATGATGAAGTGTATCATTAGAGACACTTGTTGGTCAGAATACTCAGCAAGGAGGGTGATTAGGCTATTAGCTCATCATTTTTTCCACATCATCAAACATAACAGTACATCCTAAAATTCCGAGAAGCAAAGCCTAGATTCCAGTATGGTTTTTCATCATTGGGTCATGGTCATTTCCAACTCAGACAAATTTTTTTGGTTCAATGGAGATGGTGCAGACAAAGCTAATGAAAAAAGGCTTGAAAATGATAGTGGTGGATGAACCTGCTGAGGATGAACTTGTTGCCTCTCGAGGAGGGTAAGACATGTTTTGAGCCAATTTTTCCTTATGATGCTCCATATCATCATTTCACATATCTATGCATAGTTTTTGGAGGTAAGAAGTTGAAATTTTAAAATCTGGAAAATATCAGGCAATTTCGTAGCGTACTCCAGGCTTATAGCCGAGTTTTTGCTACGAACTCGTTGAAGATTACTTTATGTTATAATTTCAAAAATTTGTCATAAGAGGAGTGGTTAAATGCATGTATTTAATACTTTTTGCCTAATGAATGCCCTCCAATGAGAATAGAAGTCAGAATGGTTGCATAAATTGCCAAATGGAAAACGCTACGAACTCTCCTGAACTTTCATGTACATGATTGTTTTAGAAGTCAACTTCAACTTCCATTTCTGACCAAATAAAAAATAATTTTGGAAATATCAAGGATTTTTTTCTTAAGCACAAGCCCATATACAAAAACCTCTCTCATTTTTTGCAAATCCATCAGGGTTTGGAAATTACGCACTCATCTTTGAGGCCTAATTTTTAGAATTTTCACTAACCAGATTTATGTAAAAAATGTAAAATTCGAATTGGAAGAGCTCCAACTAAGCATCCACGTGTCATATTGACACATTAGTAGTCCAGTGCACTCATAAAATTAGTTGGTTGCATTTGATAAGGGTTATTAAAGGGTTTTGTTGAACTATTTGATGAAAGAAGAGTCATTTTTGTATTCAAACTCTGCCAAACAGAAAATATCCCTAGGAAGTCTCTAAGCGATGTAATCCTATTTGAAATAGGTCTCTCAGATAGGAATTCCAAGCTAGCAAGGTGGAAAATCATTTCTATGAATCTTCACTCTATAAATAGAGGAGATTTAGAGTTAGAGAAGGGTTTATTGATGTCATGCTACATGCTACTTTTGTAATATTTTTCATTTGGTAATATACAGTTGTAGAAAGCTTCTCTCAGACCTGAGATGCATCATGTTCTCTCATATGTGTTTGTATTATCTATTTATTTCATGTTTATTCAGTTTAATTTATGTGCAATTACTTGGAATTCATGGTTAAACGTGCTCCAGTTTCCAGTATGAATATGGTTTATTGTTCAAGTTATGTTTTGATGAGATTACACATGCCTGAGCTTCCATGAAAGTTGTTTTCCATGTAATTGAATTTAACTCTAACTCCATGCCCAGTGGTAGCTATTAATTCGCATCCTTCATCTGCATAAAAAAAATTCAAAACACACTCAAGAATTGGCCATATTTGTTCCAAGCATTGTCTATTGAATATTGAGAGAGCCCTCTCAGGTTGGAAAGGCTAAGTTCCAACCAAAATTGGTTTGAAACAGATACTCTAAATTGACTGTTGAAGCGGCCCATTAGCCTCAATTTTTTGATAACATTTTGGTACATTTGTTGAGAGTATGAAGATACATCTTCCTAAAAATTTGTGCTCAAGCAAAAATACTGAACTCTTGAAGGTAGCAGTAGCTTAGAAACAATTCGAAGGTTGTACTTCTACCTTGGTGACTCCACTGCTTGAAGATAATTAGCTTGATGAAGTTCCAAGATGAGTTATACTACAAGGATAAATCCCAGGTATGCTCCTATGGATTGGTCTCACATCTATGGTTTTCCAATTCGTATGCCTCGTATTGATTGGTCAACCCATCTTCCCATTTTTCAAGACTATTACAATCTTTGGAAATATTTCATTCAATATATTAAAAGCATTTATGATGATGTAGAATGGATGGATGATGAGGAGATATTAAATGCACTTTATGAATTTTCTTCACAAGATAGATGTTATGCTGGTCAAGAAATTTTCCAACAAGAAGATGTCTTTTCTTCGCTTGAAGATAAAATAGATCAGCAATTTGACAACCAAGTTATATCACATGAAATTTGTGAAACTTTGCAGCATATTTCCCAATGTTTAGATGATAAAGAGGAACATAAAGATGGTCAGTTAAAATACTCTTCACTTTTTTCATTTTCCGATCCTTTGAATGCTGAGGAACATGAAAATGGTTATGAGCAAGAAAAATCTTATGTGAAACATGTTTATTTTCATCATGAGGAGGAGGTTGATTCCTCGAGTATACTTGAAGGTTTTCATGAAGAAGCACTAATAGACAATAATCAGTAACTTTTTTATCTACAAGTTGATGTCCCAAAATGTCTTGTTATGGATTTAAATGATCAAAAATATATGTTTGTGCATATTGTTATGATATCTCATATTGAAGATTTTTAGGAACATTCAAAGTCTTGTCCGAAAAATGATATTACAAATCAAGATATGAAACAAAGATAGATTACAGTTGTAAATGAAGAAGATGTTTCAGTTTGATGTTTAGTCAGTTTAATTTATGCGTAATCACTTGGAATTCATGGTTAAACATGCTCCAATTTCTTGTATCCATATGGTTTACTATTCAAGTTATGTTTTGATGAGAGTACACATGTCTCAACTTCCATGAAAGTTGTTTTCCAAGTAATTGAGTTTAACTCTGACTCCATGCCCAATGGTAGCTATTAATTCACATCTTTCAGATGCATAAAAACCATTCAAAACACACTCAAGAGTTAGCCATATTTTTTCCAATCATTGTCTATTGAATATCATACAAATTCTTGAGAGAGCCCTCTCTGAAAAAAAGGCCTAAAATATGAGTGCATAATTTCCAAACCGTGACTGTGTTGCAAAAACTAAGAGAGTATTTTGTAGATGAGATTGTGCTGAAGAAAAACCTCCTTCATATTTCAAAAATTATTTTTCGTTTGGTAAGAAATTAAAGTTGAATTTGACTTCTAAATCATTCATGTATAGGAAAGTTCAGTAGAGTTTGTAGCGAAGAGTTCGTAGTGTTTTCTATTTGGCAATTTCTGCAACCATTCTGACTTATCTGCTCATTGGAGGGTCTTCAATAGGCCAAAAGACTTAAATAAATGCCTTTACCCACTCCTCTTATGATAAAATTTTGGAATTATAACATAAAATCATCTTTAGCGAGTTCGTAGTTAAAACTCGGCTTTAAGCCTGGAGTACACTACGAACTTGCCTGATATTTTTTAGATTTTGAAATTTTCACTTCTTACTCCCAAAAACTATCCATAGTTGTGTGAAATGATGAGAGGAAGCATCATAAGGAAAAATTGGCTTAAAATATGTCTTACCCTTCTTCATGGAGCAACAGTTGGCTCATCTTCCATTAAAAATGGACCTGTTTTTCTAAAAATTAGGGGTAAAAAATGAGCTCCTATATCTCGATCCTTGATAGCTTCCTGATTTCAACCCTTCATACCATACTCTAGATTTCTCTTCTATGGTAACCATAAACATCTTCATGAGACAATCTTTAGAAAACTCAACCCTCAGTCTACATACATGTATGTGGAATTCAAGAAAATGCAGAACAATGTCATCTTTATTTTCATATTTGAAAATTGGAATATGGGTTGACCAATCAATACGAGGCATATGCACCAAAATGTAATCTATTAATTCATAGCCATCTAATTTGGAGTCTTACAAGTCATATACATTTTTTGCAGGTGGCAAAATGTATCCTCAGGCTCCCAGCAGACGCACTAAAATTTTATCACTAAACTGAATTTGATGGGCTTCTCAATAGTCAATTGAGAGTAATTGTTTCAAACCAATTTTGGTTGGAACTTAGCCTTTCCAACTTGAGAGGGCTCTCTCAAGAAATTGTAAGATATTCAATATACAATGTTTGGAACAAATATGACTAACTCTTGAGTGTATTTTGAATTTTTTTTTTATGTAGGTGAAGGATGTAGATTAATGGCTACCATTGGGCATGGATTCAGATTAGAACTCAGTTACACAGAAAACATCTGTCATGGAAGCTAAGGCATGTGTACTCTTATGAAAACATAACTTGAACAGTAAACTATATGCATAAAGGAAGTTGGAGCATGTTTAACCATGAATTCCAAGTGATTACACATAAATCACATTGAATAAACATAAAAAATGTAGATAAGGTAAAGGCACATAAGATTACATGATGAATCTCAGGTCTGAGAGAAGCGTTTTGCAACTGTATATTATTGATTGAGAAATATTACAAAAGTAGCATATGACATAACATCAATCAACCTTTCTCTAACTCTAAAAATCCTCTATTTATAGAGTGAGGACTCATACAAATGATTTTCCACCTTGCTAGCTTCAAATTCACTGTTATCCTTGATAACAACTAGGTTTGTCTAGGTTGGTCTTAGGTAAGTTAGGTTAGGTCATTAGGGTGAAATAAGGTCATGAAGTTCATTAATTTTTTAAAAATGTACATATGTAGGAGTCTTAAAGGTCATCATTAAGGTGATAGGTGTCAATGTCAAATAAAAATCCCAAAAATATCTTTTGCATAAGTGAAATTGGCCATTTCATGTAAATTTGGCACTTCTACACAAGTTCGTAGTGAAATCAGTGTAAAATAGTCAGAATTCACAACGAACTTGCCTTAAATGCTTTGTTTTTTAAGCAAGGGGAAATTTTGGCGTTTTTGTAGCGTTTAGTGTTTTTTTGGGAGCACGTGAGTCACCAGGAGATGCTAAAGTGTATCAGTAGAGACACCATTGGTCAGAACACTTAGCAAGGAGGGTGATTAGGTTGTTAGCTCATCATTTTTGCCACATCATCAAACATAACAGTACATCCGAAAATTTAGAGAAGAAAATCATATATTCCAATATGGTTTTTCATCACTGGTACATGGTCATTACCACCTCACAAAAAGTTTTTTGGTTCAATGGAGATGGTGCAGACAGAGCTAAAGAAAAAAGGCTTGAAAATGATAGTGGTGGATGAACCTGCTGAGGATGATCCTGCTGCCTCTTGAGGAGGGTAAGACATGTCTTGACCCAATTTCACCTTATGATGATCTATATAATAATTTCACATAGCTATGGACATTTTGTGGAGGTAAGAAGTGGAAATTTTAAAATATGGAAAATATCAGGCAAGTCGTAGCGTACTCTGAGCTTAAAGCCGAGTTTTCGCTACAAACTCACTGAAGCTTACTTTATGTTATAATTTCAAAAAAATTTCATAAGAGGAGTAGGTAAAGGCATGTATTTAATTTTTTGGCCTAATGAAGGCCGTCCAATGAGCAGAGAAGTCAGAATGGTTGCAGAAATTTTCAAATGGAAAAGGCTACGAACTCTTCGCTACGAACTCTCCTGAACTTTTATGTACATGATTGTTTTAGCAGTCCACTTAAACTTCAATTTATGAAAAATAAAAAAACAATATTTGAAATCAGAAGGAGGTTTTTCTTCATCCCATGCCCATCCACAAAAACCTCTCTCAATTTTTTCAAAGCCATCAAGGTTGGGAAATTATGCACTCATATTTGAGGCCTAGTTTTCAGAATTTACACTAATGATATCTATGTAAAATTGTAAAATTCGACTTGGAAGAGTTCCACATCAGCATCCACGTGGCATAATGACACATCAGTAGTCCAATACGCTCAGAAAATTAGTTGGTTGCATTTGATAAAGGTTTTTTTGAACAATTTGATGAAAGAAGAGTCCTTTTTGTATTCAAACTCTGCCAAACAGAAAATATCCCTAGGAAGTCCCTAAGTGATGTAATCATATTTGAAATAGGTCTTTGAGGCAGGAATTCGAAGCTATCAAGGTGGAAAATCATTTGTATGAGTCCTCACTCTATAAATAGAGTATTTTTAGAGTTAGAGAAGGGTTGATTAATGTCATGCTACGTGCTACTTTTGTAATACGTTTCAGTCAGTAATATACAGTTGCAGAAATATTCTCTCATACCTGAGATTCATCATGTGCTATCATATGTGTTTGTCTTATATATCTATTTGATGTTTATTCAATATACTTTATGTGTAATCACTTGGATTTTATGGTTAAACATGCTCCAATTTCCTGTATGCATATGGTTTACTGTTCAAGTTATGTTTTGATGAAAGTACACATGCCTCATATTCCATGAATTTTGGCTTCCATGTAATTGAGTTTAACATTGACTCCATACCCAATGGTAGCTATTAATTCACATCCTTCACCTACATAAAAACCATTCAAAACACACTAAAGAGTTAGACATCTTTGTTCCAAGAATTTTCTATTGAATATCATACAAATTCTTGAGAGATACCTCTTACGTTGGAAAGGCAATGTTCCAACCAAAAGTGGTTTGAAATAGTTACTCTGAATTGACTCTTGAAGAGGCCCATTAGCCTCAATTTGGTGATAAAATTTTGGTGCATCTGCTCGAAATCTGAAGATACGTTTTCCCGAAAATTTATGCTCAAGAAAAAATACTGAACTCTTGAAGGTAACAGGGGCTCAGAAATAATTTGAAGGCTGTACTGATACATTGGTGACGCCATTCTAAAAGAATTCATAAATTCAACGCTTCATGGTGACTCCACTGCTTGAAGATCAATAGCTTGATGAAGTTCCAAGATTATTTATACTGCAATAATAAATCCCATGTATGCTCCTATGGATTGGTCTCACATCTATGGTTTTCCAAATCGTATGTCTCATGTTGATTGGTCAACCCATCTTCCCATTTTTCAAGATTATTGCAATATTTGGAAAGGTTTCATTCAATATATTAAAAGCATTCATGATGATGTATAATGGATGGATGATGAGGAGATATTAGGGGAAACTTATGAAAATTCTTCCCAATTGAGATGTTATGATGGTTAAGACATTTTCCAACAAGCAGAAGTCTCTTCTTCGCTTGAAGATAAAATAGATCAGCAATTTGACAACCAAGTTATATCCGAAGAAGTTTGTGAAAATTTGCAGTAGCTTTCCCAATATTTAGATGATAAAGAGGAACATAAAGATGGTCAGTTACAACGATATTCACTTTTTTCATTTTATGAACCTTTGAATGTTGAGGAACATGAAAATGGTCAGGAGCAAGGAAAATCTTATGTGAAACATGTTTATTTTCATCATGAGGAGGAAGTTCATTCCTTGAGTATGCTTGAAGGTTGTCATGAAGAAGCACTAATAGACAATAACCAGTAAATTTTTGATCTACAAGCTCCTATCCTAGAATGTCTTGTTGCAGATTTAAATGATCAAAAATATATGTTTGTGCATAATTCTATGATTTCTCCTATTGAATATTTTTAGGAACATTCAAAGTCCTATCCTGAAAATGATGTTACAAATCAAGGTATGAAATAGGGATAGATTGTAGTTGTAAATGAAGAAGATGTTTTATTTTGATGATTATTCAGTTTAATTTATGTGTAATCGCTTGGAATTCATGGTTAAACATGCTCCATTTTCCTGTATGCATATGTTTTACTGTTCAAGTTATGTTTTGATGAGAGTACACATGCCTCAACTTCCATGTAATTGAGTTTAACTTTAACTCCATCCCAAATGGTAGCTACTAATTCACATCCTTCACCTGCATAAAAACCATTCAAAAAACGCTCAAGATTTATTCATATTTGTTTCAATCATTGTCTATTGAATAACATACAAATTCTTGAGAGGCCCCTCTCTGAAAAATAGGCCTCAAATATGAGTCCATAATTTCCAAACCCCGATGACGTTGCAAAAGATGAGAGAGGTTTTTGTATATGGGATTGTGCTGAAGAAAAACCTCCTTCTGATTTCTAAAATGATTTTTCATTCGGTCATAAATTGAAGTTTAAGTTGACTACTAAAACAATCATGTATAGGAAAGTTCGGGAGAGTTCATAGCGAAGAGTTCGTAGTGTTTTCCATTTTGCAATTTTTGCAACAATTATAACTTCTCTTCTCATTGGAGGGTCTTCATTAGGCCAAAATAATTGAATGCATGCCTTTAATCACTATTTGGTCTCAATCTAGTCTCCTAAATTGAGTTCATTTAATTGTCAACCAGGGTTGGTAAACTGCTGAAGTGAACTGCACCGTATGTGCCTAGGTGTTTTGTCTCTTAATGCGTTGTGTTTAGTGTTTTATGATTTTTTTGGTCTTTTGTGATGATTTATGATGTTTTTGGTCTTTTTGGTAGTTTTGTGTTCACAAGGAAAAATGACTAGAAAGCTAGTGGAAAGAAACTAATGATTAAAACAGAGTGAAACCTGATTGGTTGATGACAAGTGGTGAATGCAAAGGCAACTACTGAAACAAAATCAAATCCAAACTATGACTAAACAGAAACAAAGCTTGATAATGAATTTTAAGCAAATGATTCAAAACATAAACTCAACTTGTCAAATTCTTTCATCAAAGGAATTTTGAGAGAGAGCTTGAGACATGGTCAGCTAAGCATGCAAATTCTCCTAACTAAACAGTTAAACAACTAACTTATAATGATGCAACATTTTATCCATGATTAGAGATTTGTTGAAGCATATTTGGAGTAAAACATTGATACCATCATAAGAACTCTACTTAAGACTAGTTCCTAACTCTATTCTGCAACTTAGTTTGATAACACTACACTTCACTCAAAGGTTATAGATTTTTAAAATAGTCTTTTGAGGGAATGTTTGTTTGTGAGATGATAAAGAAGTTGCAGAAGTACTTCAGGCCTTAAAATGATATTGCCTTCTGTTCATATGGTTATGAATCAATTATAGATTTTATAACAAGAAGAGGTTTGTAAATAATGAAGGTTGTTTTGTTAAGTTTAACAACTGAAGTAATCTAATATGCAGTGAATGACAACTGAATGTGGAGTGCAAATGCAATGAGTTAAGCTAAAAATGAACTTAAGATGTCACTAATCTAAAATAGTGCTGAACTACCAAGTCATTATCAAACTTAAAACAAAATAACTGAGCATGAATTAAGTGCAATTAAACTCCGAAGTATCCTAACTAGGCTATCATGCATTATTCTATGGAATTATACAGTCTGTTTGTCCATCATGATTGGTATTTTGGAAGAGTTTCTTAGAACAATCCTAACGGTACAATTCAGTGCAAATGCAAACATAAAGACTGAAAGCAATGAAAAACTAAGATATCATAGCTATCTCCTACCCATCATTATGATATTTTGAAAAAGCGTTTTAAGAGCAAGAACAGCTATGGTACTTAGTGCAAACACACAACTGAAACGTTCAAGATCACAATCATGCTTAAGACATTATAAGGATTTTTTGGAAGAGTTTCTTCTTTTGGAAGAGTACTTAGCATAAGTATAATTGTGATGGTGAACAAAAGAGATTGCAATTAAATCCTACAATACTATAGCCATTTCCCATTCATTTATCATGATCTTTTGGAAGAGCTTCTTCTTTTGGAAGAGTTTTTAGAATGAGTATAACTATAGTAGCTAATGAGAACAACTACGAATTCAACTTCAAAAACGTAAAGGCAGCTAGGACGCTTATCTAAATTACGCAAATAAAACCTTGCAGGAGGCAGGGGCCCTCTACCACCAGACGAAATCTAACTCCAAATCAAATCAACGCTTTCAAAACAATACTGTCTGCTTCATTAAAGGAGAAATAACTTGAACAGAGCAATCTGCATCTTCAGAAATGTAGCACAAAATCTAAGCAAAATCTGGAACAAAATCTAGCCTAGCTCTCGGTTTCCCAAGTGTTTTTATAACAAATTTACATAACAAGACTTGCAACAATTCTAGGATCATTGTCTTTCCTTATCGAAATCACATTAGGACTCTTGAAGTGGCAACGTAAAAAGGAAAAGGACATCTGGACTAAGACAGTCCTATTAGAAATCTGCTTCCTTAAATGAGTTCCCACGTACCAAAACCATATCCAGAATTCGGTTTTTCCTTCATGGTGAGCAACGAACAATGTAGACATGACGTGGAATATACCCATATGTGGTTTTTCTTGAAAGGACACCTGGAACATGCCTGAACGTGAAGACAGCTGCAGAATTTCCGGTTAGCTACGGAATGTCTGCATTCTGCAGCTAGTTCTGGTCAAAATGCATTACAATGACAAAAATCACAAAACTTAGCAAGTCAGTCATGTTAATCATTCTAAAAGTAATTTTAACTAAATTCATTGATCAATTGGGTCTAGGATAATAATGGACAAAGGAAAATGAGGTAAAGTAAGATGAAAGAAAGCACAATCTTGAGGCTCAACATACCCCCACTGCTGACTTCTTGCATGTCCTCATGCAACTTATCCTATAAACTCAGAGGCTTCTACAAGAACATCTAATCCTCTCCTTCTCCTTTGCCTGGAAGCTAGAGATCTTCTGGGTTTTCTGATGACAAGTTTGAACCTTAAGTTGATAAGTGCCCTGATTAGCTTCTTGTTCCTCTTTTTCAACTTTTCATTATCCTTTTCCACTTTGTCTATATGTAGGGATAAGGTTGAGTTCATATCAGTTTTGAGTTTGACTTGTTCCTTCAGAATGTCATTCTCATTTTTGATGTGTCTATTAAGTATTTCCAACTCAAACCTATCCCTTCTTAACACATCTATTTCAGACAGTGGAGGACTAGGGGTTCTCTCTCTACTCTCTGAAGCTTTCCTTTCCAAAGTTTCAACATAGTCATAGACTTCTTGCTGAGCAGGGTCAATTTCAGGGGTTCCTTCATTAAAATCCTTTTCAACATCTTCTTCAATAGATGTTTCCTCATCTTCTATATTTATCACCCCTGTTTGTTTGATTTGAGTTTTCCTTAGTTTCCCCTTTAGTCTATGGCTTCTTCTTGGCTGGGAAGATCCCTCTCCTTTCTCTGTGGCATATTTTCTGATTACCTTTTCTTTCTTAAGTTGTCTCTTGATTTGAGTCAACTTCTCTAAGATGATTTCCTCACTACTTTCCTGGACTGTTTTGTCAATTTCAATTTTTGAAGCTCTCCATTTTCTGCTTCTCCTTGTAGGCTGTTGTTCAGGTGAGGGCTCTTTTGGCTCTTCAAAATGATTTCTTATCAAGAAATTGTCCCAAGTATCATTTGTTTTGGCTAAATGGTGTTCAATCAAAATTTTAACCATGCCATGATGATATAGAGTTGTCTCTAAAAATTGAACCCTTCTTTGAACACAAGAAGCCATCTTTTTAAAACTTTGAAGCAAGAAATAGGATAGGTTTAAGTCTTCCCCCAGAAAATGCATTATCAGTCTAATGTGGTAAACATAAAATGTGCCATATCTACCCTCACATGTAATAATTTTTTGCAGAATAAGCGGTATGTTTCTCCATTTATTTTTCAAGGCAGAACTTGGAATTCCTTTCTTAAACACAGTGATATCCATACCTGGTGATTTTAGAATTTGCTTCCAGGATTCATTATGGAATTCTCTTTTTTTGAACCATCTCTCTCCATTTCTAAGTAATCCCGTAGCTTCTGCAATGAAAACTTCAGTGACAGTGAATTTAACATCCCCCATTTCAACCTCAGCTCCTTGAAATGACCTTGCAAATGTTTTAGTGACTTCTTTGTGGAAGCCATTAAACTTCTCAAGAAATTGTAGCCATCCTATCTGTTGCAACATTTCTTTACATTGAGGGTAGCCTTCTAGGTATTTTGTACCCACTGGTTCAGTTCTTACAATGAAACCCATAATTTCTTCTTCAATGTTCAGATTAATACTCTTTCTACCCACGGAAACAATAACTTTCACCTTCGAATTGATATGCCTCAGGTTCTTAATGACAATGGCTTCAAACTTCAGAATGATATACCTCTGCGTTATAGTGACAATGGCTTCAAACTTCGGACTGATATGCCTCTGGTTGACAGTGACAATGGCTTCAAACTCCTCACTGATATATCTCTATCTCTTGGTGATAATGGTTTCAAATTCCACACTGCTATACCTCTGTCTCCTGGTAACAAATGGCTTCAAATTCTTCACTGCTATACCTCTGTCTCCCGGTGACAAATGACTTCAAATTCCACACTGCTATACCTCTGCGTTTACAGTGATAATGCTTAAGCTCTGTTCACGGTGATAGGGCTTTGATATTCAAACCGATATACCCTTTGCTCTGCTCACGGTGATAGGAATATCTCTATTTTGTGGAATGAAGTGCTGGCTACAGAATGGAGTGATGGAAGTAGTTACGGAATGAGTAAATGGAGTGAGGTGGAGGAAATGAATTAATGATTGAAAAGACGGCGGAGATTTTTACAACGGAAAATAAAATCATCATTGAATGATTTGGTTGGGTGACGTGAGGAATTCAAACACTTCAGCCATTTTAACCGCTTAAATGATGTCGGGTATGGAATTTGAAATGAGAGATTTTAATCCAAAGTTTGTGGAGGGTATTTTGGTCATGATCAATAAAAATAATTAAAACAACTTTTTCGAATAATTCATAACTAAAACTATGCTAAACTTTATGAAATTCCATTATAATCTAAACTTGTTACCTCTTCTTTTCATTTGATTTTTGTAGTCTTTGTCTTCTTTGTTCACCTTTGGAAGAGTCTTCATAATTCTTCTTGATTCTTCTTATTCATGGATACACTGGATCATTTTGTTGCATTTCTAATGTCTGCTGACTAATGCCTTCAGGATTTGTAGCTGCGGAATGACAGTCTGGCTGCGGAAAGTCTGATCAGCTGCAGAATGTCTGTTAAGCTGCAGAATGTACCTGTAGAGCATTTTAATCATGGAATGGAGTGTTTTTGGAATATAAGTGAAATGTTATATGGTATGAATGAAGATGGATGATGAGACATGATATGTATGAAGTGGATGATGAAATGGAATGGATTCAGTTTATGAAATGGAGTGAAAGAACATAAGAACTGCCCTGCAATCCATGACTTGTATTATTCATTTGCAGTAAGACATCAGACTTTAAATTTTGACATGAAAATGAGGTGAATGGAGTATGGAATGGGATGAATGAAATATGGAATGAAGTAGAGTATGAATGAATGAATGAAATGGAATATGGATGGATAAGTGAATGGAGTGAAATGAAATGAGATGGATCATAAGCACTATGGATATGAACTTATGATTTTGTAACAGCTGCTTGCAAAAACAAAATGGAAAAGTTAGAGTGTCAGAGAGACTCTGATTTTCACCCTATCTTTTCTGTATAAACATGCCAATCAGTGATTGGTTTTCATGTTTATACTTTTATTTTTTATTTTTTTATTTTTTATTTTTTTTCAAAAGAAATGCTTTAGAAAATTCAATCAAGTTGATGAAGAAGAAAGATTCTTCTTCATTAACTTCACATCACTGCTTTCTTGGAACTTCTGGACAAATTCTTCTCTTGAGAGTGGTTTGTGATACAACTTCAATCTATGACCATTCACAAGAAAAGTGACCTCTTCTTCATCTATATTTCTGATTTTTACTGCCCCATTATCAAAAATTTCAACAACTTCATATGGCCCAAGCCAATGTGTCTGAAATTTACCTTGAAAATCCTTGAATTTTGAATCAAACAAGAGAGCCCAGTCACCTTCTTTGAATTTCTTGTCTTTGATGTACTTGTCATGCCATCTAGCCCTTTGCTGTTGGACTAGACTTGTTTTCTGAACTGCATCTTGTCTGATCTCATCCAATTCATTAATTTGCTCCAATCTATGCTTTTGTGCCTCCGTCAAATCAAGTCCTAACTGAATTTCCATTTTGAAGGTTTGAATTTGGAACTCTATGGGAAAAAAAACTTGCTTTCCATAAACAAGCTCATAAGGAGTATGGCCTATTGTGTTTCTCCATGTAGTTCTATAGGCCCACAAGGCTTCAGGAAGCCTATCCACCCAATCTTTTCTATGTAAATGGACAGTCTTTGTTAGGATTCCTTCAATAACTTTATTGGTAGACTCCACTTGACCATTTTCTTTTGGATGATAGGGAGTAGATTTTTTATGCCTGATTTTGTACCTCTCCATCATTTGCTTCACTAGCCTTGATGTAAATTGAGCTCCTTGATCTGTAACAATTTCCCTCGGGACACCAAAACGAGTAAAAATATCCTCAAAAAGAAAATTAACTACAGATGATTCATTAGCAACAAGTAATGGCTTGTCTTCTACCCATTTAGTAACATAATCAGTACAAACTAATATATACATTTTCTGTCTTGATGGAGGACTAATAGATCCTACAAAATCCAAAGCCCGTTTTTCAAAAGGTCCAATATGTACCTGAGGTTGTAATGGAATTTCACCTGAAGGAGAAGGTTTCCCTACTCTTTGGCAACTGTCACACCTTTTGACATACTCTTTAGCATCTTTAAACAAGGATGGCCAATAATATCCTAAATTAAAGATCTTATAGGTTGTCCTCTTATCAGCAAAGTGTCCCCCACAAGGTTCATCATGACATGCTTTGATAATCTCAGGCATCTCATCTTCACGAACACACCTTCTAATGATTAAATCTGGACCTGTCTTGTACAACTCATTAGCAACACATGAATATTTTGCACTATCATGAATGATTTTTCTTTTATCCCTTGCATTCATTATTGAAGGAAATTTTCCTGAAACTAAATAATTAGCAATATCAGCAAACCATGGAGTTTGAGTAGAGATTGCAAAAAGATATTCATCAGGAAATTGATCTTCAAATGGAGTGTCATCTTTGATATTTTCGAGTCTAGATAGGAAATCATCTACTGTGTTTTGTTTTCCAGGCCTATCTAGAATGGTAATGTTGAATTCTTGTAATAGCAATAACCATCTTATAACTCTGCCATTAGTAATTGATTTGTTCATTAAGTATCTAATTGCAGAATGATCAGTGTGAACAAAAATTTCATAGCCTGTTATATAGTGTCTAAATTTGTTTATGGCATGAAAAACAGCTAAAAACTCTTTTTCAGTTACAGTATAGTTTAACTCTGCAGCAGTCAAATTTTTACTGGTGTAATAGATGGAATATGGAATCAAATCTTTTTGTCCCAATACTGCTCCTAGAGTTGTATCGGAAGCATCTGTCGAGATATGAAAAGGTAACTTCCAGTTAGGTCCCCTTAATATAGGTGCTTCAGAAATTTTGGTTTTCAGGGTTTCAAAAGCTAACTGGCAATTAGAATTCCATTTGAATTCACAATCTTTGGTGAGTAATTTGAAGAGTGGAGATGCTATTTTGGTGAAGTTTTCTATAAATCTCCGATAATATCTTGTAAATCCTAGAAAACTTCTAACATCTCTTTGAAAACTTGGAATGGATAAGTTAGATATGACTTCAAATTTAGACTCATCAACTCTAATCCCATCCCCTGAAATGTGATGCCCTAAAACAATACCTTCAGTAAACATCATAAAAAAAATTTCATGACTAAGTGAAAGATTTGCTTCCTGACATCTCTTTAAAACTTTTTCCAAGTTTTCTAAATCTTCTTCAAATGAGTTTCCATAAACTGTGAAATCATCCATGTACACCTCTACACAATCATGTATTAGATCTGAAAAAATTCCTAATACTGCCCTTTGGAATGTTGCAGGTGCATTGCATAATCCAAATGGCAATACTCGATAAGCATAGGTACCCCAAGGACAGGTAAATGTGGTTTTGTCTTGATCTTCAAGTGCTACTTGGATTTGGTTGTAACCACTAAACCCATCTAAGAATGAGAAGTACTTTTTGCCAGCTAATGTATCTAATACTTGATCTATGAAAGGTAAGGGAAAATGGTCTTTAAGAGTAGATTTGTTTAGTTCTCAGTAGTCAACACATACCCTCCATTTTCCATTTTTCTTTGGCACAATTACCAAAGGAGAAACCCACTGACTATCTGAAATGGGATAGATGAAATTGACATTTAACAATTTTTGCAATTCTTCTTTAACAATCTCCCTAAGATTTGGATTCATCCCTCTTTGAGGTTGTCTGATTGGTTTGCAATTTTCCTCTATATAGATGTGATGAGTGCAAGTCTTAGGGCTTATCCCTTTCATGTCAATGTACTCCCATGCATATGCAGAAGAATGTCTCTGTAATACTTTGACTAACTCTTCTTGTTGAGATTTTTCTAGGTTCTTTTTTATGTTCAAAGTTTTGCCTGGGAAAATATCACTTGTAGAGCTGCCAAATTTGTCCATAGAATGAAGAGACATCTGCCTTGATGACAAAAACTCAATGTTGGATCCCTCTTGAAATGATTCATGTTTATGTTCTGGAGAGTATTCAAATTTTTCTAGAGTATTCAGAATTTGATTATCTTCACTAATTTCTGAAATTGTGAAGAGAGGTTGTAAATCTTCCTCATACTCTATCCATTGAGTGTCATCTAAATCTGTAATTGTCCTAGCTGGAGGATATAAAGTGAATTTCTTAGTTGAACTACCATCATAGATATACATATCACCAGATCTACAACTAATAAAAGCATCAGTTGTAGCCAACCAAGGTCTTCCTAATATAACAGGATGGCCTCCTAGATTATTCTTCGGAGTTAGGATCATGAAATCCACAGGGTACTCCCAAGAATCTAGGGACACCGGAATGTCTTCTATTACCCCATCTGGTTTGATCACAGATCTGTCTGCTAATTGTAAAAGTGTGGGTGTAAAGAGAAGATTAGGAAGTTTCAGTTTATCCATGATTTGTCTACTCATGATATTGATTGCTGCTCCTAAATCAATGAGTGTGTTTTGGATTTCAATTCCATTGATGTGAATTTTGACAACTGGATTTCCTGGGTGAAGATACTTTGGAATAGCAATCTTGCCCATCATAATGTCTACTATTTTTCCTGCCAGTTGAATTTTCTTTGTTTCTCTTATTATTTTTCTTGTTTTCTTCATACTCAACTCCTTTATTGTTTTGGCTAAAATTGGAATTTCCTTGATGGCTTGTAATAATGGAATTTTAATGCAAACATTTCTTAGCTCATCTAGGAAATCATAATTAGGCACCATGATTTGTTTTTATACACCTATATCAATTTGTAGTCTTTCCGGAAAGCGAGGTATAGAAGTAGATGTAGATGGTTGCTCTAATACAGGAGTTGAATTTATTGGATCCTTTTGCTTTAATTTTTCGGTGTTTGGGTCTTGAAAGGATGTGTCTTCCTCAAGACTTTTATTCACTCGTAGAGATTCTTCCTCAGAGTTATCTTGTTCTTGTATAATCACAGAAGGTTTCCTCTTTTCAAGTATTCTTCCAGACCTAAGTTGAACATCACTAAGGTCTAGAGGAGTAATTAAATAAGTTGGAAACTGTTGGCCTTCTATCATGTATCTGTTCTGAGGATTTTTATTATTGGGGTTTGGTATGGGTTGAGCAGGAAATTGATTTGATTTTTGAGGAAATGGTAATGGGAGTGGTTGATTTTGATGTGGTTGGTTCTGATGATGTTGTTGAGGACTTTGTTGAAAATTTTGTTGAAGATTTTGAGGAAAATTTTGTTGAGGATTTTGAGGATAAAAATGTGAGTATGGTGGATATTGATAGTATGGAGAGTATCTTCCATAGGGACTTTGTGTTCCTTGTGCCCAATATTGAGATTGATTTTGAAATTGGGGCCAAGGTTGCTGCCAAGAATTCCAAGGTGGAGGTTGATTATACATTTGATCATGGAATCCTTGTGTTTGAGGTCCCTACCAAGGTCTTCTAGATACAAAATTGAGAGACTCTGTGGAATCTGTAGGATTTTCCTCCTGAAAGACGGCTTTGAGACCAGGAAGAGAAGGACAATTCTTGGTTTCATGTTTTTCAGAACAAATAACACAGGTTTCTACAACTTTTACATCCAAAGGACACTCTCTCAAGGCATGTTTCTTTCTACATTTGGGACAAAAGATTGCCAAGGCATCAGATTCATCCTTTTGCTTGTTTTGTATCTTGAGGGTGTCTATTTGTTCACTAAGACTCCCTAAGATGTCAGATTTAAAATCATCAAGCATATGTCCTATTTCTGATCTACTTACTGTCCCAGAAGCAGATTTACTTGCCCTTGCAAGAGCAGGATCTCTTAGACCTTTGGCAGTTTTAGATTTCCCTCTGGAAAGGTTGATACATAACTCGGATATTTCAGGTAATGTGAGTTGTGATATATCCCCTTTTCCCATCATGTTAAGGATATCCAACCATTCATCCCTAATTGTTTTCAACAAAAGAGCTTTTAAGGTATCTTGATCTAGGTTTTCCATTTTTTCTCTTTTGATGTTGTAATGAAATCTCTCCAAAAAATCTTCCAAGTTTTCATATTCTTTTTGTAACATCTTAAACACTTCTTCCTTATGATTGACCGGCATACAATAATCCAGATACCTCTCTAGAAATGCTTGTTTCATGTCTTCCCATGTCCTAATAGAACTATTGATCAAACTCATAAACCACTTCAATGCTGCTCCTTTCAAGGTTGAAGGGAATAATTTCAATTTTTGAGCATCTTGTAAGTAGTCATAAGTTCTACACAGAACTTCAAATTCAAATAGGAAGGTTTCAGGATCTTCAATTTTAAGTCCATAGAAGTTTGGAAGGACAGAGGGTGAAATGTTTTTCATGGTTGTATTGGTTTCTTCATCAAGTATAGGGAACCCAAAAGAGCTTCCTATTCTACCTCTTCCTCCATTTGCACCTCTACCTCCTTCTCCTCTACCTCCAAATAGTGTGTTTTCTCCATTAAAAACTCCTCCTCCTCCTTCTTCTGCCATGATTGACTCTCCTGTGGAAGTGGAAAGGTTTGTGTCCCCAACAAGAGTTTTTAGATTTTCTTCTATGGCAGGTTCAGTGGATGAAGTGGAAGGTTTCTCTAATGGAATAGTTGACCTTAGATCTTCTAGGAGTCCAGGATCAGTAAAGGATGGAAGATGGGTTTGAGTTGAAGGTGTACTAGCTCTGGATCTAGATGAAATAAGTGGTGTTCTAGAAATCAAACTTCTGCCTCTGCTGCTTATAAATCTTCCCCTTGAATCTCTCTCCCTACGCATATAATTGTTTTTGGATGCTAAGAAACAAAGGTTACCTAGTTTTCACTTCCCCGGCAACGGCGCAAAAATGTTTGGTCTCAATCTAGTCTCCTAAATTGAGCTCATTTAATTGTCAACCAGGGTTGGTAAACTGCTGAAGTGAAGTGTACTGTATGTACCTAGGTGTTTGTTTCTTAATGCGTTGTGTTTAGTGTTTTATGATGTTTTTGGTCTTTTGTGATGATTTATGATGTTTTTGGTCTTTTGGTAGTTTTATGTTCACAAGGAAAAATGACTAGAAAGCTAGTGGAAAGAAGCTAATGATTAAAACAGAGTGAAACCTGATTGGTTGATGACAAGTGGTGAATGCAAAGGAAACTACTGAAACAAAATCAAATCCAAACTATGACTAAACAGAAACAAAGCTTGATAATGACTTTTAAGCAAATGATTCAAAACATAAACTCAACTTGTCAAATTCTTTCATCAAAGGTATTTTGAGAGAGAGCTTGAGACATGGTCAGCTAAGAATGCAAATTCTCCTAACTAAACAGTTACAACTAACTTATAATGATGCAACATTTTATCCATGATTAGAGATTTGTTGAAGCATATTTGGAGTAAAACATTGATACCATCATAAGATCTCTACTTTAAGACTAGTTCCTAACTCTATTCTGCAACTTAGTTTGATAACACTACACTTCACTCAAAGGTTATAGATTTTTAAAATAGTCTTTTGAGGAAATTTTTGTTTGTGAGATGATAAGGAAGTTGCAGAAGTACTTCAGGCCTTAAAATGATATTGTCTTCTGTTCATATGGTTATGAATCAATTATAGATTTTAGAACAAGAAGAGGTTTGTAAATAATGAAGGTTGTTTTGTTAAGTTTAACAATTGAAGTAATCTAATATGCAGTGAATGACAACTAAATGTGGAGTGCAAATGCAATGAGTTAAGCTAAAATTGAACTTAAGATGTCACTAATCTAAAACAGTGTTGAAATACCAAGTCATTATCAAACTTAAAACAAAATAACTGAGAATGAATTAAGTGCAATTAATCTCCAGAGTATCCTAACTAGGCTATCATGCATTATTCTATGGAATTATACAGTCTGTTTGTCCATCATGATTGGTATTTTGGAAGAGTTTCTTAGAACAATCCTAAATGTACAATTCAGTGCAAATGCAAACATAAAGACTGAAAGCAATTAAAAACTAAGATATCATAGCTATCTCCTACCCATCATTATGATATTTTGGAAAAGCGTTTTAAGAGCAAGAACAACTATGGTACTTAGTGCAAACACACAACTGAAACATTCAAGGTCACAATCATGCTTAAGACATTATAAGGATTTTTTGGAAGAGTTTCTTCTTTTGGAAGAGTACTTAGCATAAGTATAACTGTGATGGTGAACAAAAGAGATTGCAATTAAATCCTACAATACTATAGCCATTTCCCATTCATTTATCATGATCTTTTGGAAGAGCTTATTCTTTTGGAAGAGTTTTTAGAATGAGTATAACTATAGTAGCTAATGAAAACAACTATGAATTCAACTTCAAAAACATAAAGGCAGCTAGGATACTTATCTAAATTACGCAAATAAAACCGTGCAGGAGGCAGGGGCCCTCTACCACCAGACGGAATCTAACACCAAATCAACTCAATGCTTTCAAAACAATACTGTCTTCCTCATTAAAGGTGAAATAACTTGAACAAAGCAATCTGCGTCTTCAGAAATGTAGCACAAAATCTAAACAAAATCTGGAACAAAATCTAGCCTAGCTCTCGGTTTCCCAAGTGTTTTTATAACAAATTTACATAACAAGACTTGCAACAATTCCAGGATCATTGTCTTTCCTTATCGAAATCACATTAGGACTCTTGAAGTGGCTGTGTAAAAAGGAAAAGGACATCTGGACTAAGACAGTCCTATTAGAAGTCTGCCTTCTTAAATGTGTTCCCACGTACCAAAACCATATCCAGAATCCGTTTCTTCCTTCATGGTGAGCAACGAACAATGTAGACATGACGTGGAATATACCCATATGTGGAATTTCTTGAGAGGCCACCTGAAAACATACCCAAACGTGAAGACAACTGCAGAATTTCCGGTTAGCTACGGAATGTCTGCATTCTGCAGCTAGTTCCGGTCAAAATGCATTACAATGACAAAAATCACAAAACTTAGCAAGTCAATCATGTTAATCATTCTAAAAGTAATTTTAACTAAATTCATTTATCAATTGGGTCTAGGATAACAATGGAAAAAGGAAAATGAAGTAAAGTAAGATGAAAGAAAGCACAATCTTGAGGCTCAACAATCACTCTTGTTATGATAAACTTTGGAAATGATAACATAAAATCATCTTCAGCGAGTTCGTAGCGAAAATTGGACTTAAAGCCTGGAGTATGCTACAAACTTGCCTGATATTTTCTAGATTTTTACATTTTAACTTCTTACCCCAAAAAAATGTCCATAGTTGTGTGAAATGATTTATTCTTGCAGTAGAAATCATCTTGTAACTTCATCAAGCCACTGATCTTCAAGTAGTGGAGTCACCCGAAGCTTTGAATTTTTGAATTCTTTAAGAATGGAGTCGCCAAGGTAGAAGTACAGACTTAGAATTGTTTTTGAGATCCTACTACCTTCAAGAGTTCATTATTTCTTCTTGAGCTCAAATTTTCGGGAAAATGTATCTTCAGACTCCTGACAGATGCACCAAAATGTAAGTTATTAATTCATAGCCATCTAATTTTGGGTCTTAGAAGTCATATACATTTTTTGCAGGTGAGAAAATGTATATTCAGGCTCCTGGTAGACACACTAAAATCTTATCACTAAACTGAAGTTCATGGGCTGCTCAACATTCAATTCAGAGTAACTATTTCAAACCACATTTGGTTGGAACGTAGCCTTTCCAACCTGAGAGGGCTCTCTCAAGAAATTGTAAGATATTCAATACACAATGTTTGGAACAAAGATGAATAACTCTTGAGTGTGTTTTGAATGTTTTTTTATGTAGGTTAAGGATGTAAATTAATGGCTACCATTGGGCATGGAGTCATAATAGAACTCAATTACATGGAAAACATCTCTCATGGAAGTTGAGTCATGTGTACTCTTATCAAAACATAACTTCAACAGTAAACTATATGCATAAAGAAAGTTTGAGCATGTTTGAACATCAATTCCAAGTGATTACACATAAATAACATTGAATAAACATTAAAAAGGTAGATAAGGTAAAGACACATGAGAGTACATGATGAATCTCAGGTCTGAGAGAAGCTTTCTACAACTGTATATTACTGACTGAGAAATATTACAAAAGTAGCATATGACATAACATTAATCAACCTTTCTCTAACTCTAAAACTGCTCTATTTATAGAGTGAGGACTCATATAAATGATTTTCCACCTTACTAGCTTTGAATTCACTGTTATCCTTGATAACATCTAGGTTTATCTAGGTTGGTCTTAGGTAAGTTAGGTTAGGTCATTAGGGTGAAATAAGGTCATGAAGTTCATTAATTTTCAAAAAATGTACATATGTGGGGGTCTTAAAGGTCATCATTAAGGTGATAGGTGTCAATGTCAAATAAAAATCCCAAAAACTTCCCATGCATAAGTGAAATTGGCCATTTCATGTAAATTTGGCACTTCTACACAAGGTCGAAGTGAAATCAGTGTAAAAAAGTCAGAATTCGCTACGAACTTGCCTTAAATGCTCTATTTTTGCAGCAAGGAGAAATTTTGGTGCTTTTGTAGCATTTAGTGTTTTTTTGGGAGCACACTAGTCATCAGGAGATGCTGAAGTATATCAGTAGAGACACCTTTTGGTTAGAACACTCAACAAGGAGGGTGATTAGGCTGCTAGCTCATCATTTTTGCCACATCATCAAACATAACAGTACATCCTAAAATTCCAAGAAGCAAAGCTAGATTCTAGTATGGTTGTTCATCACTGGGTCATGGTCATTCCCACCTCAGACAAAGTTGTTTGGTTCAATGGAGATGGTGCAGACAATGTTAAATAAAAAAGTTTTGAAAATGATAGTGGTGGATGAACCTGCTACCTCTTAAGGAGGGTAAGGCATTTTTTGAGCCAATTTTTTCTTACGATGATCCATCTAATCATTTCACATAGCTATGGAAATTTTTTGGAGGTAAGAAGTGGAAATTTTAAAATTTGGAAAATATTAGGCAAGTTCATAGCGTACTCCAGGCTTAAAGTTGAGTTTTCGCTACGAACTCATTGAAGATTACTTTATGTTATAATTTCCAAAAAATTTCATAAGAGGAGTGGGTAAAGGCATGTATTTAAGTATTTTTTCCTAATGAAGACCCTCCAATGAGCAAAGTAGTCAGAATGGTTGCAAAAATTTCCAAATGGAAAACACTATTGTTACACAGTAATTTGTCACCATCCCTGCAATCCCCCGTCCTGCACATTGGAGGGCCTATTCTGTGACCTGTGAGTAGTGACATGACCAAAAACCACTCTCATGGCATCCCCCTTGACAAGGAAAATCATTCCCCTGAAGACAGTTTCCTGTGAAAAGCCCTAAAAATAGACCTTTTGGCCTTGGCGCGACTAGCCAGTTCAGCCCTCGCGCCAATGGGGGAAATCCACCAAAGAGGGCGCACATAATGGTGCTCTGTCCTAGTGTATTACTCGTGCCAAGCTTAATAAGGATTGTTTTTAAAAAATAAATGGCATAATTTTGATTCCAACCAACTCCTGAACGAATCTCTAAAATGAGTTGGGAGGTTTGGCTCCAGATCTCCATGTAGGGGAAGTGGTTTTCCACCCATCATAGAAGCTTCCTTAAGGATAGGGCCAATCCCACCATTATAGGGATCCCAACTCCCCTTCCACCATCTATATAAGCATGTAATTTTCCCTTTGCAAGCTAGCCTGAATAGAGTTCAATCAGTAGCAAGGAGATTATCATCAGACAGCTGAAGAGAGAGAGACTTGTCCCATTCCCGACGAGCTTTATCGAGATGTACTCTATTGTCGACCCGCCGAAGGAAGATCCAGCATCAGAGCTGAGGTTGTATCCTTATTTCGTTGTGATTTATAATAAACGACTTCGATTATGGTTACATTCATATGTTCATGTCTTATGTTATGAATTGTATCTTCTTTGACTAATACATAGTTGCATGTATTAGGGTTTACGCTCGTGTGTTGTTGTTTTCTTCGTGTATGTGCAAGTGTTCGAACGTGCCTAGCGGGATAATTTTGATCTGCCAAAGCAAGGGACGGAAACGCCATCTTCTCTACAAGAAACAGTAGCGTAGGATTAAGGTAGGCCTCTTGTCACATCTTGGTCTTTTGTAACTAGGAACATGCGTCTTAGCGTGACTCGGTTGTTGCTAGACCCGATCTAGGCTAGTAGGGATCGCCTCTGTCCGCAGAGGGGATTTACCTCTCCAACAAACTGGTGACTCCACTGGGGATACATTTATTGGAGTTTTTCTTGTCTTTTCGGTTGATTTTGGTCTTTATCTGCTTGATCAGCTCTTTTGGTTCGCTTTTTTCTAGTGTTAAACCTATGTTTAGCCTCACCATACCTGATCTGCTCCTTGTTTTCTCTTTTTTTTTTCTCATTAGTAAACTCGACTGGCACATTTTTTTCCCTGACAGTTGCATCAACTGGCACTTGTTGCTAGTTCAGCCCCTGCACCAATCTTGTTCTAGCGCCAGTTGCAGCCAGACAGTCGTGCCAATCCTATGTGGTGCTAGGGTTTGCTCCTTTTTGAGCTTTCTGAGCTTGATTTGTGGTTCTGGTGTCATTTTTTCGACTGCCTGAGTGTTCTGGAGCCTTGGTTGACTGTGTATGACCTCTATCCTCTGGTTTTTTTCCCTCTACTATATGTTTTACATTCTAGCCCTCGGGCATCTAGGTGCTATAGTGTGTCAAGCCTCTCATGGGAGTTTTTGGTTTTCGTTTGATCAGTCAATTTCATTGTTGCTTCTTTGCATTCGTTTGGTGGTTTTTCATCGTTTTATTGCATCATTTGAGTGATTGGTTTCTTTCTCATTCGAATTTTCTTTGTCTCGTTTTGGGCCTAGATTACATGGTTCATTTGAGTCTTTGGGATTCCTCTTTGATTTGAGGGATTTCTCTATCAGTTTGAGGTCTAATTGTGTGTTTTGCATTGAGTGAACTTGCTTGTCTTTGCTCTTTTTCCATCACTTCTCAGATTGTTCTTTCATTAGTTTTCATTTTTTTTAGTGCACTTTTCTCTTAAACATTGAAAATACAAAAAAAAAAAAAATCATGTCTCTTTTCTTTTGATTAGTTATTGAAAATTGAAAACTTTTCTGTGTTATTAGTGATTTATAACTCTGAAAGAAAAGCTTTTAGTTTTGTTAGCGTGAATTAGAGACACTAGTGGTTGTTTTGTGATCATCTTGTTATTGTGTGAAAGCTCTCAACCTTGCCGTAGTTAGCTATTCATCGAACAAAGTGATACATTGTGGCATGTAGTGAGCATTTAGGGGATTTTGAGACATAACATTCGGTAGGGCCTGAAAATTGAAACATAATTGAATATCAACACTAAAATTTATTCAATTTACCTTAAGGCAGCATTGAAACATTAATGAAATATTTAGAGGTCTAGGCTAGTGACGTGTTCCGGCGTCGTTAAACCTAGTAGTTGTCGTTCGCCTCTTGGCTGTAGATAGCACTAATACGGACTTGTGCTCCCCGTACCGTCGCGTATATAAAGGGAGACCCCACTAGGTTGCTATCCTTTATCTTTAGGAAGCTGATTCTGCCGCCTTATACCTGTGATACACCAGACATAGCATTCGGGGAGATTTCATGCACGTACGTCAAGTCCTTGGTTCATTTCTCTTTCATTTTCAAACCAAGGTGTATATTGCAGTTCACGGATATCTAGTACACCCTTTGCCTAGAGTTCCAGAGTAGTCATTTTGATCTTTTCTGACTCATTAAATTTGAAAGGATCATGAAGTGCTTGTCCTTTCACGCTTGTTTCAAAATTGAAAGAGATAGAGTCACCTTTCATCCGTTTCTTGACTCTTAAAACATGAAACGGTAAAGTTTCTAAGTTTCAATGTGGTAAAATAAATCACCGGCGATCACACGCCCTTTTAGATTTTTCTTGTTGGCCATTTGATTGTGTGCCTTGGTTTTTAGCCCGTGTTATTTTGTTTGATCTCTTCCTCTTGCCATTACTGTCATAGTGCACAGTGGCAGAACCCTCAATTTCATCTACTGGTAGTCCTTACATAGACAATTAATCAAAGGTCTCTCAATCCTCTGCTGAACCTCAGCAGCCCATTGACTCTGAGTTTCCCAACGGGGGACCTGTTCTATCTGAGCTTCCCTTTGGAGTACCAGTTGAGTTCAATTGGCCCTTATCCAACGCTTGGTTTGGATTTCGAGTAGGGGAATATTTCCCTCCTCTTACATCGGGTTCGCCCTTTCTAGCTATTGTTATTCCTCCTAGTCCTCGCCATCTTTTAGAAGATCTAGCGGCAGGGTCAGATATGGGCTCATCCAGTCCTTCTCCTAGTGAGGAAATCCTCACATCTGGTGAATATTACCAACTTTTCCCAGAAGACAACCCCGAGTTATCTGTCATGTCTTCGCCTAGTCCTTCGCTTCCAGCGGGTTATAGATCCTTAAGTCAGATTATGACTATTGTTGCCTCTATGGGAGTATCAACTCCCTCTACGAGGATGGTTATTCCTTTGTTAGGGATGTCCCAAATGACACCTCTCACGTCATCTCCTCAGGTCACATCAGTACCTGTTAGGCCTAATGTCTATGTGGCCGCATCTACACCCGCTGTTACTACTCAGTCCATCAAGACCACGTCACTTCCCGAAGACGTCTACATAGCATTTGCTATTCGATAGAACATCTCTCCTGAGGATTATCGGTTGTCACTACAGCAATAGAACTCCGAGGTTGGTCAATCCTCCCAAGATCTCAACCGTCCTTATTTTTCCCATTACACTCAGGATGGTATGCCCGTTTACATTTTTCCATACCAATACGATGAGCAGGGAAACCCTCTACGTTTTCCTGCTCCAAATGCTTATCAGTATGTTCAAGGTTTTCCATCTGCCCAGGTTGGGCAACCTTCCAACCCGCAAGGACAACCCTTATAGGGCCAACCTTCGGGCCAGCAGGGGTTGTTATACAGTCCACAAGGACAGTCCTACAACCCTCAAGGTCCGCCTATATAGCCTCATCCTGTGGTCCAACCAGGGAAACCTCAAGGACCTACAGGTCAACCAACGTACCAACCGGGGCTGTTGTATGGTCCTAGGGGGAAAATACAACCCTCTCAACCTATGGTGCAACCTCTGCAACCTTAGTTTCCTATTGGTCTGAATGTTGCACAAACAAGACCCTCATATGGTCTTGTTACAGGTCAAACTGGTTATCAGGCACAAACTGGCCCTATCCTGCCACCAGGCCAACCGACTCATCTGAGGCAGCCTGCTGTCCCTCTTCAGCCAGGTCAACCTGTTCAACCAACGCAGCCTGTTCACCCGGGTCAACCTGTTCAACCAAGGTAGCCCGCTCAGCCAGGTCAACCTATCCAACCAGGCCAACATGCACATCCTGTCAACCCTACTCAACAGCCGATTTACTCTATGCCACAGCCGAATCCGCCTATGCGCCCAAATTATCAGGCTCAATAGGGCCCCACTTACCAACAGCCTGCTCAACCCCAAGGCGGTTATTATCTTCAAGGTCAATCTCGACCGGTTTACAACCCACCCCAAGGTTCTAATTATTACCTTCAACAACCAAGCTATACCTATACTCAGTGGTCAAATCCATATACTACTCAAACGAGGCCGACATATAATCAGGGTCCATACCCCAGTTATCAACCCCCATACAATGGTTATCAGTAACCGTATCAGACCAATTATGCGTCTTACACCCGCTATGGTCAGAATCCCTCGGGACAGAACCAATGGGGCAAGGTTATGCTCAACCAGTGTGGAGTACAGGTACAGGTCCTTATCGAGGGCCTGGTATGCCTTTCAATCCTCAATTTTCGTTCCTTGCTATGTTGGAATTGTCGGACGTTTCTAAATTGAGCAATGATCCGATTCTTCACAATCCTTATTCGCCTCCGGTTCCAACCAAGATACCCGGTGACTATCCTAAGTTTGAAGGTAAAGCTGGAGAGGACCCCCAAGCTCATGTAATGACCTACCATCTGTGGTGTTCATCCAACTCTTGGGTTGATGATTCAATTCATCTACATCTCTTCCAGCGCACTCTTACCGGTGCTGCCGCTAAGTGGTATATAGAGCTACCCCGTGGTATCTTTCAAGACTTAAATACGTTAGCTATGGCTTTTTTGACACACTTCCAGTTACCGGTTCACTACGAGGCTAGGACACATCTCTTGACTTCTTTGAAGCAGGATAAAGCCACCCACATATCTGACCATATTCACGAGTGGCGACGTCGTCGTAGATTGATCAAGTTTGATATACCTGATCAGCTACTAACGCATTGGTTCACTACCTCCTTCGTTAACAAGATAGCTCAAGATATTGCTATGGGAGCATGTGTGACCGAAGAACAAGCCATCGCGCGTGCCCAGTACCTTGATCTGGTGTACTCTCAGTCCGGCACGCTTTATGATATTTTGACTGATGCTCCGTGGCTGGGGACCTCTAAAGCACCAAATACCCCATCGGTGGATGGTGTTATTGGTTTGATTTTTCAAAATTCTCAGAAATCCTCTAATGGGAAGCAGAAGTCTAATTCTTCCAATAATTCTACTCTTCCCACCCCTCCGGATTCTGGTAAAACTGTAGAGGTCAATGCCATTCAAGCTAATCCTATGGAAAAGGCCTCCAAATGAAAGAATAAGGGCAAAGGAAAATCCAAACTTGATGCCTCGAAACAAGAGTCTTCTAAACCTTGTGCTGACGATGGTTCCCAACATAAACCGAAGTACCCCTACCTTAACTGTGAAGGAGACCATTATACCAAATATTGTCCCCGATGATCTGAAGTTAGTCAAATTTTGAAGGGCTCCAAAGGGACTCCGGTAGTTCTCAAATAACCATTCCCATCTCAGCAGACCTATATGGTTGAGCAACCTTCACCATATGTACTATTTGGGTCCCAAGTTTTTATGATGAATGGCGCTGCACCTGTTTTGATTGCTACGCGTTCGGAGGATTATGCTGGATCACGCTAGGCAGCTAGGAAGGAAGTCGTGGATCACCCACCTCCCCCACCTGTCTCTGGTCCTTTAGAAATTGAGAAGCCCAGCGTTGAACATGTTGTGAGGCCACCTTCTAAAGGTGTTCTGCGAAAATCTTCCTATAACCCAAACGCCCGTGCCACTCAACTCTACAGTATTGTTGACAACCTGGCACAGGCGCCTTCTGCAATGTCTGCATTGGAAGTGCTTCAAAATTTCCCATCGCAATGAAAATATCTGTTGTCCGCAATCGGTGGAATCGATCTTGTCGATTCTAATCTTCTCACCTTTGACCTAGAAAATTTTGTCCCCCGACTTCCACATCAAATCGCTTTTGTTATCCAAGTCAGGATCAACAGCCTCAACATCCATAGATCTGTTGTGGACGAAGGTGCTTGTACCTGTGTTATGTCATCTACCTGCTAGAAGGCCATTGGCTCTCCAGCTCTCACTTCGTCTGCCAATGCCCTACAGTAATTTGATGGTCGGGAATCTAAACCCCTGGTTGTTCTGGAGAGTTTTTCGATCATGTTACAGGGGAAGACAGTCAACGTAGAAGTAGAAGTAGTTGACGCCAAGCTCAACTACAATATTCTTCTTGGTCGCAGTTGGACTCACGCCATGCTATGCGTTCCGTCCACCCTCTTTCGGCTTCTGAAGTTCCCTCATGAGGGAAAAATTATCACTGTGGATCAATTGTCTTTCTTCACCTCATCCTCTGAGAACAACATTCCTTACGTGGATCAGATCCCCAATCCCCCTGACAGTGTAGGACCTGGTCTTTTCAAGGACCCCATCCTCATGGGTATTTTTCCCACGCCACCACCGCACACCATTCAAGTTAACATGATCTCTAGGTCAAACGACCCTTGTATCATCCCTTTGCCTGAACAAGTGACCTCTTTTGGAGAATCGATGCCTTTAACTCCAGTTGAGATTAATTATTATGAAATCGTCACTGCATCTGATCCTCCTCCTCCTGAACATGCTCCTTTGAGCATGGCTCTGGATATATATTTTCAATCCCCTTGGCTAGGAGATGCAAATTTGCCCGACCCTTTAAGAGAAGTCTTCCCTTCTGATGAAGCTATTGTTGAAACAATGTCTCCTGAAGATCTGTCGTGGAGCGATGGACATCATCGTTCCTCATTCATGCCCCACCTGGGGGCAATGTCTGATTGTCTCGAGCATGATGTTTCTGGTTATCCCCCTCCTGAGCCTCCTCCTTGGAGCCCGTCAGAGCATAGTTCCTCTTCTTGTGTCAAGCTTCTAAAACAATGAAACAAGTTGCTACGAGGACAGTTCTTTTAAGTGTGTCAACCTCGTTAAAATAATGAAACATGAGCCCGTTCAATTCAATTTTTATTAGATTTAGATCAAATCTCTTGTGTTTTGAACCTTCACTCCATTTCCTATGGACTGAAGCTTGGGGGGCATGTACCTCGAATTGAGACACCATGCTGGGGGGCATGCCCTTTTTCCTCATTTCAAGCATAGTTTACATTTGTGTTTTAAGCTTGCATAAAAATAAAACTCATTTCCAAGCATAGTTTGCATGTGTGTTTCCATGTGTGCTTTTAAGCTTGCATAAAAAATAAAATGTGATTTGTGTGGTAATGCATTTTGTGAAATTTTCCACTGGATCGTTTGTTATGCAGATCATGTAACTAATGCATTAGATAACACTGTATTAGACATTTGAATAGCATATAAAAAAATCATCATATGTAAAAAGATCCATCCAAAAATAGATATATATATATATATATATATATATATATATATATATATATATATATATATATATATATATATCGAATAGTTTGTAGTTTGTTTACATCACATAAAATCAAAAAATATACATGTCTATTTTAATAATGGTTGGAGACAACATGTCTCTCAAAAATATGCATGTAAAAGCCCTAGATGACTAATCAGCATGGTGCTCATGGTAGCATGTCACCGCGTGCACCAATCGCCTCAGTAATCGATGGAGGTGACTAGGCACCCCCACAGTGTGTCTCTGGTAATCCATCGGGACGTCTACTAGCTGCGCGTAATCCAGGATCCCCCGGGCAATAGCCTCCAGGTTCTGGACTAGCTCTCTCCCTTCGCCGCCCTCAACTGTAGGATCGTGTGCGAGAGGGGTCCTCCGTGCAATGGGTGACATTCCGACGGGCCTCTTTGGGCCAACATCTGCATACATATGGAATTGTTTGTTAGAATAGGCATGTATCACAAAAAAATCATAAATACATAAAAATCAAAAAACAGTCTTACCCAGCTCCTCGTCCCAATCATCTCCCTCCGGGAGTGGAAGATCTGGGTCTCCCGTGAAGTCAGTACCAGCATAGGGCCAATCCTTAATGATGATCAACTGTCACCATAGCCATACAAAAAACTTGGGCCTCTGGGACATTTGCTGGCCCCCTCCTGATCTGGGCATGAGTGCTACCCATTGAGCCATCCTCGGCTCCCTCAATGATGGCTCGGCGACTATTGCCCCCTGGCCCTGGAAAATTGGTAGTCGTTCAAGGATGAACAATACCAGGATGGAACCGTACCCAAACTATTTCATTTTGGCCTTATTTCACTTCATCAACTGTCGTTTGATGTTCTTTGTCATGGCAGTGGCCCAATCAAAAAGTGTCGGGTTCATGCATTCAGATGCTAGTAGGAGCTGTGCTTTGGTTACCTCGTGCGGTGCCTACGATCCCACAGCCTGCGTAATGGTGTGGAGCACTACTCAGAGTGCTAAATTGGGGACCATGTGGATATCGACCTTCCCACTGCCCAATCTTGTCCGTGCCCCTGGGCACACTCTTTCCATCACCATGTCCATTTTCTCACCAGAAGGTCTAATTCTTGTCATGATTGGCACTGGACCTCTGCGGGACAATCCAGTTATGAAATAAATTTCAGATACCTCAAGTTCCAACACTTGGTCTCGAAGCCTGAACACTTCTTCATTCTCGTCCCAAATGCTAATCAAATATTGCAGTAACTTAGGTTGTGCTCTCAAACATGGTGTGAGGAAGAACTTTTTGAGACCACGATTTCGGAGAGAATTCATGCATGTTTCATTCTGCATGGCCATTTCATTCTCTTCACCATGCTCCCTTTCCTTGCACTCAATCACCATTGTGGTTGTGTATCTTCACCAACATGGTCATAAACACCTCATTAGATCTTTGCAACACTCAGAAATTCATCTGATTGGCTCAAATTTTGATAAATTGAGGCGGAAATTTGAGTTGCGCCATTGGCGCAACTGTTTTGCTAACAGTCGCGCCAACTGGCATGACCCCTTTGCAAAAAGGAGCCAATTGGTGCGATTCCGTGCCTGATACCCGCGCTAATTGGCTGAGCCCTAATTTTGCAAAGGGTCCCCCCAGGGATCAAAAACACAATGGAAATCTACAAAAAATGAATCAAAACAAAGCTAAGCAGAGTGCCTCTTACCTGGAATGAACGAGAACCAGAATGATGTACTGGATTGACCACAATCGTCGTCGCAAGTTTGCACAGCAAAAGCTCACTGTTTCTCTCACAAAAGGTAAAAAGTAAAAGTGAATATGTTTTTACTATTTTTGGCATATTTATAACTTTTCAAAGTCAAAATTAGGTTTTGAAAGTCATTTTTCCAATATTTTATTATATTTTGTCGAAAAATGGATTTTATGCTCACTTTCATGTGCAGCAACAAGTTTTCACACAGCTTGGACGGCGATACGAGTTGTATTTTATACTTGTTCGAACTCGGTAAAAACACGAAAAAGTCAGTTTTGGAGTCATCTTTCAGCTCTTTTCTGACTCTCTAAACATGAAAAATTTTCCGAGTCGCTTGTCATTTTGATCTCATTAAAGTTGTTGTGAAACGACATCTACCCAGTATACGTTTACCCCTTTTTTTGGTTGGGATAGATTATTTACGAAAAAGGAATACCCTAGCCTATCACGACTAGGAGGCTTTCTCAGACACGGTTTTCTACCTTTTCGGATCTGAGGAACTATTTACGAAAAGGGATTGTTGGAGTTTACTTTTCTGCTGTCTTTTCAAACTCTCTAAACATGAAAAGACGTTGAATTCTTCCTTTTTCAGACTCGTTAAAACCTAATGACTTCGGATTTAGTCATAATGACGATATTTGAGTTCCTCCTTCCTAGGGCTCGTTAAATGTACTAGGATGGATTCGTCCGAAGGACAAACTTATATCACAAGCATATGCTATCTCCTTCAATTTTGTTTTCAAAAATAATTGGGGTACTCGCCAGAAATGGGGGAAAATGGAACCAGTATCATCGTCATGTTGGCAGTATGTCACTCTTGAACATGGCACTTGTATGCATTCGTGTTGGGTTGGGGACATCTCATCTCATTTTCCGCTTGCCTTCGTGGGTTTGGGTAATCCCTTTTGACCTCTCATCTGCTCTTTGCCTCATCATCATGACCTCTGATATTTTGATGTCAAATACTGCCAAATCCACTGTCGTTCCGCGAATATGTTCAAGAGAAGTTGACCTCTGTAGTTTCAACCTTCCTCTGATTCTCATCTGATCCTGATTCCAAACATTATGTTCCTCTGTCTCACGTCGATGATGTGGGAAACACTATGGCCCACCTTCGATCAAGGTTACTTCCTATGGACTTCAGCTCATTATCCAGGAAGCTAATCTAGAGACTCCCTTCCGGTACCTTGGAGCCTGCATGCCTCAATGGGAGGTTCTTCACATTCGACGCAAGGTTTTCATCATTTACCTTCGATCGGATGATTCTGCAGGTGTTCGATGCTAGCTCACTATTCACATTCTGTGGATTGTGCCTATAGTACCTTGAGGGCCATTGTCATTATTGGTGGTTCCTCTCACGTCTGTTAATAGCTTTCATCATTGGCTGGTAATCAGACAATGTTCTTGCATGTTCTCCTTCAGCTCACTTATTCACATGCTTGAACTTGTACTCTTTTCGGATCGAGATGGAGCGCAAGACCCTGGATTTTGCCTATTGGAATCTAGGTTGCAATTTTGTGGATTATCATGATTGGCTACATGACTCATTGACTGGATGGCTGCGACCATACCTGAGTCTATTTATCAATCCTCACTGGATGGCTGCGTCCATGCCTTGGATCTTGATTATTTTATACTCTATTATGGATGGTTGCACCCATACCACATATATCATGTATTTGAGATATCAATTGTACTTGTCTACGCAGGTTTTCTGACGGCAGTGTTTTCAGTTGGACACGTTCTTGTAAAGCATATCACCCCTCTCTCTCTCTCGAGCCTCATGCTTTAGGGGGAATTTGTTACACAATAATTTGTCACCGTCCCTGCAATCCCCCATCCCACACATTGGAGGGCCTATTCCGTGACCTGTGAGCAGTGACATGACCTGAAACCACTCTCATGGCATCCCCCTTGACAAGGAAAATCATTCCCCTGAAGACAGTTTCTTGTGAAAAGCCCTAAAAATAGACCTTTTGGCCTTGGTGCGACCAGCCAATTCAGCCCTCGCACCAATGGGGAAATCCACCAAAGAGGGCGCGCCAATTGGCGCTCTATCCCAGTGTATTACTTGCACCAAGCTTAATAAGGATTGTTTTTTAAAAATAAATGGCAGAAGTTTGATTCCAACCAACTCCTGAACGAATCTCTAAAATGAGTTGGGAGGTTTGGCTCTGGATCTCCATGTAGGGGAAGTGGTTTTCCACCTATCATGGAAGCTTCCTTGAGGATAGGGCCAATCCCACCATTATAGGGATCCCAAATCCCCTTCCACCATCTATATAAGCTTGTCATTTTCCCTTTGCAAGCAAGCCTAAATAGAGCTGAATTAGTAGTAAGGAGATTATCGTCAGACAGCTGAAGAGAGAGAGAGACTTTTCCCATTCCATACGATCTTTATCGAGACGTACTCCGCTGTCGACCCGCCAAAGAAAGATCCAGTGTCAGAGCTCAGGTTGTATCCTTCTTTCGTTTTGATTTATAATAAATGACTTCGATTATGGTTCCATTCATATGTTCATGTCTTATGTTATGAATTGTACCTTCTCTGACTGATACACAGTTGCATGTATTAGGTTTTACGCTTGTGTGTTGTTGTTTTCTTCGTGTACGTGTAGGTGTTCGAACGTGCCTAGCGAGAGAATTGTGATCTTCCAAAGCAAGGGACAGAAGCGCCATCTTCTCTGCAAGAAACAACAGCGTGGGACATAACGTAGGCCTCTTGTCGCATCTTGGTCTTTTGTAACTAGGAACCTGTGTCTTAGCGTGACTCGGTTGTTGCTAGACCCAATCTGGGCTAGTAGGGATCGCCTCTGTCTGCAGAGGGGATTTACCTCTCCAACAACTATGAACTCTTCGCTACAAACTCTCCTGAACTTTCTTGTACATTGTTGTTTTAGCAGTCATATTCAACTTCAATTTTTGACAAAATGAAAAATCATTTTTGAAATATGAAGGATGGTTTTATTCATCACAAGCCCATCTATAAAAACCTCTCTCATTTTTTTTCAAATCCATCAAGGTTTTGAAAGTAACAAAAACCTCTCTCCTCTTTGAGTCCTATTTTTCATAATTTTCACTAACCAGATTTATGTAAAATTTGTAAAATTTAACTTGGAAGAGTTCCAACTCAGCATCCACGTGGCATAATGACACATCAACAGTCGATCACACTCAGAATATTAGTTGGTTTCATCTTATAAGGGTTATTAAAGGGTTTTTTTGAACTATTTAATGAAATAAGTGGCCTTTTTCTATTCAAACTCTACCAAACAGAAAATATCCCTAGCAAGTCTCTAAGTGATGTAATCCTATTTGAAATAGGTCTCTGAGGTAGGAATTTGAAGCTATCAAGGTGGAAATTTATTTTTATAAGTCCTCACTTTATAAATAGAGGAGTTTTAGAGTTAGAAAATGGTTGATTGATGTCATGCTACATGCTACTTTTGTAATATTTTCCAGTCAGTAATATACAGTTGCAGAAAGCTTCTCTCAGACCTGAGATTCATCATGTGATCTCATATGTGTTTTTCCTATCTATCTATTTGATGTTTATTCATTTTAATTTATGTGTAATGACTTGGAATTCATGGTTAAACATGCTCCAATTTCTTGTATGCATATGGTTTACTGTTCAAGCTATGTTTTGATGAGAGTACACATGCCTTAGCTTCCATGAAAGTTGTTTTCCATGTAATTGAGTTTAAATTTGACTCCATGCCCAATGGTAGCTATTAATTCAAATCCTTCACCTGCATAAAAACCATTCAAAACACACTCAAGGTTTAGCCATCTTTGTTCCAAGCATTGTATCTTGAAAATCATACAAATTCTTGAGAGACCCTCTCGGGTTGGAAAGGCTAAGTTTCAACCAAAAGTGGTTTGAAACAATTACTCTGAATTGACTGTGGAAGTAGCCCATTAGCCTCAATTTGGTGATAACACTATGGAAGCCAATCGTAGTCACGGGAAATGGTTTTTATTATTTGCAGTGCACATCTCTAGTGACAAAGGTAAGGAAGTCGAGGATGTATTTCCTATAGATATTTTAGAGTTTCCACCTCACAGGGAAGTGGAATTTTCTATTGAGTTGGTACCATGGGCAACACCAGCATCAAAGGCACCTTACAGGATGAGCACACCAGAGTTGGTAGAGTTAAAGATTCAATTGAAGGAAATGTTGGATAAGGGATACATTAGGTGAATTTTATCACCTTGGGGTGCACCAGTATTGTTTTTGAAGAAGAAGGATGGTACTCTCAGGTTATGCATTGATTACAATCAGTTGAATAAGGTCACCATCAAGAACAGGTATCCATTGTCGAGCATTGTTGATTTGTTTGATTATTTGAAAGAAGCAGCAGTGTTGTTGAATATTTATCTAAGATCGGGATATCATCAAGTATGCATTTTAGAATATGACATTCACAAGACAACTTTCCGAAACAGGATGGACATTATGAGTTTTTTGTAGTTCCATTTGGTTTGACTAATGCTCCAACTAATTTTATGTGCTTGATGAATAGCGTGTTGCATCCTTATTTGTACAAGTTTTTTATTATATTCATTGATGATATATTAGTATATTCAAAAAATGAAGAATAACATGTCGAAAAATTACCAGTAGTATTGATATTATTGAGAGAGTAATAGTTGCATGCCAAGCTCGGCAAGTACATTTTCTTTCAGACAGAGGTACATTACTTGGGACATGTGGTTTCCAAAGAAGGCATAGTGGTAGACCCAGAGAAGATATGAACTATCATGGGGTGGAAAGATCCTAGGAATGTGGATGAGGTAAGGTCCTTCATGGGATTAGCAGGTTATTACAGGAGGTTCATCGGGAAATTCTCACAGATTACGTATCCTATCGCATCATTGCAAAGGAAAGGTGAGAAGTTCGAATGGACAGAGGAATGTGCACCCATTTTTGAGCAGTTAAATAAGTTGTTGGCACATGCTCCAATTTTAAAGATCGCAGATTCAGAAAATGAGTTTGTGGTATGTATAGATGTTTGCAAGAGAGGGATTGGTTGATTCCTGATGCAGGAAGGACATGTGGTATGTTATGAGTCACATAAAATAAATGGGCATGAGTATAACTATCTGACACATCTTGAGTTGGCAGTGATCATTCATGCAATGAATATGTGGAGGCAGTATCTTCTAGGAAAAAAAAAATCATTGATGAGTGATCACAATGGATTTTGGTATCTATTTGACCAGTCAAATCTAAACGCTAGGCAAGATATATGGTTGGCCATGATTAGTGAGTTCAAATTTGAGATCAAGTATATTAAATTTAAATACAACATAGTTGTAGATGCTCTTAGAAGGAAA